>JAPQNM010000021.1:4620001-4640001 GCA_029783475.1 Metacarcinus magister | reverse complement strand
TAAGTATTCAATGCCACGATAACATCACATTCACTTACACTGATTTGTTATATTTTTGCTTCACTGATTTGATACTTAACACACACACACACACACACACACACACACACACACACACACACACACACACACACACACACACACACACACACACACACACACACACACACAGAACCTAGAGAAGTGTATTTTTTGCTATATGTAAATTGCTTAATATATCACTATGTACGTATTTTAATTTGCGTGTGTGTGTGTGTTTGTATTTGCGTGCAGTTGTGTTTGTATGCGTATGGCAAGGCAAGCATGAGTACAGGGTCATGGCAGCCGATCCCACGCTGTGCATGGCATACATATGGATGGGAGGCTGTCATGCATACACACACATACACACACACACACACACACACACACACACACACACACACACACACACACACACACACATACACACATACACACTCGAATTTATGTATGCTCCTACGTGCTTTACTCCTCGTGTTTGTGTATGTGTGTGCGTGTGTGTGTGTGTGCGTGTGTTTGTGTGTGTGTGTGTGTGTGTGTGTGTGTGTGTGTGTGTGGGGTGTTTATTTTTTGTCTTATTCCATTGATCTTATGTGTATGATTTCTTCTCCACTTAATCATTTTGTATATCTTTTCTTTCTATTTTGTTTTACTTCATTTTAATTTCCCTTCTTCCTTCCTTCGTCGTATTCAACCCATTTTTCTCTCCTTCCTTTCCACCGTTCTCTATTTTCTCTCTACTTCCCTTTTGTGCACCTTTCCTCACTGTTTCCCGTCCTCCTCCCCACTTTATTCCCCTTTTTCTCTCTTCCTTTCTCTCTCTTCCTTTCTCTTTTCTTCCCTTTCTCTAACACATGCCTTTATTTCTAACCTACTCACATCCTTCTCCCTTTCGTTTTTTCCTTTCCCTTATTACGTCAGTCCTTTCACTTTTACCCATTCCCTAAAGTTCACCATTACCTCTTAATGACTTCCCATTCTTCCACTGCCACATACTTCCTCCTATTTTTTTTATAGTCATCAATTTGTTTCTCACTATTCCCTCTTCCTCTGTTTATCTCCTTCTCTTTATTCTGCTTTATTCATCCTACTTTGCTCTCTTTTACTTTTTATACATTCTTCTCTCCTCTCCTCGTCCCTTTTATTCCTTCCCCATTCCTCTCCTTTCCTCCCCTTTCCTCCCCTTTCCTCCCCGCCTTCTCCGCCCAGCTGGCCGCGACCCACCGGAGTGCATCTGTATGTCTTGCCAGAACGCATCCGGAATACCGAATTCGTCCGCCTGATAATTACTTACCTTGGAGCATCTCGAGGTTCCGGAGGGGGAGGGGGAGGAGGAGGAAACTGTTTTCTTTTTCTTTATTTTGTTGTCATTCTTCTTTTTTTTTCTCTCTCTCTCTCTCTCTCTCTCTCTCTCTCTCTCTCTCTCTCTCTCTCTCTTCTCTCTCTCTCTCTCTCTCTCTCTCTCTCTCTCTCTCTCCTCTCTCTCTCTCTCTCTCTCTCTCTCTCTATCTCTCTCTCTCTCTCTCTCCTCTCTCTCTCTCTCTCTCTCTCTCTCTCTCTCTCTCTCTCTCTCTCTCTCTCTCTCTCTCTCTCTCTCTCTCTCTCTCTCTCTCTCTCTCTCTCTCTCTCGCTCTTTCTCTCTAAATGTCTACATTCCCATTTTCATTTGTTCGATTATTGTTTGCAATATATATATATATATATATATATATATATATATATATATATATATATATATATATATATATATATATATATAGAGAGAGAGAGAGAGAGAGAGAGAGAGAGAGAGTTTTTTCTCGTTCAAGTTCTATATCAATTCTTTACCTTATTTAATTTAATTTTCTATATTTTCTTATAGTTTTGTAGGTATTTTTCCTGTTTTTCTTATTCTTGTCTTGGAAACAGCTGTGATACAATGCATGGCAGGGTACACTTTCAGTTCAACTTGTGTCTTCATTTACTTCTTGATGATCATTTTTATCCTGCTGGTTATATTTCATGATTTATTACTTTTCTTCAAGTTTTTTTTTCACAATTTTCTCTTATGTCACTAATACATTTGCTTTATTTTATGTAGTACTGTTATTTGTGTATTCAAATTCATGCATATGTTTATTGCTGCATTATTCAAATTTCCTGTCTATTTAAGATAAAAGAGAATGATAAGGATAATGAATGGAGGGACTGTGGAGGGAGGGAGGGAGGAGGGAGGCATAAGTGGAGAGACTGGAGGAAGGAAATGGATAAGTGGAGGAAGATATATAAAAAACAAAAAGAATAACAAAGAAAACGTAGAACAAGTCTAAATAAAAACAAACAAACAGTACAATAACTACCTTCCCTTTCCCCTTCCCCCCCTACGACAGGTGAGTCCAGCTGGTGAAGTCCCCTAAGGCGGCCCCCCCCCCGGCCATCCCATCCCCCTATACACCTGGCTAATGGGCGACGAGACTTAGCATTCAGAAGGAAGCTTACCTGACTTCTGGTTATGCTTGGCGGGACGCTCTCAGTCCTCCTGGTTGATTCGAATCGATAATCTCTCGGCCAGATCTAATCAGCGAGTGTGTTGCGGGTATTAATGATGATTGGGGCTGCAGTGCCTTAATGGGCCAGGCACCTCGCGTTGTCCAGTTGTGGTGAGGCTAATAGCAGCCTCCTTACTTACTTACTTACTTACTCCCTTGCTTGGCTTTGGTTCTAGGTCTCGTTCTCGTTCTCTACTTTGTGTGTATCTTCTTTATCTAATGCCGTGATGTGTTTTCTAATGGATTGTGTTCGTTTTTGGAATTGGTAACATTGCTGATCTCTTTGCTTGCCTTCATTATTTTAAGTGTACCTGTAATTCTTGGTTGCAATTAAGAGTAAAAAAGTGGACATTGGCAGGACATGTCATGCGCCGAACAGGTAATGGATGGACAATTAGAGTAACAGAATGGCAGCCAAAGGATGTTGAAAGAAGGCAGAGCAGACACAAAACTACTAGAGGGAGAGGAAATAATAGGAAGTTTTGCTGGAATGGCCTGGAATAGATAGGCAGTCAATAGGGGTGAATGGAAAAGGCTGGAATGATAGAGAATGATGATGATAATGATGATGATGGTCTGTAATTCATTATTTCTTATATTGTTATCATTTGTTGTTACTATTATTCATGTTTTTCTCTGATTCACTTAAGTTTCTATGGCTGATTAAATTTATTCATTGTTATTTGTTTTTAGCTGCGTAATATCATTCTTCTTATTTATTTTTCTATACTTTTCTACTAACTTTAATGCTAGCTTTCTCAATTTTTTTTTATTTTTTATTTTTTATTCATCATATATATTTGTTTTGGTTTACTTTCATCTTAGATATGTAGTACTTGGCTATGATGCAGCCAGTCACTGTGTATCGTGTGAGGTGTCTTAAGGAAGGGAGTGTAACTTATATAAAGGGAGAGAGAGTTGGTATTTAGTAGTATCTACTTATTCAACCGACTTACCTTTCTCATTAACATCTTTATTATTCAGGTGTTAGTGCCAATTATAGTATGGTATAGAATGATTTAGTATAGTAGTAGTAGTTGTAGTAGCAGTAGTAGTAGTAGTAGTAGTAGTAATAGTAGCAGTAGTAGTAGTAGTAGTAGTAGTAGTAGTAGTAATAGTAGCAGTAGTAAAAGTAGTAGTAGTAAAAGTAGAAGTAGTAGCAGTAATAGTAGTAGTAGCAAAATTATAGTACACACACACACTTCAAAACATCACCTATTCTTACCTGGCCTTTGTGAAGTACGCCACGATTATCACCCTCGTGTCACCTTTCCCTATCGGCAGGTGTGGTCATCACTTACCTGTCATGTAGCATCAAGCACACAGTAAGCGGTTGGCAGGTGTCATGTGCTCTTGGGTGTTAATTAGCTTCACCTCAGCAAGCAGGTGTCCATCAGAATGTGTTTAGGATATTCTGTACGATATATAAGGACTCGTATGTTTGTTTGGGTTGCAGAAGGTGTGTGTGTGTGTGTGTGTGTGTGTGTGTGTGTGTGTGTGTGTGTGTGTGTGTGTGTGTGTGTGTGTGTGTGTGTGTTACTTTAGTGCTGTATATGAAAAGTTGTCTATAGGAAGGAATAAGTGGTTTTGCGCGAATATAACTTGCAAGATAAGGCCTTCATCCTTCTCCTTCTCTCCGCGTCCCTTCCTCATTCTTCTTCCTCCCCTCACCGCTCAGTCTGCCCCTTCCTTGACCCTGCAGCCCATCCCTCCATCCCATGCCCATTCCTTTCTCCTTCCATACCTGCAATCCATTCCTCTCCTCATCCATACCTCTCTATCCCTCCCAACCTTACAACCCTTCCTCCCTTCCTCCTATTACCTAACAGCCTCTTCCTTCCCCCTTCCACTCACGCATGCTTCTTCCACCCACCCACCCGGCCTCCTCCCTAGCCATCCATTATGAAGTATTTGTATTTGGTAAACGCTGACTGACCTCCCCGTTGCCAACACGCTCGAGGCTTGCAATGGCTGTCGACGCCGGAATATCAATTTGGTATACGATTCATCCCAGTCGGTCGTAGCTCAGAACTCGCCGCGTGAGGCAGACCACCCCCTCGGCCGCCGGTGCATGATTCCTGAATAAAAATCCCAGGAATGAATAAGCAGACAGTCGACATGGGTCCGGCCCTCGAGGGGGTGTGAGGGAACAAGGGCGAGAACCTGGAGGGCCCCCGTGTTTCTTGAGACCCACTGGTGAGGCCACAACGTGTTTCCTATGCCCCCTTTGGCGTCCCTCTTGGTGTGTATCCTTCCCCGTCGTGGGTTGTGGCCGTGTGTTGTGAAGGCTACTTTTTTGCTTCTGTTGGGCGGGTTTGAGGATCGTTCTCCGCCCCTCAAATTGGCCTGCACTCGCTGTGTTTTGCTCATACACATCACGCTTCGGCAGTTTAGGATGGAAGCTGTGTGTTGTGACAGTCTGATGGCGTGGGTGCGAGGCTGGGCCGGGGGAGGCGAGGGTAAGGGAGGAATTGATGGGAGGAGCAGTGAGGAATGAGGGAGGAGAGAAAGTCTGTTATGTGGAAGAGTAATGGCTTTTGGTGATATGTTTACAATGGCTTACCATAGACATTACTTACCTTAGTGATGGGTAGCTCAAGTCTTTGGTTACCTTTATAACGCTGATAACTTTGTGTGTCCTTACCTTATTGGCTACTTACATATTTATTGTTTTCTTACTTTAATAACGTCGTATCTTGATCATAGATTCCTAAGGTAGCTACTCCTTATCCTAATGGCCTCTCACATACTAATTCCTTACCTTAGTAATGGGTTAACTTAATGATAGCTTGTCTCATCAATTATTTACCTTGCTTGATAATTAATATTATTGTTAAGTTGATATATTTACCTTTTTTTTCTGTTTGCCTTAGTTAGACCAGGTGTAAAGGTAGGTAGTGTTAATAAGCATGAAACTGACCTTTGTATGTTATCTCCAGCGGAATTCCGTGACATTCACCGGTAAATCAATTAATACACCTGAACGCCATAATACTTCTAATTAATTTTTGCCCCAAATATTAATTAGTGAAGTATTTAGATCTGGATGTAAATGTGAATGTAAGCGTGTGATGTTTGTGTTTTAATGATATATTTCCTTCAGATATTCAGTTATTTTCTTTTTTTTTACTGTTTTTATTTTTATTGTTTATGTTTTGGTGTACTTGTTATAGTGGTTGTTGTGGTGGTGATGGTGGTGGTAGTTGTGGTGGTGATGGTGGTGGTAGTTGTGGTTATAATGATAGTGATAGAAGTCGTGATGATGGTGATTGCAAGGGCTATGAGAGGCACACACACACACACACACACACACACACACACACACACACACACACACACACACACACACACACACACACACACACACAGTTCACAGTGCTCACGTGGTACAGAGAATTACATAGAATTTCATAGAATTACATAGAAACCCAAACCACAGACACTAGGGTTGGAGAGAGAGAGAGAGAGAGAGAGAGAGAGAGAGAGAGAGAGAGAGAGAGAGAGAGAGAGAGAGAGAGAGAGAGAGAGAGAGAGAGAGAGAGAGAGAGAGAGAGAGAGAGAGAGAGAAGAAAAAAACTGATTTACGTACCCTACAAAACTACCATCACTATCATTACCACTATCATCACCACCACAATAACCACAGTACACCTCTCACCCCAATTGAATATTCCTCACCGCCCTGTAATTTCACCATAGCGAACTAAACATATGTGGAATGGGAGTACGAGTCATGCAGGTAAACGTTAAATGATACAGTACGGGTTGAATGTCCCTAAATTCTTATCTGTGTACTGTTGGGGGGGAGGGGGGAGGAAGGTGTGTGATCAGGGCGAATGAAGTGAAAGAATTATATAAGTGATTTCATTGATATATTTCATTCTTAGTTCTTTTTTCTGCAAAGTGAAAGAATTATGTAAGTGATTTCATTAATATCTTTAGTTCTTAGCACTTTTTTCTGCGAAGGGAAAGAATTTTGTAAGTGATTTCATTGATATCTTTAGTTCTTAACACTGTTTTCCTGCTAAGAAGGTCTGTGCTTAAAGTGAATGGAGTGTAATAATTGTATTTATATGATTGGATTTGGTATTTGTATATCCGAACACTTTTTTCTGCTATTTTGTATGTCGATAAGAGGGTTGGTCCCGTTAGTAATATCCTGTTTTTTTTATGTCGTTCTCTATCAGTGTTGAGGGTCAGCTTCTTTTCCTCTCTGTATTTAATAATGGAAGGAAGTATAAGATAATTTTAACGGTACACTATATCATACCTGTCCTGTTATACAAATGAAAGCAGAAAGGATTTAGTTTGTCTTTCTAATGAACTTGAAATGGATGAAGGAGAGTAAGTATTTCTAAGAGGTAAAAAAGTTGACAATGTAAATATTTTCTTGCTATTTATTTCATGATGGTCAGTATTCTTAACGCATCTTACATAAACTTTAAGGAATAGAAGAGGCTCTAAGTTCATAGGTTTGTTTCCTACATTTTTCTATACAATTCCTCCTGTGTAAGCTTTAATAAATGGAATACAGTTTTTTTTTTTTGTATTTGTCAGGGTTTAGACTTCATTACTTAAAATCTTAAAATATTACACTGTAGGCAACCTTGTTCGTGGCTGCATCTCGTTTTCTGTTCCTTTGATATCATTGTTGACGTGATTGTTGATGTTGGTTGTTATGCATGAAATTAGTTACGTGTATATGTAGCTGCTTCAGGTAGGTAAGGATTCCAGGTAGATATTTGTCTGACTTTCTCGTTGCTTAGTTTTCTCTTCCATTACTTACCTGTATGTAGCTTTCACTCATTTTCACCATCACTCCTCTCTCACTCACTCACATTCTCATTATTTCCTTATATGTTTGTTTTTTTATCTCCTTCTCCTCCTTCATTCCTCCTCCTCCTCCTCCTCCTCCTCCTCCTCCTCCTCCTCCTCCTCCTCCTCCTCCTCCTCCTCCTCCTCCTCCTCCTCCTCCTCCTCCTCCTCCTCCTCCTCCTCCTCCTCTTTAAACATCAATGCAGAAGATTACTTCACAGTCGATCAGCCAAATATAACAAGAAGACGAAACAGTTTCAAGATAATCGGTAAAAGATTCTTGTCAAATGAAGCCAAATACTTCTCCAATCGGGTGGTTAACGTCTGGAATTCTCTGCCTTCTAATAATGTTGACAATACTATAACAGTTACAACTTACAAAAACAGACCAGACAAGTACTTTGATTCCAATCTTCAACTGAGATGTTATTCGTTATCTTAAAATTTGTTAAAGTTATGCAAATATATTTATGAAATGTCACATTTTGGAATTTTGTGCTGATAGTCTGGCACTGCACGTTATCACCTGGGTAGAAGTAGTAGTAATGATAGTCCTTATCTCATTTATGTAACAAAATTCATGTAGTTGGGTTTTGCATACTGCATGTTTGTTCTATTTCTTTCTTCCCTGCCAGTTCCGGCTTGAGGGAGAGGTAGATGGGAAGGACCCTTCGTGTTTTATGTTCTGTGTCTCTCACTTCAGATTGAATAGTGTAGCTTACCTCAAACACCCTTGTAACGGCCAACAGGTCTGCTGTTGTTGGTTCGTCCTTTGCGTTTCTCCTGCCTCTGTTGCTTCTCTTCATTTGCTTTTCCCGGTATTGTATGATGTAATATATCTGGACTACCAAAAAAACATTAAATTAAGTCCCCACAACAGGCTGATCTCAAAATTGCAAGCACATTGAATAGGAAAGCATGTATGTGTGGTTAAGAGACTGGCTCTCAGTCCGTCAACAACGCATTATTTTAAATAGATAAGCATCAGATTTACCTAATGAACTAGTGGTATCCCTCAAGGGTCAGTATTGATGCCCACACTCTTCATAATGTAGTATATATAAATGATATGGAGTTTGATCTCCTCTCAAAAGTAACAAAACTCGAAGGCAATACAAAATGAGGCGATAAAGCATTATACGCTGATGACTGTAACAAAATTCAGGCAGACTTAAACAAACTAATCAATGACTGGAGTGAGAAATAGTAGACTTCCTTCATGTAGAAAGATGCAAGTTTAAGCAGTTCAGTAATGTTAAACAAGGAAAGTAAATCTTGGAGTAATCATTCGTAGTAATCTAAAAATTAATGATCAGTGTGGAGTTATTTTCCTTCATTATGCACCAGCAATAGTGTTAGTCTAGTATAGTATTTTCCTTTATTTCCATTATATACCTTAACATTAGCATGGCCTTTTTTCTATAAGGTACACGGTGTTCCCTTCTTAATATTTTCTGCAGCACGTTGCTTGAGGCAGAGGTGGGGCAGCCTTGGTCTATTTTGTATAAATCCTTGAACTCTCACACGCAGTATGTCAGCAGTAGTGCGTATGTAATTCAGTGGACACCCTCGTTATACACCAACAGGTCTCCTATCATCTGTTATTCCTATGTAATCCTTAATAGTCCACCTCCTCTTTCTCCTCCTACTTCGCCTCATAGCCGCCTCCTGTGATTGGATAGCGGCGATGTGACGTCACGCAGGACACCAAAGCTGAAAACTTGTTTAGTAATTGGACTAATTTTTGTTTTTCCTGCGGTAATGGCGTCTTTCTCTTATTAGGGTCGATAATAAGAGCTTTATTTATTTATGGAGGAAATGGTATAATGAGTGGGCGGGGAAAAATTAATTTGGTAGAACCCCCTTTAAAGTAATGGTTCCTCCTCCTCTTCCTCCTCCCCCCCCCTCCTCCTCCTCCTCCTCCTCCTCCTCCTCCTCCTCCTCCTCCTCCTCCTCCTCCTCCTCCTCCTCCTCCTCCTCCTCTTCCTCCTCCTCCTCCTCTTCCTCCTCCTCCAAAGTGCGTTGTGGTGTAAAAGAGGTCATTAAGTTTCTTGCTTTACTTTGACATCCTTGTTTGTCTCCTCTTTCTTTACATTAGTCAGGATGAATCTCTCGCATACACATCACATGATTTATCTATTCTTATTATATTTTGCCGGTTTTTTTTTCCAAAGTAGTATATCTCTCAGTAGTCTTTCCCTCATCTTAAGTGTCTCCCTACCTGTATATCTCTCTCTACCTCATTTTGATCTCTATAAGTGTAATTTTTTTTATGGTTTTCTTCATTTACCTCTCTCTCTCTCTTTTTTTTCTCTCTCTCCCACTTCATTCCACACTTCATTCACCTTCTCTCTACTTTGTGAGGTGTGTGGGTAGACTCAGAGGTTATACAGGTGACACACACACCTGTTATCTCACCTGTGCTGCTCCCAAAAAGATGTTTTTTCATATTTCATCAGAATATTATCATGATTTTCATAAGCCAGTTCGAGATTTATTGTGTAGTGTGTGTGTGTGTGTGTGTGTGTGTGTGTGTGTGTGTGTGTGTGTGTGTGTGTGTGTGTGTGTGTGTGTGTGTGTGTGTGTGTGTGGGTATGGGTGTGTCTGTGATCAGTATTATGCACTGGAAGATATTGACAAACACACACACACATGCACGTAGCAAAACACATACACACCTGGACTCTTTGCATTCCCTCCCCTTCTCAAGCCACACCCGTTTGCCCCACCCTTTTCCCTCCCTAACATTTCCCCGTTCTCACCCTCCCCTTCCACCCTTTCCTTTCCCCTCCATCCCCTCTTTCTACCCCTCGCCGGGTCACCTGAGAATCTAATTAATCCAAATTCCTCACCTGAGTCGTGGAATAGAGAATGTGACGCCAGAAGAAAAATACGTCAGGATGAATTAATGTATTTGGCTAAGAAGGAATCTGAAAATCTCATTAATAACTAAATAAAAGAAAACATGAATACTAAAGAATGAGTAACCGTAAATGAAGGTTAGTTAAGGTGATGTTAATTTCCGTAATGAGTACATGAGGTCATTTCAGACATGTTTTAAGAGTATAAAGTTTAGAAGGATAAGGTAACTGTTTATTGTGTACGTCTCGTTTTGTTCTGTCTGTCTGTTTGTTCTTTGTTCTGTCTGTACGTTTCTGTCTATGTGTGTGTGTGTGTGTGTGTGTGTGTGTGTGTGTCTATGTAGATTTGTTTTTCTGTGTGTATGTATCTCACTTTTTTTTCTCTCTCTCAATCTATCTATTCAACTATCTATCTCTCTATTAAATAATGTATATAGGTGAAGTTTGTATAATAAAGTATGCATAACTTGCATAATCGTACGATGAATAATTAATACTTCGAGGAAGAGGCGTTGAGATCCTTGTTTGGGGCTGCCGGATGCACCCTCCTCCTCCTCCTCCTCCTCCTCCTCCTCCTCCTCCTCCTCCTCCTCTTGTGTGGTGGGAGAGAAAACACTTAGCTGCACGCAAAACACGCTTGTTATCAGTATGTAAAGGGTGCATGGGGGGGGCGGGGAGTTGGAAATTGTACCTGTTTCTTCCTTCTTGTTTGCTCTCTTTCTCCCTTTTTTTTTTTGTTTGTCTCCGTGTTTATTTTGTTGTTGTTATTAGTGTTTTATTTATATTTCTTTCTTTTAGTGTTTTTTGTTGTTTTTCCTTCTTTATTTCTTGTTTTTTTTCCCGTTTTCGTTTTTGTTCTTATTCTTGTTCTTTTTTTCCTTATTCATCATCTTCTTGTTCTTGTTTTTCGTTTCATTTTTCTTCTTATTATTATAATAATAATAATAATGGTTATTATTATTATTATTAGTAGTAGTAGTAGTAGTAGTAGGAGTAGTATTAGTATTAGTAGTATCATTATCCTTATTATTATTATTATTATTATTGTTATTATTATTGTTATTATTATTAATGTTATTATTATTATTATCATTTATGATAGTAATAGTATAGTAGTAGTCGTATTATTATTATTATTATCATTATTATTATTATTATTAGTAGTAGTAGTAGTAGTAGTAGTAGTAGTACTATTATTATTATTATTATTGTTATTATTATTATTACTATTATTATTATTATCATTATAACTACTATTGTTGTTATTATTATTCTTATTATTACTATTATCATTTTCATTTCTTCTACTACTACTACTACTACTACTACTACTACTACTACTACTACTACTACTACTACTATTACTACTACTACCGCAACAGTTCTTCAATCAGCCAAACCACTTCAACACACGTAAATGAAAGGTATAGATGGAAAGAAAAAAGATGCATGAGCCCTGAAAGTGATTACCTGGTGTACAGCAGTAAGCCACACCTGAGCCCTTTAATTACCTGGCTCCCTGCACGCTACCTGACACCCCCTCCTGCTAACAACCACCTTTACCACTACTTAACTACCACTAAGGACTAGGCGTAGCGAGGGAGGACCAAAGCTAACCTCCTCCTCCTCCTCCTCCTCCTCCTCCTCCTCCTCCTCCTCCTCCTCCTCCTCCTCCTCTTCTTTTTCTTCCTATAATTGTATGATTTATTTATCTCATTTGTGGTATTCCATTGCCTCCTCTTTTGCCTGTGAGGTGAAGGAGAAGGAGGAGGAGGAGGAGAAATTAAAAGGAGATGAAGGGGAGATGAAAGGTTTATCATAGGGAGATGAGATGTATGTTCAAGGAGGGGTGATCAGAGAGAGAGAGAGAGAGAGAGAGAGAGAGAGAGAGAGAGAGAGAGAGAGAGAGAGGTATGAGGGGGATGAGGGATGGCTTCGAGCACCAGGTGTGGAGTGATGAGGGGGGGTGAGGGAGGCAGGTGAGGCCAGGTAAGGTGATCCGGGTGGCGTGTCTGGTGTCCTGATGGGGGGGGGGAGGAAGGAGAAGGAGGAGGAGGAGGAGGGGGAGGAGGAGAGAGCATGTTCTGATTGAAAGGGGAAGAGAAAAGGAATCTGTAGGGAAGAGAAGGAAGGTGGTGACATTGATGAGAAGTAGGAGGAGGAGGAGGAGGAGGAGGAGGAGGAGGAGGAGGAGGAGGAGGAGGAGAGGAGGAGGAGGAGGAGTAGTGTCGTAATGCCAAAGTTGCAATATTTGTTAGGCAATCTCGCGTCTACACTCGTGATGCAAGTAATAATAAAACATCAGCTTCTCTTGTTTATATAACTTTGAGGTAAATTTTGTACACCTGAGCCTCCCATGGTCACGCTCACCTGGCCTTTACGTGCTGCTTGCTAAGGTCACCTGCTCCCATGACCATTTGTGTGACTGTCACCTATGCAATCATTGGAAACATGGTAGAAAGGAATGGCAGTTGTTGATTATTCATTGGTTATATTTTCACGTCAGCCATTACTCAGTGATTGCCTTTCATGGATTACATATGAAAAAAAAATGTGTTTTTTTACAAGTTAAAAAGTAGAATTAGGAAAAGACTACGTGTAAATGATTTAGTAAATGTTTCTATTACTTCAGAACTAAATCTGTATATATAGTTTATATATTTTTTCTTTCTATAGAATAGCATGCGAGTGATTCAAAGACCAGGTTTTCACTTCATTGAAGGAATAATAATTCATGTGTGTAACCTATTTATTCCATTTCCAGGTTATTCATGAAAAGAAAATATCTTGCTGCAATTCACGGCCTAACTATTATTGTCATTATTATTACTAGCATTTTATTATGATTATTGTTATCATTGTTATAATAATAATAATTATTATTATTATTATTATTATTATTATCATCATTATTATTGTATAATTATTAGTAGTATCATTATTAGTATTAATATTATTTTTATTATAATTTTTATTATTATTATTATTATTATTATTATTATTATTATTATCATTATTATTATCATTATTATTATTATTATTATTATTATTATTATTATTATCACTAAATACACTCTAACGCGTGATTACAGTTACTAATTGACATATATTATGAAAATGTTGTAAAAAAAGCCTAGAATAAGTATTTGAAAATATACAAAAGTAGATATAATATTAAAAGTTCGGTTAGGGATGAATGTGTGCGGGAAAAGTAGAAATGGATAATATCTGGATTATGTACATGTTCAAGATTAGTCAAAACATTATCAAAAAAAATCTTTCAAGGGATTTGTAAAAGTTGGAGTGTATCTATGCATTCAACTTTCTCTTGTGTGCTAGAAGACAATTTTGGTTTGTCTCCTTCCACGCTGTAGCCTCTCTTCCCATAGTAGAAAATAGGTATAGTACAGGAAGGAAGCCAAGGAGAGACCCTTGCAATCTTGACAGGAATGGAAGGCTGGGAATCCTGCCATCCTGTATATGTGAATGTGTGAATGTGATGAATGTGTGTCTGCAGGTTGGGTGCTTCCCTCAAGAGACAATACTTAGTCTATGCCACACCCTCAGATATAAACAAGAGGAGGTATATAAAAAAGACAAGTAAAGCATTGCTATAAACATTATCATCATCATCATCAGTCCTCATTATCATCACCACCACCACACCATCATTACATGGACAGGAGGAAAAGAGAGAGAAAAAAAAAATAGGCATAATTTTGGTTACCTCGCACGTGTCCATATTTTCCTTAGTACACGTGCGCAAAACACATGCCTTCCCCTCACCCTGCTCTTCCTTGCCCTCACCTCCCCTTCCCTCCCCTCAGCATCCCATACCAGCACACGTGGGGGCATAAAGGACAGGTAGCGTGTGACTGAGTGTTACCTAGAGATGCTTACTGACAGCTAGGGAGGGAGGGGAGAGAGGGAGGAAAACGGAAAGAGGCTTGGAGGGGAGACGTGATAGGAAAGAAGGGAAGTAGAGAGAGAAGGGAGGATTTATAAAAGAAGGATTAAGATGAGGGGAAAGAGGGGTGAATGAGGGAGTAAGGGGGAAGGGAGGGTTAGAAGGGGGATGAGGGGATGCAATGGGACACGGGAGATGAAGAAAGGGGAGTGAAAAGTGAGATGGAGTGAGGATGAATGAATGAATAAAGGGATGAATAAGGTATTATGGGAAAAAAAAATGAGTATGGTTGAATAAGTGTAGAGGAAGTAATGGCAATAAAGGATAAATGAGAGGAAAGCAAGTATGTAAATGAGGAAAAAGCAAACAAGGTGACCACAAATTATACACACACACACACACACACACACACACACACACACACACACACACACACACACACACACACACACACACACACACACACACACACACACACATCCCTAGACCCTCATTAACCCACCAAAAGCCAACTCGAGTCAACTCTCTCGCTCACAAGTTAGTTTTTCATTATAATCACCAATAAAACTGAAGCCAACCGGGGACTGGAAATACGACCTCGCCTTCTGCAGGAGACTAACTGGGGGTCGTCTGTGGGAAAGTTATTAAGGTCGTGTTTGCTCTGTCGCGCCACTTTTCGAAGACGATGAGGGAAACTCGGGTTCGTATCCATCCTTTTTTTTATATTTTTTTTACCTTTTTTAAGCCTATCAACCCTCCTCTCCCTCTTCCTCTTACTCTCCCACACTCACTCGCCTGTTGACTTTTTTTTTTTTTCTCCTTCTCTCTCTCTCTTACGAGGCAATCACAACTAATGGAAAACAAACTCGTTTCCTCAAGTCATTTTAATTGCAGGATATACACACGTGTGCCCTCTACCGCCCCTCCCTGCCATCACTTTTCGGTACAATAGTGAAAGTCTAATGAAGGTGCTTTATTTGGCTTGATATTTACCTGGGAAATCTTCAAGCTACCCTGACGATGTCCCTAGAGGAGGAGGAGGAGGAGGAGGAGGAGGAGGAGGAGAAAGGAGGAGGAGAAGGAGAAGGCTTAGTTTCTTCCAGTCTTTCAAGGAGGATGTGGAAGGGTGTAAAATTAATGTGTATATTTAGAGATTTGCTTATCTAGTTGTGAATATTTTATCTTATGTATATAGATTTGACGCCAAGATGGATGTGTGTGTGTGTGTGTGTGTGTGTGTGTGTGTGTGTGTGTGTGTGTGTGTGTGTGGTTCTTTTTCAAAATATAACGCGGTAAGTGTCGTTTCTGCAGCATTTTCCCGTCTGTGTCTCGTTACTTGTGTGGTGCTTCATTATACTGTCATGGGTGCTTCTGTCTCCTGAACGAAGCACCTCATGCATTGTTATCTTCTTCCTCCTCCTCCTCCTCCTCCTCCTCCTCATCCTCCTCATCCTCATCCTCATCCTCCTCCTCCTCCTCCTCCTCCTCTTACTCCTTTTCCTTCGTCTTTTCTTAATTATCATTATTCTACCTTTTCCTATAAATTTCTCCTTTTCTGTTTACTGGATTTGTTTTTGTGTGTGTGACATTTTCTATTAGTTGAACAGTTTTTTTTTCTTCTTTTTAGTTTTCCTCCTCCAAGTTTTTATTTTTTATTTTAATTATACATATTTTTCGCTTTTTGGTTCTCGTTCATTGAATGTTCGTTTTTATTTGTTTTTTCTACAGTTAAAGAAGGCTAATCAAAGGTTTAAAAAAATTGTTATAATAAGACATGCTTACATTACCGATCATAATACTATTTATAGAATTAATCCCCTAAAAAAGTGTATGTCAAGTTTAGTTATGGAAATATCTTGATGCTTCTCTCTTGAAAATATTGTAGTCGTAAGAAAGTGGAAAAACAATATTAGGCAAAATTCGAGAGTTTAATAGTGAAAGGGATGAAAGAGTGAAGATACAGGTTTACTCTTGCATTAGTCAGTTGGACAGAAAATTGGTTTTGATAGAAAGTCTTGTGCAACGAAGTCTTTGGGTTTTGTTAATTGTCTCTATTTTGTTGTTAGTTTATTTTCATGTATTTTTGCATGTGGAAGTGTGTGAGTGTGTGCGTATGATGGATTCTGTCTCGTCTTTGTGTCTGTTTCTCACTCAGGATTTATCTTTCAAGCCGTTATCTCTCTCTCTCTCTCTCTCTCTCTCTCTCTCTCTCTCTCTCTCTCATCTCTCTCTCTCTCTCTCTCTCTCTCTCTCTCTCTCTCTCTCTCTCTCTCTCTCTCTCTCTCTCTCTCTCTCTCTCTCTCTCTCTCTCTCTCTCTCTCTCTCTCCTCTCTCTCTCTCTCTCTCTCTCTCTCTCTCTCTCTCTCTCTCTCTCTCTCTCCTCTCTCTCTCTCTCTCTCTCTCTCTCTCTCTCTCTCTCTCTCTCTCTCTCTCTCTCTCTCTCTCTCTCTCTCTCTCTCTCTCTCTCTCTCTCTCTCAAATGGTTCTCAAAAGCCCGATGATCTAATGGAATTCTAATGGAAACCTTCAGGAGTCATGGTTATGGGTTGAAGGAAGTATTTCTATTACCATGACCCTCTCCTTACCCCATCTACTGCCCCTGTCCCTTCACCCTGCCACCCCTGCCCCTCACCTTGTCAGTCCGTGTCCGTCCCTGTCCCCTGTCACCGTCGCTCCCACCATTCATCACTTGACCGTGGGAGGGATGAAAGGTCAGGTCAGGTTAGGTTAGGTTGGGTTTGAAAGGGTGGGGTGACAGTCTGAGTGGGTGAGCGTGTGACTGTCTATCTATTAATTTATCTGTGTATCCAACTATCTTGTATATTTGGTCATTTATCTCGCCAATTAGAGGTGGACAGGTAGGCATTAGGGACTGAGGGAAAAAATTGGAAAATATTGAAAATGAATAAATAATCCAGAGAAAGTAATAGTGGAAATACAGGAGGAGAGGAGGAGGAGGAGGGAGGAGGAGGAGAAGAAGGAGGAGAACAGGGTCATGGTGTTCCTTCCCTCCCTCTCCCTCCTCTCCCTCTGACCCGCTGTCTTGCCATCATCAGTCTAGAGACGACTACCAGCCACTCCCACACACGTGCCTCCTACCTGCATCACCTGAGGCTGCCTGTATTACCTGTCTAATTAAAGGTATCCTGAAGGTCCTGTATCCAGCTCCTCTTCAGGTATCGGTGTCTTTTTAGGGAGTAGGTGTAGGGTTTATAGGGATGTCTGGGGTATGTTAAGGGGGTGTAAAGGGGGGGTAAGGTGAGGGAGGACGCAAGGAGGGTGTGTCTCCTGTTTGAAAGGGAAAGTGATGGAGATGAAGACAAATGGTGGTGGACGAAGGAGCTCAAGTTATCTCCACTCCCTCCTTCCTTCCCTTCCTATCTCTCCTTTCCTCCATCTCTCCATCTCTCTCTCCAGAACGTCACCTTCCTCCATGCTACCTTCTCTGCCCTTTACTGCAATTCTATAATCAAATAATTGCGAGGGTGCATGTATACTATGTGTGTGTGTGTGTGTGTGTGTGTGTGTGTGTGTGTGTGTGTGTGTGTGTGTGTGTGTGTGTGTGTGTTGTCTCAGTTATTGATGTCTAGCCATAAACCTCCCAAGACATATTATGACGGATAGGAGGCAACGCTCCGCTCAGCACTGACTAAATATGACGAATGTTGTCCTGAGGGGCCCTGACACACACCCCTTCGTCATCCCCTCCGTCACCCCTCCGTCACCCCATCCGCCCATGCCATCCGTCACCCCTTTTTGGATTTTTCCTTCAGTTACTCCTTTGTCATTCCTTCTTCTTCTAGTTCCTCCTTCCTCTACCTTTCTTAATCCACCTCGACTTCTTCATCCCCTTCTTCAGCTACTCCGTCACCCTCCCTCCCCCCCCGCGTCACTCTATATACACAAGCGGTTACATATACAGTTTTTTTTTCTTCCTCTAGACGTCAGAGTGAGATGGAAAAATAGAAAAAATTTGCTCATGTCTGTCGGTCCTCTGATAGTAAAAGTTTAAATAGCTTTCCTTATCTCTCTCTCTCTCTCTCTCTCTCTCTCTCTCTCTCTCTCTCTCTCTCTCTCTCTCTCTCTCTCTCTCTCTCTCTCTCTCTCTCTCTCTCTCTCTTCTTCTTCCTTTGTTTTCTTTCTTTGTCACTGTATTTCTTGTGTTTTTTCTTCAGTTTTCCAATATATCACAATGGAGTTAACAAGATTCCATTTGTTATCATATTAAAGTATTTCAAGATTTTTTTTCGTATTCCAACTTTATTTATCTTTTGTATATCCTAATTTTTTTTTTTTATGCCCTCTCTTTTTTTTAGGGTGATTCATTGGTAAGTTAAGTCATATTTGGAAGAATTTAAGTTTGTAATATATTGTTCGTTAGTTTCGTATCATATTTTGAGAGAGAGAGAGAGAGAGAGAGAGAGAGAGAGAGAGAGAGAGAGAGAGAGAGAGAGAGAGAGAGAGAGAGAGAGAGAGAGAGAGAGAGAGAAAGAAAAAAATGGTATGAAATCTACATGTGTGTGGAAGATGGAGAAGAGTTAGAGAGGGAAGTGGCAAGGAGGGAGAAACATGAGGGGGGAAGGGGAGGAAGGGGTAGGTAACTTGCCTCACTTGGGTCAACTCCATCACCATCACGTTCTTGCTGCCACTCCTCCCCTTTCCTCCCCTTTCCTCCCCTTTCCTCCCCCCCTTTACCCTCCCTCCCCTCTCCTCCCCACACTCTCCCTTCCTACCACACTTTTTTTTGTAACTCATTCTCACTTCTAATTATTTTCTATTATTTTCTATAATTTCTTTTTCCTATATATTTGTTTTTCTCTTTCGATAACTTTGTGTTCATGTCTAAGTTACTTTTTAGTTTTATTCTTCCTCCTTCTCCTCCTCTTGCTTCCACTCCTCCTCCTCCTTATCCTCCTCTTCCTCCTCCTCTTTCTCCTCCTTCAAGGGATCAACACGTCGCGACCCAGGCCAGATAAGAAGGTTTTTGTGCCAGCGTGTCGTGATAAGGTAAGCAAAAGTGACGCCAAGACTCAGGTTTCGCGCTCCATCGCCTGTCACATGCGCAGTACCCCGCCGCGCACCCTCAACAGAAAACGGAATGTTGAGCGAGATTTCAGTATTTAATCTGTTGTTTATTATCTATTTAGAAGTTATTGGGGTTTTTTTTGGGGGGTGTTTTATGTGGGTGGTTTTCACGTTTGGTTAGTGTGGTTGGGTGTGTGTATGAACTAGTGGTTGAAGGACAGTGTGAGGCGTGGTGTGGTGGTGATGTGGAGGTCCTGTTGTGGTGTGGTGGGAGTCGTGTTGCTTTGCTTGTCGGGAAGGACGTGTTGTGAGTTATGAATAGATGGCTTGAGAATGTTTTGCGAGTGTGCATCATATCGGTTTGGTTAAGGCGTCTGTGGTCTGTATCAAATTAATGTCAATAGTGGCGATCTGTTATTTTCATGTTGTTGTTGTAACTAAAATGTATCGTTGTTGCTTTCATTTATTTATTTTCTTTTTCTATCTGCGCTGGGAGGTTGATGAGCCATAAGTATGCTGAGGGAGATACTGTTAATGTATGTTTTGTTTTGATGTACTGTTTGTGAAGGACAGTTTGTATGTAATTATACTCTAAGATAATTTTGTATGTTAATGCTGCCACTGAGAAAGACAAACTATCCTACCACCTTCATCCCTTTGTCGTACTTTACACTGAGTTGACAAGTAAATATCATCCTTGTAGCTTTAATCTCACTCTATCTAAACAATGCAAGTAGTTGAGACGAAACTGTCATCCTTATCATCTCACTTTCTCTGATGATGATAGCGTAAACATCATCATCAGCATCAATTTTGACAGATATCATCATTACCATCGCCATC
>JAPQNM010000021.1:4607501-4612501 GCA_029783475.1 Metacarcinus magister | reverse complement strand
CAGTGCAGAAGTTGTCTAAATGAATACCGTAAAAACTGGATTCCCTTCAGGCTATCACCACTTCCACTCCTACTCCTCCTACTCCTACCACTACTACCACTACTATTCCTGCCTCCACTACCTCCACTATAACCTGAGGGCACGGGAGAACTCAAGGCCCTCCCACTCTCACTGCCACGCCTCTTAAATGTCCTCAGATCAGTCTTATCGTCAGTTTTTGTCCTATAAACAAGGAACGTCTGTCTGAGGGAGTTCCCGTAATTTTGGAAACTCATGAAATTTATCCTGGAAATATTAAAAAAGGGTGAAAGAAGTGAAAGGCCTGGAAAGAAGGGTTGTGGTAATTGAGAAGGGTGAATACAGGGTGAAGGGGTGACGTGCTATTGAATGTAGGGGCACTGGGTGAAGCGGAGCAGGGTGACGCAGGGCAGTGAAGGGGTAACCAGGGGTGTATGGGTGAGGCGGGGCAGTAAAAGGGTGGCAGGGGTGTAGGGGTGAGTCAGGGCAGTGAAGGGGTGACCGGGGTGTAGAGGTGAGTCAGGGCAGTAAAGGGGTGAGTCAGGGCAGTGATGGGGTGAGGCGGGGCAGTGAAGGGGTGGCCGGGGTGTAGAGGTGAGTCAGGGCAGTAAAGGGGTGGCCGGGGTGTAAGGGTGAGGCGGGGCAGTAAAGGGGTGGCCGGGGTGTAAGGGGAAGTGTGTCTGCGGAAGTGTGAGACAAGCATGACGTCATTGCCCAGACGGCGGAAGATTGCTGTCAAGATGGGCTGTTTCTGTTTTTAGCAGGCATCCTGTGTGTGTGTGTGTGTGTGTGTGTGTGTGTGTGTGTGTGTGTGTGTGTGTGTGTGTGTGTGTGCTTATTAACCTGGATAAATTAGTGCATCGTCGTAAATTGTCTTTTAATTAAAACTGTAAAGGAGAATGAACGTTTTGAAAAGCTGTGTCGTCCCATCCCCCCCACCCCCCTATCATTACACGCTTTGATATCATTATTATCATTATTAGTATCATTATTATTATTATTATTTTTACTATTATTATTATTATTAATATTATCATTACCATTATTAATATTATTATTACCATTATTATTACCATCATTATTATCATTATTATCATCATTATTATTATCATTATAATTTGTAGTAGTAGTAGTAGTAGTAGTAGTAGTAGTAATAGAAATAATGGCAGTAGCAATAGTAATAATAGCAGTACTTATAATAAAAGTGGTATAATCATCATCATCACATTCCTCTTTTAATGACGAAGTAAAAGAAAAAAATTATAATGTTGTTGAAATCCCTGTATTTATATGAAAGATTTAACGGTGCACAGAATTGTATGTGAAGTTATACAGGCGTGTTAGTACATGCATGAGTGTGTGTGTGTGTGTGTGTGTGTGTGTGTGTGTGTGTGTGTGTGTGTGTGTGTGTGTGTACGGATGAATGATGGGTGTATGGGTGTCTGTGGAGCACCTAAGGGATGTGTATGGATGAGGGTGGGTGTGGGTGGTGGGGATGAGGGTGTGGTGGGTTAGATTACGGGTTGAGGCCATCAAGGGGGTGAGGGCATGGTGGGTGAGGGGAAATTAAGACAGGCGTGTGACGGGTGATGGACTGGCTCAGCTGACACCACCACCACCACCACCACCACCACCACCACCACCACCATGACCCTTCCGCCACACACACACCTCAACCGTTTCCCTCACCCACGTATACATCCTCGTCACCCCTCATCCCTCACATTTGCCCCTCATGGATCCTACTCCTTATGACCCTCACGCAAACCTTCTCCTCTTCCTCTTTCTCCTCGTGTTCCTCCTTATCCTCCTTTCCCGTAACATTCAATACCTCCCGTGTTGTCTAGTGGCTAGGATACGCGGCTCTCACCCGCGAGGCCCGGGTTCGATTCCCGGCACGGGAAATTCTTTTATGTAACTACCGATCTCATATGTAACTACCCATCTCACAAGCACCACTCGTAACAATGGCTTCAAGATTGTTGGTAAGCGTTTTAGATCGAATGAAGCGAAGCACTTTTTCTTCAATAGAAGCGTGAATATTTGGAATTCTCTGCCATCACAAATAGTTAACAGTATCACAATTGAGTTGAAGAAAAAGTGCTTCGCTTCATTCGATCTAAAACGCTTACCAATGATCTTGAAGCCATTGTTACGAGTGGTGCTTGTGAGATCGGTAGTTACATAAAAGAATTTCCCGTGCCGGGAATCGAACCCGGGCCTCGCGGGTGAGAGCCGCGTATCCTAGCCACTAGACAACACGGGAGATATAAGATGACCCGAGAGAAGAGGAGGTTTGCGTGAGGGTAATAAGGAGTAGAATCTATGAGTGGCAAGTGAGAGGTATGAAGAGTAACGAGGATGTATACTCAATTTGGTGAACAGATGCTTAGTGCTTATCGAAGAAATTCGATAAGCACTTAGCATCTGTTCACCAAATTGAGTATTTCATTCCTGCGTAATTATTCTTTTTTTCTTCATAGAAATAGATGTAGATTACTCTTGTTTTTTCTCACTTTCCAATATAAATTTCATGATAGTTTGTCTATGCTACATGGTATCGCTTCCTCTTCCGGCCAGCGTTGGCTGGAGGGAGGCGTGGGTGTAGAGGAGCCTTCCACCTTGCTGTCCTTTTGTCTCTATCAAGTAGATATCAAAGTAGTACTGTAGCCACACGGACAGCCTCGTTAGATCCAGTAGGACTGTTGCTGTCTGTTCTTCCTTTGTACTCCTTTGTACTCCTCTTCCTCCTCTTCCTCCTCGTATTATCCTTCTTCCTCCACCACAAGGTCTCATCCTTTCCCCTTTCTCTTCCACGGACACCCTCTTTCTTCCCCTCATCCTCTTCGCTAACCTAACACAGACGCTCTTCCCTTCCCCTCTTCCTCCCACAAGAGGTAATAGACACCATGTTACTTAACACTACTTTCTCCTCGTCTTTTCCCCTCACTTTTTATATATAATTACCTTTGCATCCCCTGAAATAAATCACGTCGCCTTTATAAGAGTTTCCCCTTCCAGATTTTTCTTTCATAAGTGTAAGTTCGTTTTTTTTTCCCTATCAAGTTTTTTTTTTCTTTTTCTGGGTACGTTCTTTTAATCTCACTTTTCCTTTACTTATATTTTTCATCCTTATTTCATTAACCTTAACACCTCACCAGTTATGAGGAAGGGTTGATGAGGAGAGTATCGCTTCATACTCCTCACCAAAACATCATGAATCTCAGTCTTCCACCTAAACGATAAAGAGAGAAAATGAAAGAAAAATAGTAGGTACAATATATACTTATTTTTTGTGTTGCGTGTTTTCGTTAACGCGATTCTTCCACTTGGTCTGTTTTTACGTGGTATTAGCACCCTCGCTGCATCGTTTATGTTCTTTGTGTGGATTATTCTGTTTTTTTTCTAGTTTACTTCCCATGTAGTGAGGTAATGGGTGTGTAATAGTCTTCACTTAACATGAGATCAAGAATGACTGTCATGTATTCTATCTATGTTCATTGCAAAATAAAGATATTCATTTTATGTCAATCAACTTTTTTTCTTATGCTATCTGTGACTTATCATATATTTTGCATATTAATCTTGCGTCCCTGTTGTTTTCCTGCACGTAACTGCGCAGTCTTAATAGAGTGACATTTTGCCTCCTCTTTTTCCTCCTCCTCCTCCTCCTCCTCCTCCTCCTCCTCCTCCTCCTCCTCCTCAGAGCATTCCTATACAGTGATCTCATTCTGGGCTAACTTATCGCCTTGTCAGGAGTCTAAAATACTTACATATTTTTGTGTTCTTCAAAGTGTATTTTTTTTCCTTTTATATCTTGAGCCATAATTTGTGTGTCTCGCCATGCTTGCTGAACCCACCCTGCAGGGAAGTGGAAATGGCAGCTGATTTTATTCTATTTTATTACTATTTAATCCCGTGTTATTTATCTCTTATTTCCGTCATGATCTCCAGTTTGATGACCTCGTTTCCTGTGAACCTCATGAAGACTGGTGTGTGTCAGACTGTGGTAGGCTGTGGTGGGCTGTGCTGTATTCATGTGGGTATTGTGGGTCTTTTGAAGGTGGAAGTATATGAATTATGAGGGTGGGCTGCGGTGGGGTATGATGGGTGTAATGGGGAGCTGTGTGTTGTGACGTGGTGCGGTGAATTGTGGTAATTTGTGGTGAGTTCTGTTGGTCTGTGGTTAGCGTGGTAATTGTAAGTATTACCAAGTATTTTATTGATGAAATGGTGAGGTGCAGTGCAGTATGAATCCTTGTAAGATGTAGTGTTCTTTAATACAGCCATTATTTCTATTATTTTCATCATTATTTTCTTTACATTATCAATCACTATTATCATGATGAAAGAATATATTTTCCTTCTCACTAGTTAAAACATAAATCGTAAAATCACAGGCATTTAGAATTAAACTCATTTCTTTCTTTCATTGGTGGAACGGAAGGAAGGGATGGAGAGAGGGAGGGAGGTAAGGATAGAGAGAGAGGGAGAGAGAGGGAGAGGTAGGGTAAGAGGGGTAGAGGGTGAGACAAGGTGGTGTAAACACTCACAAATTAACGTATCACCGTCATAACAAGCGCACCATTAAACACACGTCCATTAGCGTCCACCTCCCATTACCTGTGCAAATGACACACGACCAATTATTCAACAACAATAACAACAACAAAGAACAAAGAAAGAACTCAGCAAAATCACCAAACACCACTAACAACAAAGCTAATGATAACAACTACAACAACAACAACAACAACAACAACAACAACAACAACAACAACAACAACAACAACAACAACAACACCACAACACCAAGCAGTTAATTGATCGAAGTCAATAATATAAACAAAATTCAAATCACGTGACAGTATAGAGTATAGAAAAAGAAAACAATACACATAAAAATAGAATGTATGACTTTGAAAAAAGGAGAAGAATGTAAAAATGACCATGTACAACGAAGCATCACACACACACACACA
>JAPQNM010000021.1:4592501-4595001 GCA_029783475.1 Metacarcinus magister | reverse complement strand
GAAAAGAAAGGAAGTAGGTAGAGGATTATTAGAAGGGGAAAGAGGGAAATAGGAGAAAGAGTAGGAGGAAGATAAGTGTTAGGGAGCGAAGGAAACACAAGGAAGTAGACACAGGATTAACGGAAGGGAAGATGGGAAAGTTGAAGAAGAGTAAGAGGATATAAACAAGACCCAAAGAAAAATAGTCAAGGGAAGGAAGATAAGATAATATGTTTCCTCTTCAAACAACTACATTTACTACTACTATTGATAATGATAATGATAGTAATGGTAATAAAACAGGCTAGGTACCAAAAATCCCCCTAGACAGCTGCCTCGTGCCGATTCCCGAAGGTGCAGGAAGGACCCTTACGCTTCACTGCCCCCTCAGGCCAGACTCTTCCTGACGGCTGGGAGGAACCTCTGTCGCCGCCGATCTTTATCAACGCCGCAGATGTCGCCCGCGTGTGATAAATATTTACTTTCTACCCTTCGAGCGGCGTCCTCCGTTATTTCTTAGGGTGTGTAAGCGTGGCTGGGCGTGGTGGTGGTGGTGGTGGTGGTGGTGGTTTTGAAATGGTTGACAAGTTGTTATGGGTAGAAATGAGTCGCATAGTTGTTTTTAATGTTGCTTAAGAATCACATGTTTTTGTTTTTTTTATTATCCTGATTTGATTTCCATGATGTTTGTTTTCTCTTTTCTAATGACGTTTCATAACTAAGCTTTCATTTTCGTAAATCTTATAAGTAATAATGGTTCACATGTAGATTTTTATGCTTTTTTTTTCTACGGGTTCTTTTTCTTCTACAGGTTTTCGTTATATTAAGTTATACAACAATTAATTCCTTAAATCCTGCCAAGCCTTAAATTATTCACCGGCTGAATGACGGGCAGTCTTAAATTACTAATAAGTGCGTGCTACGAAGGCTTATCGAAGGAGGAAGAAGGGAAGAAGAAAAGTGTTTTGTTGTGAGCCGTGTGTAGGGCGCCGCATACCGCGCATGCCCAAGAGTCATCTGGCGGCCACCGTGCGAAGTGTCGGATATGAAGCGTAACCGAACAAGCCTCGCAGCCTATGTAGTGTTATTGACTCCATCGTGCCGCTGTTGTTTTACTTATGCCACTGTTACTTTGTGTTCCTCCTCCAACTCCTTCACTGTTATATATCTCTTTTAATTCAGGGGAGATTATATGCCAAAAATAATGTACATCTCCCCTTTTACCACGAAGAACAACAACTTTCTTATCGTGGTTTGTAACAGGCGCAGGGAGGAGGAGGAGGAGGAGGAGGAGGAGGGAGAGGAGGAGGAGGAGGAGGAGGAGGAGGAGAAGGAGGGAGGCTTGGGTTTGTTCTGTCCTGACCGCGCGCCACACCACTGCGCCGCCTGCCTCCCCTCTTGTTTATTTTTCCTACTTCTGTTACTCCACTAAACGACACTCTGGAGAAGGGCGGCTCAGGGAGGAGGAGGAGGAGGAGGAGGAGGAGGAGGAGGAGGAGGAGGAGGAGGAGGACTTTATGTAACCTTAATACTGTTGTTGGTCTTATGAAGGGGGGGCGGACACTCGACTGCTTTACTCCTCATGAGAGAATTAATTTGTGTTCTTTTTCTTCCTCTCTATATTTGCTTTGCTTATTTACATTCTCCTTTTTTAATCAAATTTTTCGTACTTTCATTAATTTTCTGTATTATTTCCCTCTCTTGTATTTTTTTCTAAGCTACTTTCTCTCTAATTTTTCCTCTTTTTCTTTCTTTGCAGTTTACTAGTTCGTATCATTTGGTAGTACGTAAATGTTAGTGTTTTTCTTTCTTTCTTTTCCACTTTCTTTTGTTTTTTATCAGTGTTGTGGCAAGTATCATATTTTATTGCTGGCACAGATTTGATTTTGTTTATTCTTCTTATCTCTGAATGTATGTACACGTTGCTGTCCTCGTCATCATCATCAACATCTTCGTCTTCGTCTTATTATTATTATTACTATCATTATTATTATTAGTAGTAGTAGTGGTAGTAGTAGTAGTAGTAGTAGTTGTAGTAGTGGAAGTAATAGCATCAACAACACACAACACACACAGCTATTAGATCCCCATTAAATCACCCATTAAATCCTTCTTTAACTAAATGCTTCACAAACCCCAAAATCCTATAAAAGTCTTGTGTAAAAGTTCCGTAAAAGACTTTCTTCCTCTTTTTAATCCTGGCGGCGAGGTGTCAAGAGGAGCGTAAGAGGGATTAAGGAGGAAGATTTGAGGGATACATGAGAGAAGGGGATGCGATTACCTCTCTTGTGAATAGGCGGCGTGTTTAGTTAAGAGAGAGAGAGAGAGAGAGAGAGAGAGAGAGAGAGAGAGAGAGAGAGAGAGAGAGAGAGAGAGAGAGAGAGAGAGAGAGAGAGAGAGAGTAACACGAAACACAAGTAATTTATCACTTCTATACCTACGTTTATCATTTCCTTCATCTTTCGTTCACTTATTTTTCTCTTCTTCTTTGTTACCTGTCTTATCGTCTCTCCTTCACACA
>JAPQNM010000021.1:4565001-4587501 GCA_029783475.1 Metacarcinus magister | reverse complement strand
ATGAATGAAGGATAGAAAGAGGAGAGAGGTAGATGAAAGAGAGGAAAAGGGATAGATGATAGTTAAGGATAGGATTAAGGACGGAGGTACCAGTAAAGAGGAGGGTTAAGGATGGAAGGAGAGAGGAACAAGAAAGTTAAGATAAGGGATGAAAGAATGGTTGTGGTGATGAAAAATGGGACTAGAAGCGGAGACACGTGTAGGCCGTTAATAATATGGGACGTAGAGAAGGAGAAAAGAAAGAGAAATAGAATGAAGAGAATGAGAAAGTAAAACACGTGTGCATGAATAGGAGATTAAAATGAACAAGAACACGTGGAATTGGATGAAATAAAAATTAATAAGAAAAAAATATCAAAAGTGGATATCCAATAATTGAATTTTCGAGTTACAATTTGAGAAAGAGAAAGAGTGAAATTTTTCCCGCTAAAAAAGATGCTTCAAATTAATGGGTAAAACGACCTACTGACATTTTGTTTAGTCAGGAAGCGGCAACTTAATGTCTGTCTTTTGACTTCGACTTACTGCACGGCTGACAAGTGGATTGAGGGGGGGGTGTGGCTCGTACACACACACACACACACACACACACACACACACACACACACACACACACACATAAACTTGGCACATGAACGAGGCCGCACCGCCATCACGCAAGAAAAATGGTTTGTGTTCTGTCCTTCGCGTCGCCTATTTGTCGTAAAGAAGGCAACCCGCACGTCTTCCCCTTGCCCCCCTTAGCCTCCCTCTCTTTCCCCTTAGCCTCCTTCTTAGCCTCCCTGCCTCCTCTTTCCTTCCTTTCCTCCTCCTTTTCCTCCTCTTCCTTCTTCTTCCTCCTTTTCCTCCCTTGTCTCCTCCTCCTTTTCTCTTCCTTTCCTCCTCCTTTTCCTCTCTCCTTTCCTTCCTCCTCTTAGCCTCCTTTTTCTCTTCTTTTTCCTCCTTTGCCTCCTCCTTTTCCTTCCTTTCCTCCTCTTCCTTCCTTTCCTCCTCCTTAGCCTTCCTTCCCTCTTCCTTTTCCTTCCTTTCCTCCTCCTTAGCCTCCCTTTTCTCTTCCTTTTCCTCCCTTGCTTCCTCCTTTTCCTTCCTTGCCTCTTCGTTTTCCTCGTTTCCTCTCCTTTAATTTTTTTCATCCTTTCTTATTGATTTAAGATTTTTTTTTTTTCCCGAAAGGTGTTGCAAGAAAGATGGAAAGGGGGGTAGAGAGGATGTCATGAGTAGTGGGAGTAAGTTGGGCGTGAGGGTGGAAGGGCGTAAACAATGTGGGCGTAGATTGTGATCTTTCTCATGGTACGCCCACCCTCGCCACCTTGTTCAATACAACAGCACATTCTCCTCTTTCTCTCCTCCTCCCTCAGCGCTTCTTTCTAGTATAATTATTTCAAACAATAACTTCACTTTTAACTACCAATCTAACTATAGAACTTCATAATTTCCAATCTCAACCACTTACTACCAAAGATATACATGATCACCTATGCTGAACGTCATCTCCTTCACTCTCTGTTTTTACCACCACCACCACCACCACCACCACCACCACTCACTATAAATGTCATCATCAACATTTGCTAATCAGTGGAAGGATAATCGGGACATTTTCATCGCCTCGCATAAAATGTCTTCCTGCTTCTCGCGTTGACATAATGTGAATGTCAACACCTGTTTTCCCAATGTATATTACCTGTTGTGTTCCATCTGGTGTTATAAAGATGATGTTACGCACTATTAACAAATCACATAGATAAACATACTTCATAGAGAATACCTTATGAGACTTTTACTACTACTACTACTACTATTACTACTACAACCATCCACCTTTACCAACAAGACCCAGGTGTTAACATAAGCATCAACATGTCCCTGAGAGTATTGATTATCTGCACACCTTGTCGGCACCTCCATCACTCCTTCCTCATCAACACCTCAATAAACAAATGACTCTTTTCACCTGTATATAATAGCGAGGAACTGTATCTGAAAACTCCCTAAACCTTTATATAGTTTCTGATTCCTTAAGATCCTGTCACTTTTTTTTCAGTCTTTGTCTAACTTATTATTTTTCTTTTTTCTTACAGAGGCATCGTGTTTTCACCAACATCATCAGGTATGTGTCTGTAAGTTAGTTCACTTTTTCACTCTTTGGATCGTGGTGTAACGTCGTGTATCCTTCACTAGTGTCGTTTCCGTTAATCAATAGCACTGTCCTTCTTCAGCAAAATCTATCTTTCTTCACCTCCTCCCTCAGAACACCTTTCAGTAACACCTTTCCTCCGTCAGCAAAATCATTTCTTCCTTCTATATCTCCCCTTCACATTTCTTCTTCCTCCTCCTCCTCCTCCTCCTCCTCCTCCCTGATGTCATTTGCTATTTCCTTCAGTCCCTCTCCCTCCCTCCCTCCCCCCGACGCCCTGGCACTGTATCTGGCACTCATTCACCTTTCCGTCACAGCATCGTTGCCAACACCCACCTATTATCCAGTAACAGTTTTGCCAACACCTTCCTCTGCCGTTCCCTTGACGTTCTCGCCTGCTTTTGATGTGGGTTTCTTCATATATATTTTTTCTATTGTTATTTTAGTTTTTCAATGTGTTATATTTGTGTTGATTTATTTTTATCATCGGACGTTTTTTACGCTCAATTTTATATGCTGTATTTTTTTATACTAGCATTTGTATTTTTTTTTCTCGATTTGTGTTTTTCTAGAGCTTCTTTTGTGCTTATCTTTTCTTTTTATATTATGTTATGGCGTCGTCGTTTTCTCACCACAAAATAATATGCATTACAGTTGTGTGTGATGTTTTCAATTTGTTGTGCAGCGAAGGTAGTCACGAACACTGATGATAACAGATAACACACACACACACACACACACACACACACACACACACACACACACACACACACACACACACACACACACACACACACACACACACACACACACTGTAGCACCCTGCCAGCACCTTAACAAACACCTCACCAACCACCCTTCCGCCTCACCGACGCCCTCCACCCCACCCTGCCAACACCCTGCCAGCCACCCCAACCATAATGACCAACATGTCCTCAGATGTACGACTTCGCGTGAAAGGAAGCAAGTTATGAACTGATATATTCATCCTCCTCCTTACGCCCTAGAGTTGCATGAAGCATAGTGACGTGACCGCTAATTTGCAACACACTGAGGGAGGAGAACCCGCCCCATAACTCTCCTGACGAAGGGGAGCCAAGATTCAATACAAGAAAAAAGAGGACAAGGAGATAAGAGATAATGCAAAAGGGGAGAAACCGCACGAGAGAGAGAGAGAGAGAGAGAGAGAGAGAGAGAGAGAGAGAGAGAGAGAGAGAGAGAGAGAGAGAGAGAGAGAGAGAGAGAGAGAGAGAGCATTAATAATGTTGGCAAATGAAAAGAAGAATGAAAGCGACAATGAACATATAATAATTAAGATAAGAAAGACACCTAATAGAAGAAATAAGAGAGAGAGAGAGAGAGAGAGAGAGAGAGAGAGAGAGAGAGAGAGAGAGAGAGAGAGAGAGAGAGAGAGAGAGAGAGAGAGAGAGAGAGAGAGAAGCAAAGTATAAAACGGAGAAACATATATGCACCAAAGATGATAAAGTGACAACGACTGAACAGAAAAAGATAATGTAAAGAAGAAAGACAATAATAAATCAATAACCAAAAAAAAAGAAAGGACAAATACAAGACAAAAGAAAAAAAACATACAAATACAAACACATCCAAAAAAAGAAGAAAAAAAAAAACTGATGAAAATTAGAAAAAGAAAAAAAAAACTGATGAAAAAAAGAAAAAAAAAGAAAAAAAAACACGAGTATTTAACCAGCACTTATCTTACCTTCTAACAATCAAAGTGAGAGACAGAGAGATGCAACTTTCCATCCTCTTTACTATTACTCCGTCACCTATCTTAGCATCAACACCTTAATGATCGTTCACCAGCCTACACACACCTGCGCCGCTAATTAATCTGTCACCTGGGCCACGTCGCTGCTAATTACCTGAGTCGAGTATTAGTTGTTTGTGAGGAAAGAACTTAGCGGGAGCAGGAGGAGGAGGAGGAGGAGGGGGAGGAGGAGGAGGAGGAGGAGGAGGAGGAGGAGGAGGGGTGGCGCGCTCAGGTAATAAGGGAGATCGCCACCAGGTAATTGATGCCCAAGGACTTATTGAGGTGATGATTGCTTAACTCCACCCTACCTGCCTCCTCCTCTTCCTCCTCCTCCGCCTCCTCCTCCTCCTCCTCCTCCTCAATGTAGGACAAATGGTGAATTCGTAAAAGGAAAATAATTGTGCCTTGACAGATAAGAGGAAAGCAAAAATTAACCAAACAACAGATGTGGTCGTAAATGTAGAAATAATGGTCCTAAAGAAGTAAATGTTTGTTTTGCATCTTGAGAAACAAACAGTTAGTAGTGAGCCTCCTTTAGTTTGAGAGAGAGAGAGAGAGAGAGAGAGAGAGAGAGAGAGAGAGAGAGAGAGAGAGAGAGAGAGAGAGAGAGAGAGAGAAAGAGAGAGAGTAAGAAAGAGGACAAAAATAAGTCAAAAATAAACACACACACACACACGCAGACACACTTGGACACATACCTGCAACACCCTTTTGGACAACCCGGTCTTCTGCGAGAGTTGCTTGAGGTCCTTCGCGTCGGGGTTGTGGTTGATCGCGAAATACGACTTCATGGTCCTCAGCTGGTGGTGTTTGAAGGAGGTTCGGATTCTCTTCGTCCTCCCAGATTGGCAAGGCGTCCCCAGCGGCCCATAAGCTCCCTCCAAGTCATACCCGCCGGGAATAGCTATAAGAAGAGAGAGAAAAAAAAATACAGTAATTATTCTCTCGTTACATAGATAAGGTTGTGATAATATTGTGATAGTGATTTGCATAAGATAATGAAGAGCAGCTTACTTATGACGGTGGAGATAAGGGTGAATGTAATGTTTGTTTATGTAGACAAATGTGAGTTGTGTTGTGTATGTAGATAAGGTGTTTAAATCTTAGTTAAACGTGTGTGCATGCATACATGTGTTATGAGGTGGAGGTTAGGAGAGAGAGAGAGAGAGAGAGAGAGAGAGAGAGAGAGAGAGAGAGAGAGAGAGAGAGAGAGAGAGAGAGAGAGAGAGAGGAGAGAGAGAGAGAGAGAGAGAGAGAGAGAGAGAGAATACCCCACATCTTTAAATGAAAATGATAGCGATGTACACACACACACACACACACACACACACACACACACACACACACACACACACACACACACACACACACACACACACACACACACACACACACACACGAACCACTTTCCAGCACACTATTTAAACATTGCCTCCAGCGGTCGTCGAAGCCTTCAAAATGAGCTGCTCTTAAGGTGAACAGTGGCGGCAGTAACTAAATAGACAGGTAGCGGGGCGGGGCATTTGTACCCGGCAGACGCACGGACGGTAGGGCTGGGCGGGGCGGGGCGGGGCGGGACGGGGCGGGGCTGGTGATAATCTTTAATGATAATGTTCAAGGCGTTTACCGGGAGCAGGTGGATGGCTGGCTGGTCGTATCGGGCGGAGGAAAGATGCAAGGATGGAGACTCGTGGCGGTGCAAGGGTTGTGTGTACTGCCTTCTTGAGGTGTACAGGTAAATCTAGCGACACACCTGATATTAAGTATACACACAATGATATACTCAGGTAACCCCAGTGAAAGGATCGTAATATATACAATCCGATACACTTTTCTCTGTTACTCCCTACCTTTTGTTACGTGTATCAGGTGTACTTACCTGGTACACCCCTCAAGGTACACACACCAGGTAAATAAGGGAGATACACTCACCAATACACTCCCTAATTCACACAAGGAAGTGAACAATCCTCTCCCTCCCACACCTGCCGCACACCTGTCCCTCACCCCCCTCTAAGCACAGGTCAACCTTGTCGTACCTTTAGGGACGGCAGCTGTCCTCCCGTCCACTTACCCCCCCCCTCAACCACCACCACCACCACCACCACCACCACTACCACCATTACCATCGCTCTCAATCTTACTTAGGAATTTGGCGCCAAAAAAACGTTCAGTGACATCCAGATATTATTCTTTTAATTACGATGTCCTTGTCCTTTTTTCATTACATTCTTTTTTTACATAACTCATTGACTTGATAATTTACTAATAGTGATTGATCGTCTTTTTATAGTTACATTTCCATAAGTAGTTGTAGTAGTAGTAGTAGTAGTAGTAGTAGTAGTAGTAGTAGTAGTAGTAGTAGTAGTAGTAGTAACTTAATATATAATGTAACTACTCGTATAATCTTTAGCATGGTGATCCGCGCGGCGCTTGGTATAATTTGCCTTAATTAATATGCTCTCATTTGCATACTTCTTTCTACATACAATTTTACAGGTTTTTCGCTCTCCGCAAGTTTATGCAAATTTACCCGTTCTATCAGGCATCTTCTTATCGGGAAGTTTTTATAAAGGAAATTGAGAGCGAGTTTGAAAGTGGCGTTCTCCTTTATTTATATATCTAATTATCTACACGCTGCTATTTGCCACGCTAATTACACGTCTGTCCTAGCTGCAGTTTATCTCTTTCTGTCTGTCTAATCTTTCTTCTATTTTATTTATCCTTCTGTGTCCTCCTGTCTCTCTTTCTCCCCTTTCATCAGTTCATCTCTTTATCTCATACCTGTCGCTCTTCCTTATCACCTTATCTGCTTGTCCGTCTGTTTATGTATCATCGTGTTGATCTGTGTTTTTAATCTCTCGATAAATCTGTTTAGCCCCGCGGCGTACTGTTTAGAAATGCGTATGAATACCTGTCTCTCTCTCTCTCTCTCTCTCTCTCTCTCTCTCTCTCTCTCTCTCTCTCTCTCTCTCTCTCTCTCTCTCTCTCTCTCTCTCTCTCTCTCTCTCTCTCTCTCATTACACTTTTTATTCTCTTCCTTCTTGTTGCTCCACTTTCACTCATGTTTTTAGTTATCTTCTTCCTATGAATTTTCTCTTTATGTTTCTCTCTTCCATTCTCAATACTATGTCTTCTTTTCATCTCCTCTTATCATCCTTTTCGTAGTTTATCATAAATAGCCTTCTCGTAAGGGCTATTAGATCTACTGATGTTTGTTCTTGCTTAGTGTTCCTTTGTGTTCTATCTATGTGTCTCTTTGTTTCGGCGTCTTTAGCCTCCTCAGGGCTTGCAGATGTCTGGAAGTGCTCACAAAAAGCCACTTATTATATTAAGACTTCATGTCCTAATCAACGCTCTACTTTTTTATCCCTTCAGATTTTTTTTTTCAATCCAGGTCATTATTATTTATTTTCCAGGTAAAGAAAAAAAAGTTGAGTAAAAAAAAAGGTAAAGAATAGCAATGTTAAGGGAATGTTTTTTGTGTGGCATATTTTTTTTTCTTTTTTCTTTAGTCTATTATTCGTTGAGTCAATGTAGCAGTCTTCTGTTAAGTGATTTTTTTTTATTTTTATCTTCCATTTGTTATCTTTTTTGTATTGCATTTTGATGTGTTTGTGAGTGTAAACTTATTAACCATTTTGCCACTTCATCTTTTCTCATTATTTTTAATGTTCATGAGGTTTGCCAGTAAGAAAATGTATGAGTTGTATACAGAATTATTATTTATCATTTTCTGTAATCTAGTTTGATTATTCTCTCTCTCTCTCTCTCTCTCTCTCTCTCTCTCTCTCTCTCTCTCTCTCTCTCTCTCTCTCTCTCTCTCTCTCTCTCTCTCTCTCTCTCTTTCTTTCTCTCTCTCTCTCTCTTCGTAAGCTTTGGGTGTGAGTGAATCTGTGTGAATCACCTGCTGAGTCATTTCTCGTTTTCTCCGATCTTCTTTTTATCTTTTTTCTTAAGGATAACGGTAGTCGTGTTGTTATTTCCATCTTATTCGGTGTAACAGTTAAGAAATATCCTTGTCATTTTCCCTCACGTCTGGTCGCCCGTAGGTGATGTCGGAGGAGGGAGGGACGGAGGGAGGGAGGGAGTAAAAGTGTAGCATTCTCGAGAGGGCAGAAGGGAGAGAAGGGAGGGAGGTATAGAGGGAGGGAGAGAGGGACATGTAGGAGAGGGCTAGAGGAGTGTAGCGTTCTCCCACCACCACCTTGTCATTCACCCAAAAGCCATTAAGGTCGGTTGTGACATCTCTTTTTCCCTGCCTGTTGAGCCGTGTCGGGAAAGTCTCCTCCCCGTCCCTGCTTTAAGACCATTATAGTATCACAAATAATGGGATCTATGCACACAAAATACACTGGTTCCTTTCAGGTTGTTTCTGTTGTACGCGACTCTGGAGGCGCGGCAGGGGGTCGAGGGGCCTCTGTACCTCCTCAATGCCAAAAGGGGACCAGGGACGCCGCCGTATTCACACACCTTTTCACTCATTTCTCTTATCTTGTGGTGATTTCCCAAGGTGCGTGGTGCCCCGTCCTTAGCTGAGGTGCCGCTCCTGCCCCTCTGTGGGTATGGTGATTGGAAGACCAGCTTTATAGGTTGATTTTGATGTGGTTTGCGGTGCGAGGTTGGTGACAGTGGTTCCGGTGATGTGTCTTCTGGTGGTGATGGGGCGACGGTGATTACAGGGTCGTGGGCGGGATGATGACAGGGTTTGCGCGGCGGTGTTATTGACAGGGGGAGTCGCTGCGGGCGTGATCGGAGAGCGGGTGGCGTTGACGGGGCAGAGTTGAGGCGGCTAATTGCAGGCTCAGTGCCGAAAATAGCGTGTGAGGTCCATTCCACTTTCCATCTGTGGACTGTGACGCGTTGGAGGTCCGCTAGGCGACGCTGTGGGACCCAGGATGTTTTGCTGCCTCAGATTTATTGCTTCTACTGGAGGAGGAGGAGGAGGAGGAGGAGGAGGAGGAGGAGGAGGAGGAGGAGGAGGAGGAGGAGGCGGCGGCGGAGGCGGAGGAGGAGCAGCAGCAGGAGGAGGAGGAGAGGGAGGAGATGGTGGTAATGAGAGAGAGAGAGAGAGAGAGAGAGAGAGAGAGAGAGAGAGAGAGAGAGAGAGAGAGAGAGAGAGTATACTCATTATCAGGCAAAAATTGAGTCCACTGTTCCTCGAAATTCACTCAGTTCGTGCAGTCGAGCAGTCGCCACTTTATACTATTTCATCTTACACTTTTTTTTCTTATCTGCAAATTACACTCACCAAATTATTTTCCTTCGATTCGTATAATATAGAAGTTCCAAATTAAATTAAAAATGTCTCTGCTGCTCTTTACTTTTTTATTTTATATCACATTGGAGTGGAATTCAATAACACATATTCTAGTGGGTTTGCAGTGCGAGCAGAAGTTATCGGGAAGGGAAGAAAATAAGGAAGGAGTCCCATTCTTGAGAGTCTGTTGGGCTGTCGTGGCGGTGGCTGGCGACAAGCACACTCTCTCGGTTCCCAGTGCGGGGCGACACAAGCAGCCACTCGTCACGTCTTCAATGGCAGCGACAGATTTTTTGGTGAGACAGGCTCGGCGGGGCGCCTAGAGTGACACTGTGTCGCGCTGGACGCCCCGCTGACTCGGCTTCTGCCTTTTCACTCTCGTTCTGACCAGGTTTTTCCCAGCGAGAGGAGGATAAAAAGTTAGCCTGGGGCGGGCGACAAAGCAGGCCGCCACCCGCCTCCCTCGTTACCGATTTGCGGGCGTGGCATGGTGGGCGGCGCTCTCCACGCCCTCTCGTACCCACGCCCGCTAAACTCAACTGACAATTAATGTTCGTCTTTTGTAGCTCGAGTACCTGACTTCCCTCGCTTCTGTAGGGAGGCAAAAACACCATGACAACAACAATAATAACAATAACAAGTCCGTGATCGGGTTTGGACTCAGGGTGGCTCTGACTGGCAACTCACGGCTCCGCTAATGATGTGTGAAGCTGACAGCAACTTGTGGTGGTAAGTCTCCCTGCAGCCCTTGCCACCAGTAGGAGACTCCTTCCTCCTCCTCCTCCTCCTCCTCCCCCTCCTCCTCCTCCTCCTCCTCCTCCTCCTCCTCCTCCTCCTCCTCCCTCTCCTCCTCCTCCTCTATCTCAGCGTGGAGGTTAAACGGTGCCCTTGAACGGTAGTCTCTTCGTCAACACGGCCAAGGCTTCCGAGTGTTACCTTGACACCCTTACGACAGGCAGGCCAGAGGGAGGTGCGTGTCTGCCGCATTACCTTCCCCGTGAAAAATAAATGTCAATAAATCGTTTGGGATGATAGTGGCGCGGGTGAGTGGTGGTGACGGCGGCAGCGGCGGCGGCAAGGCACTGATACTTACGCCCCTTGGAGATGAATGGGAGATAGTGTCTCCAACAAATTCTTCAAGATGGAAGATAAACCCCGTTCCTGCCGAAGCCACTCTCCCCACCTTCTCTAGGCGTTTCCTCCTCCTCCTCCTCCTCCTCCTCTCCTCCTCTCCTTCCACCACCATCACCATTATTGAAAATCCTTCGGCATCCCTCATTCACACATCCTCCGTAAATCCAGAATCCCAGTTCGAGTTCATGTGAATTTAGTGAAAACCTGACGTGAAAATACGAAAAACGGGATGAAAGACGAGGATTAAGTCTCTCTTGGTCGGTTTGCGATCACCCAAGTGTCAATAAAGGCCGGTCTTTAGGCTAATAGAAGGAGATTATCACCCGTGGGGACTCAACAGGCACTTGTCCCTTGATATTATCTCTATTGCGGGTTGTGTCCTCACGAGGGGAATATTGGGTGTGCGAGGAAAAAAATACGAAAGGAAAAAAAATAGTGAATGAGGGTGTTCGTATTACATCACACCGCCCAGCCACCGAACTAACGGACACGCACACCCAAGGACATCCCCGGCAGGAAGATGTTTTGTGGTCCTCCTCCTCCTCCTCTTCCTCCTCCTCTTCCTTGTCCGTCATGCGAAGTTTCATGTAGTTGAAGCGTAAAAAAGTTATTGGTTACTCTCTCTCTCTCTCTCTCTCTCTCTCTCTCTCTCTCTCTCTCTCTCTCTCTCTCTCTCTCTCTCTCTCTCTCTCTCTCTCTCTCTCTCTCTCTCTCTCTCTCTCTCTCTCTCTCTCTCTCTCTCTCTCTCTCTCTCTCTCTTTATATTTTAACAACCTAACCATTAATATCTAAACTACTTTTCCTTCCTCTCCCTCCCTCCGTCCCTTCACTTTCCAGCAAGCCTTCCATCTTTCCTCCCTCCAGTCCTTACATTTCAATCCTCCTACTCTCCTCCACTCATTACAACCTATAGTCTCCTTCCTTCCCTCCGTCCATCCATCCCATCAGTCGTCACTTTAAAATCTTGCCTCCTTATTCCCTCCTTCCCTCCACTTTTCAAATCCCAGCCACCTTCCCTTCCCTCCTTCTCTCTGCCTCCCTCCTCCTCCTCCTCATTCATCAGTGTCATAATTTTCAACACTTATTTTTACGTCGCATTGTTTTGTTAGGTCTTATTTCTACTCGGTTGAGATCGCGAGAAGAATTTTTGAGAATGTTAGTGTTTCAGTCTTTCACTCCCACCTCTTCGTTCTCTCCAGGCGGCAACCCTCTCGCTCTCCTCGTCCCTCTCCCTCTCGCTCTTCCTTCAGTACACTTTCACTCTCACCTTTGACAATCCGAGGGAAAAATGGAGTGGTAGCAGTGAAAGTCCCAAACGCAGGTAGGAAGAAAAGGAAGACTGGTAAAAATGTGTTTCCGATATTTGAAAGTATTGGAAGGCGTAGTGAAGGGAGCAGGAAAGTCCCCGAGGAAATATAATCTTTAAGAAACTTGTGCGTGATGCTTGAAGGAGGAGGAGGAGGAGGAGGAGGAGGAGGAGGAGGAGGAGGAGGGACATACACGCCCCTTCGACCAGGTTCTTGAAGACCCTAAAGTTTGTCTAGGTCCTTCTCCTCCTCCTCCTCCTCCTCCTCCTCCTCCTCCTCCTCCTCCTCCTCCTCCTCCTCCTTCTCCTCTTCTCAAACGACACTGTGGCCAAAAGCATAACAGCAGCGCGAGGGTCAGACAGTGCCACGCCACACCGCCACTACACCACAGAATCACCATAAAAAGACCACATCACATCGACCATCAATACCTCGGCCTCATCCCTCCTCCACACTCAAGTTCAGTCCCTACTCCTCCATTCCTCCATCCACTCCACCCTCTCCTCTTCCCTCTCACCCACCTCTCCTTGCTCTCTCTCCCTCTCCTCCTCCCTCCTAGTTTCCGCTACGGTAAGCCCCGATAAATGGAGACCCGACCGACCCACCGACTCCTCCTCCTTCACCGATCATTCGCCCGGAAAATCTTGATACTAGATGCCTTTATTGAGAATTTTTACTTATGCAAATGTTGGGCGGCTTTTTGTGGCGTGAGTGTGTGGCATTGTGGCGCGCACCAACACACTATATAGTTCTCCACTCACGCTGCGGTTACTTCTCTTCTTTTTGTGTGGTATTGTGTGTGGTATTGTGTTGTATATAGTTTAGGTTGGGTTTAGTTTAGTTTATGTTCAGTTTGCTTCTTCTTGTATATTGTAGATTTTTTTTTTTTAACTGGGTATTATTTATTGATTGATTGTTAAAAAGAAAGTGTTGTAGATTCGAGTTTTTTGTTATGTAAAAAAAAAATTCTTGTTGATTATTATGATTTTTTTTAGTATTATCATTATCATTAATATCATCATAACGATTTATATTATTATTTGTATTATTATCATTATTATCATCATTATTTTTTTTTTTATTGTTATTATTGTCATTATTATTCATATCATAAACGTTATCATCATTATTAGTGTTGTTATTAATATTATCATTGTTGTTGTTGTTGTTGTTGTTGTTGTTGTTGTTGTTGCTGCTGCTGCTGCTGTTGTAGCAAAAACATCCCCACAACACACCAGTTTCCTCACTCTTAACTCTCTCCAAAAATTTACTATTTTCTCGATGTATTTCCTTTCCTTGCGAGTTTCTTCCGCATGAGTGGCGAAGATAATCCATGGATATCAGATGGAACATAATAACATGGATCACAAGGAACAAGAAAAGTATGATGGATAAATGCAACTCAGACGTTTGACTAGATTTCTTACATGAACGAAAAAGTAGACATGATTCCGGTCCTGTCTTTGGATTAGTTATCGAACCTCATATTTTCTCTCTTAGTATATGTTGTTCTTGCTTTTATCTTTAACACGGTCCATGTAACTCCATTTGTCTTTTTCTTTATCGATTGTGTCATTCATTGTTGGTGATTTTGGTGACTTTTTTATTTTATTTACTGTTCTGTGGCTGGTGTTTATTTATTTATTTTTAATTTTTTTTCTCAATTTTGGTTTTGATTTTAGTAATGTTGTGTTCGTGTTTTGTGGTTGGTCCTGAAGTGTGTGTGTGTGTGTGTGTGTGTGTGTGTGTGTGTGTGTGTGTGTGTGTGTGTGTGTGTGTGTGTGTGTGTGTGTGTGTGTCCGTTAAAGTCTACATCTATTGCTTTCTGTGAAGGATATTATACATTATGTGTAAAATTTTATTGTCTAATGCCGGAGATTCGATCTTTGTCATGTAAGGAATCTCTGTGGCCATGTCCTTGAGCTCTCTTCTGTCTGTCTCTTTATCCTCTGCTAAGCTCCATCTTCTTGTGCTTGTCTTTAAGTTATTCTGTGGCTTCCTTACATTCCCTTCTCCCTTAAATCTAATGTTCAGTAAATCAACGCATCTCCTCATCAACCTTCCCTAAACGTCCCCAACTAAACACTTTCGCCCTGGGGATGAATATGTCTCCGCCGCCATCCCCACCACCTCCCCGCGTTGGGTTAGCCGGCTTCCCCACCCTCTGAGGCGCCGGCCAGCTGGGGGTTATCCTCTCAAAATCGTCGGTAGCTCCTGGGCCTAATGCCTCCTGACAGCTAGCCGCGAGTCCCCAACCAGGAGGCGGGTCTCGGGCGCTACCAGGGAAGAGGAACCCAGGCGGAACAAGCTACTGACGACGCCTTGACCGGGTGTTAAGGTGGAACGAGTGTGGAATTGAGTAGTGGAGGGAGGCTAAGGTGTCTCGTGCTAAGTGGAGCGGTCAGGACATGAAAGGTGGTTGTGTAGGTGGATTTTATGTAGTGGAAGGATGGCTTTGTGGTGAGAGAAGTCATGGAAAAGGTATAGATGAAGAGAAAGAAAGAGCATAGTAATAAAGAAGACATAGAAGTGAAGAAAATGGATGTAAAACAATGAAGAAAAGACATAGACGGGAAGGAATAGATATAAGTAACTGAAAAAAAAAACACTGAAAGGAGAGGCAGAGCAGTGAAAGAAGAGATGGTGTTAAGAGGCGATGGTTACGGGATAGGAGGAAGACATGAAGGGGTGCAGGGAAGGGGTAGTGGAAGGGGTGAAGGAAGGGGTGGCAGAGGTGCTTACGTCTAGGGCTGTGTGAGGACGAGGAGCAGCCGCCAGGGAGGTGATGACGGCTGACTTACCGAGGAAGACAGATGACAGGGAGGATGACAGGGACGTGGCAGGGACGGGTGCAGGACGAACAGGGAGGAAGGGAATGTTAGTAATGAGGGGCAGGGAGATGATAGTGATGATGAATGGGAAAATGGAAGAATGTTAGAGGAAGGAGATAAAAGAGAAAGTGATTAGCGAATATGTAAGGAAATTATCTAATTATCTTCTTCCTTCACCATCATTCTTCCTTCTTCTCCTATATTCTTTCCTTCACTATTACTATCATTTCTATCCTTTCCTCTTTTTTTCTTTATTCCCTCCGTCTCTCATCACTATTTCCATTAATTTCCCATTTTTTCTCCCTCATCACCATTCCTTGCCTTTTTCATCACTACCATCCCTCTCCTCCATCTCTCTCTCTCTCTCTCTCTCTCTCTCTCTCTCTCTCTCTCTCTCTCTCTCTCTCTCTCTCTCTCTCTCTCTCTCTCTCTCTCTCTCTCTCTCTCTCTCTCTCTCTCTCTCTCTCTCTCTCTCTCTCTCTCTTCACAAACTTGCTAAACCTTTAAACAAAACACCCCATAAGAGTGTAGTACAGTTATTTTTTCCATTAATCTTCCTCCCATCACCTCCCATCACCCCCCTTCACCTCCCATCACCTCCCTTCACCTCCCTTCACACCTGCAAGAGGGAGGTGTGGAGTCCCAGTAGCTTAGACTAGATTGTGTCCACTCCTCTCTCAGTGGGCAAGCAACACCTGACACCATTACCTCTATTACTTACCTACCTACCTGCTTACCTGCTTACCACCTCACCTGCTGCTACCTTTTTTCACCTGTTCTTCTACATTCCTGCTTCCTTTGCTAACTTACCTACTTGCATTACTACTTATATTCATTATTTATCTACATCATTTTATTTTTATCCACATTCTGATCTCTATTGCTTGCTTACTTTACCTTCCTAACTAGTTATCTCTCTCTTGTCTGCTTCCATTACCTCTTCTCTTCACTCTCTCTATCTACCTCCTCACCACCACCACCTCCACGTCTATGCCGCTGCCAGTCGTTTCCGCTGTGTACATTTTGAGAGGGTGGAACAATACACACACACACACACACACACACACACACACACACCACACACACACCACACACACACACACACACACCACACACACACACATACATACACCAATAACGCCTTCTCACCCTCCCCTCCCTTACCCCCGTTTCTCTCCCCTCATCCCTTTCCCCCTCTTTCCCTCTCCCCCTTCTGCCTTTCACTCCACCACTCCCTCCTCTCACTCTCCCTCACTCACTCACTGACTTCTGAATCGATACTCAACAGCGGTGAGATGTCTTGCCAGAACAAACACGAGGATAACGAGAGGAACACAATTGAAGGGTAACTGAATATTATCACACTTCTTTGTATTACACACACTGCTGCCTGCCTGCCTGTCTGCCTGCCTGCCTGCCCTCACCCTCTTCAAACACACACACACACACACACACACACACACACACACACACACACACACACACACACACACACACACACACACACACACACACGTACACAGTCGTCCCCTCTCATAATAATCTCATAATAATAATAATCCCTCCTGTCACTGCCTTCACCCTTCCTTGCACAGCCTCGTCTCACCAGGACTTACTTCAACACATCATTAAGAAACACATTTACCCAACAAAGCAAAAATAAAAAAAAAGCAAAAGAAAACTCCATGCGTTGGTTTGGCGTTCAAGCGAGAGAAGGAATAAAAAAAGGGAGAATAAATATTTGTGAATAAACTTAAAAGGGAGTATTGGCAACATTTTCACTCCCTTTACCTCCTCTCTCTCTCTCTCCTCCCTTCCCCCTCCTTCTTTTCCTTGTGGCTGTGGAGATGGGGGAGGTCGTTGAGTGAATGGCTTGCCCAGCGAGGGGTACGTTGGGGTGAGGGATGGAGGGGTGGGTGAAGGATGGGTGATCTGGGTGTAGTTGTGGCGGGGTTGCGGGGAAGAAGTAAGGTGATGGGTGTAGAGGAATGGGGAAGGGAGATTGAAGAGTGGGTGAAATGGGTGAGGTAAAATTGAGGGGAAAGGGGAGAAGGTAGAGAGAGGGGAAGTGAAGAACGATATGGGGGAGATGAAGTAAATGGGTGAGACATGGGGAGGGTAAAGGAGAGGGGGTTTGAGTGGATAGTGGAGTGAGTGAAAGGTGGTGGCAGGGGAGGGAGGGGGTCACTCCGGCCTTGATGGGAGGGAGGGAGAGAGAAGGGAGGGAGAGAGGGAGGGAGGGAGGGAGGGAGGGAGTCTGTGTTTGGTCAGGACACACAATAACAATCAATAAGCAAGGGATGGCGGCGCTCCCAGCATTGTGTGGAGCAGGAAAACCAGCATATGTTGGTTGAATTATACACTTAAGGGGCTGGTGAGGAGGGGAGGTGGAGAGAGAGAGAGAGAGAGAGAGAGAGAGAGAGAGAGAGAGAGAGAGAGAGAGAGAGAGAGAGAGAGAGAGAGAGAGAGAGAGAGAGAGAGAGATTGAGAGAAAGGCGATTACGGTCGTTTTCATAGGGTGAAATAGATGGATAGATAGAGAGAGAGAAAGAGAAAGAGACAGACAGCTAGCCAGCCAGGTAGACAAACGACAGACAGACAAACAGACAGGCAGACAGAAAAACAGACAAACATACAGACAGACATATATAGTACTTCAGATTTCAACGAGAGAGAAACCGAGGTAAAAGAGAGAGAGAGAGAGAGAGAGAGAGAGAGAGAGAGAGAGAGAGAGAGAGAGAGAGAGAGAGAGAGAGAGAGAGAGAGAGAGAGAGAGAGAGACAGAGAGAGAGAGAGAGAGAGAGAGAGAGAGAGAGAGAGAGAGAGAGAGAGAGAGCTACGGTGAATGTTCTCAGGTGCAATATTCAACTAATTAACAACAGCATCTTCAGGTAACATTAATTAGCAATGAAGATGACGAAAGGATAAACAGATAAACAAAGAGAGACAGAGACCAATCAAAGAACACAGAAGAAGAGGAAGAAGAAAAAGAAACAAACAAGAGAAGGAAAACAAAGGTGCAAACAAACAAACAAAAATAAGCAGTAACATTCAAGAAAGACAAAAATAAGGATAAACAGATAAACAGGGAAACAGAGGAACAAAGCGAGAACGAGAGAATGACAAATGAAAGAACAGAGGGAAAGAAAAGATGATAAAAATGAGAAGGGAGACAAACAAGGAAAGGAAAGAAGGTAAAAAAACATTGATAAAAGAAAGATAAGAAGAGAAGGAAAATTTAAACAACAAAATAATATGAATAAGAAAGATAGGAATAGAGGAAAAATTTAACTATATAAAAGAAAGTGTGAATGAAAATACAATGAAATAAGCGAAAGGAAGAAGGGGAGATAAGAGACAACGGAAATATTGCGAGAGAGAGAGAGAGAGAGAGAGAGAGAGAGAGAGAGAGAGAGAGAGAGAGAGAGAGAGAATTGAAAGCTGGACAAAACAAATAACGCAAGACAGATACACATACAAACATTGAAAAAATATAAACACACACACACACACACACACACACACACACACACACACACACACACACACACACACACACACACACACTGACAAAACGAAAACAAACACGACAGAGAAACTAAAAACTAAAATCTGGTCACAGCTCACTCCCTCCTCCAGTCCCTTCCCTTCCCTTCCTTCAGTTTCCTTCCTCCTCCTCCTCCTCCTCCTCCTCCTCCTCCTCCTCCTCCTCCTCCTCCTCCTCCTCCTCCTCCTACTACTACTACTACTACTACTACTATTACTATTACTATTACTACTTCTACAACCGCCACCACCACCGTCACCTCTCCCTTCCTCTCCCTCCCTTCCCTTCCGCGGCGTCCCTTGGTTTACACTCACTCATGCTGGTGTCCATTGACTCGTCCTTGGGTTTCCTCTTCCTGGGGCGCCCCTTGCCGTGTGTGCCCACCCCGTTGAAGCACTGCATCCGCCCACCGTGATCAGGGGGCGGGTACACTTGAAGCATCTCCGGGGGAAGGTGTGGGTGTAGGGCGTGGTGGGCCAACGGGTGGGGTCCCTGGGGCAGCGGGCCTCCTGGAAGTGCCCCTGGAGGCATGCCCATGGGCGTGACGTAGCCACTCTCCAGCAGGGTAGACATCTGTGGGCGTGGACAGGATAGAAGGAAATTTTAAGTGGTAGTTTAACGATATAAATGTGAATAAAAATGCCAATAAAATGATGAAGATTTAATTGTACTTCTTACCCAAAAAAAAAAAATACGTATGAATCGAAGAAAATATTTGGTTTTACATCTTGGGTTTTATTCCATAACTTAATTAAGATGTATAAAATAAAAAAAATTCTGAGAAAAAATACCAATTAAAGCTAGATAATACGTGTTTGTCCTACGTGTGTGGAAAAATGATCACTCGTTTGTCCATCAATTATGTGTAATGTTTAGTGTGTTTTGAGGAGGATTCTTTTATATGACATTCTTTACATTACTAAGAAAGATAACAAGCAATACAGATTCGTCTTTGTATACCCTCACACAACAGACAGACAGACAGACGGACAGACGGACAGGTCATTGATTCTTTGATTAATGTATCCCACAAATTTAGAGAGAGAGAGAGAGAGAGAGAGAGAGAGAGAGAGAGAGAGAGAGAGAGAGAGAGAGAGAGAGAGAGAGAGAGAGAGAGAGAGAGAGAGAGTTGTCAATATATAGACCTTTCCCTAATTTCTTTTGTATAAATTACTAACCAGATCTCCCAATTTTTCGTCTCCTTGTGAATTTCTATTTGGAGAGACGCTTTCTGCCACCAATTAGGAAAAGTGAGTACTAATGAGAGAGAGAGAGAGAGAGAGAGAGAGAGAGAGAGAGAGAGAGAGAGAGAGAGAGAGAGAGAGAGAGAGAGAGAAAGGGAGAGATAAGACCACCCATATCTTGCTATAAAAATCAAACTCGTTAAGAAAAACACATCGTCAAGTAGTTTCTAGTTTTGCCAATCAATAAAAAAGCACAAAAAACACTATCCACTCCCCCCAAAAAAAATTAAACACCTGCTTAATTAAATCCTTCTTCAGGTGTTATCATGACCCACCTGCTTATGACTTCCTCTAACGCCCCTATTGGACTAAGAACTCCTGTCACTTCTCACCTAAAAGTGTTTCCTGCAGCTCCTCCTTTTTTAGCCCCATAACTAGAAAATCCCAACAGTTCCCCTTAAGAGACCTAATGACACGTAGTAGTAGTCCCAGTACCATCTATCGTACCTTCAATATCCCCAGACCTCACTCCAAAAGTCTCTTATCCAATATTCTCTTTTGCAGTCCCATTATTAACAGTGGTCCCAGCAATCTTCTCTCCCCCTTGAGGACCCCTGCATCACACCTATTAGTAGCCCTTATCCACCGCATTCAGAAGACCCATGATTAGAAGTGGTCCCCGAAATCCCCTTCAGGAACCCCATAACTCACCTGGTAGTGGTCCCTGCAGTAGATGACGGGGCCGCTCATGCCGAACTGGTCCCCTTTAGTCAGCTGCACGTGGCAGTGGGCGCACGTGAAGCACTGCACGTGATAAACGAATTCTCGCGCTCTCATCACGAGTTCTGAACTGCTGATGGTCTGGGAGCAGCGAGCACAGCGTCTCATGCTGAAAAACCTGCGGATGGAGGAAGAGAAATTGCTTGAGGGAGAACACATGAACTCTTAATGATGATGATTAGTTTTGTCTTAATTATGTCTTAAAATTTGACATCTAAAAATAACCCGATAAAACCTGATTAGTTTTGTCGTAGATATGTCTGGAATTTGTTTGTGGTTGGCTTTGGATTAAATTTGGTTTCAATAATTAATTTTTTTCTATTTTTTTATGTCCATTAATTTTGACTTGAGAATGCGAATGAATGTATATAAAAGCTAATGGTTTTGTATTCAATTTGAGTGTTTCTTTGAGTTTTGACTGAAGCAAATTAGTGAGAGCTGACAGTAGTTTTTTTTTATTCTATTATTTATTTACTGAGAATAATGACTGTATCGACCATGACTTAAATGTAACATCACAAAACAAAGCATCCATTTTCTATATCCTTCTGTTAATGCATCTTTCAGGTTTTTTGTTGACTAGATTTTTTGTACATTTCCTCTTATATACGTAAATATGTATTGTTGTTCAGATAAAGAGTGGTTGGTATTTTTTACTTCTTTTTTCTCTCTGTCTGAGGTATAGAGTGGATCTTATCTCCTGCCGGCGCCCAGGTGTGTGTGTGTGTGTGTGTGTTTTTTATATCATTGTAGGATAATGTCCCCATATGTTGGTGTCCATGTTTGTATCACCTCCACCACGCTACTGTGTTACCTGGCGTTATCTTTCTAATATCCTAACGTTTTACTGCTACATATTCTTACTTTGCCTTAATTTATACTTGTACTTCTCTTCATACATTTCCCTCACACTTTTATTTATTCTTCCCCCTCGTAGTCTTTCCGTAATTTAAGACAATTGTTTCCGCTTGCTATTCTTAACTTTTCCTGATGGAGGTGAGAGAGAGAGAGAGAGAGACACAGAGAGAGAGAGAGAGAGAGAGAGAGAGAGAGAGAGAGAGAGAGAGAGAGAGAGAGAGAGAGAGAGAGAGAGAGAGAGAGAGAGAGAGTGTCTACGTTTTGAAATGCACAATTGCTCTCATTTTACGTTATTCCTTGTGACTTTATCTACATTGAGTCATAAGAGTTAGGATGAGGCAGGGCAGCGTCACCCCTTCACCCCATCACCCCTTCACCCCGTCACCCCGTCACCGCCAAACACATGATCTCGTGTCCTCGTCCTGTTGGCGGCATACAAACCGACAGAAAAAAAAATAAAAGGGCTGAGCGGACGTTCCAACCAATAAGGGCGGGGCTGTGCTGTCACGTGACCCCGCCTTCCATCACGTGATTGGTAGATAGCATCGCTGTTAGCACGGTCGGTTAACTTGACTGAAAAATGGGACTTCCTGGAGGAAAAGGATGCACCACGCCCTGCCAGCCCGTCTTGGTGAATCATGCACGTCCCTGACTCGCTGTCTGAACCTGTGTCTTGTCTCGCCTCGTGTTTATCAGCCTCGCGTTATGGCAAAACAATGTATGAGGCGAGAGAAGCGCAGCCTCTCCCACCACTCCCGTCGCTCTGTCTCACGCTGCGCCTCCTTTCGACACTTGTTTATTATGTTCCTTAGGTCCTGAGGTGGCAAAAGGGTGTCTGGCGGCGGGAAGGGTGGAGGGAGGTAGCAGCGGGTGTTCCTTAGTGGGTGAAGGCTTGTCTGGTGGCGTTACGGCGTGAGGGAAGGCTGTGGCAGGGTGGTGGAGTGGAAGGGGAAGTGGAGGAGGCGTGGAGCAGATGGGTGGAGACGATGGTGGAGATGTAGAGTGTGAGTGTGATAGGGCAGAGGCAAGCACACACACACACACACACACACACACACACACACACACACACACACACACACACACACACACACACACACACACACACCTCGTGAAGCAACAAAACACAGATAATTAAAAAGAAAAGGATATAGGAAAAGTGTGACATTGTTCCTCATTTGTATCCTTCTCGACATTCCTTCATCCGCTGTTTTATCATCTTATCTTAGCTACATTTCCCTTCTGTTACCCACTTCCCTTCCAACTGCAGATTATTTACCCTGTCATCCCTGCCTATGCAACAGTCCCAGGGTGATCTTTTAGTGCTGTTTGACTCCCCTTTCACCCTGCTACCCTGTCAACACCCCTGCCAGTATGCCCTCACCCTTCCCTCGGCTACCGTGCTACTGGGAACCTGATGACGGAGAAGAGAGAAGGAAAAATAAAGAGAAAACAATCCGAGGACCACGTCTAAACCTTGCTTTGTTTGTAGTTAGTCTTCGCTACTGATAAGGCGAGATAAGGCGGAGGGGAAGCGTGTTTTGAGGGCCAGAGCGGCGGCGAAGGTTCTGCAAGAGGGGAGGGAGCGGGAGGAAGCCGAGGGTGGTCAAGGGTAGGAGGAGGGGAGAGGGGAAGTCAGAGGAGGTTAAGGGATTCTACTAGAGATGGGAAAGTAATGTTTAGGCTGA
>JAPQNM010000021.1:4545001-4552501 GCA_029783475.1 Metacarcinus magister | reverse complement strand
GAAGCGACTTGACGATTTCGATTGACACCCGGAAAATTGAGACTCCCAGAGAGACGACAGTTTTACCTGCTCCTCATTCTCCTCGCTCCTTTTCCTCCTCCTCCTCCTCCTCCTCCTCCTCCTCCTCCTCCTCCTCCTCCTCCTCCTCCTCACTCTCCTCCTCCTCCTCCTCCTCTAGACCAAAAGTGCCAGATCGGAGGAAATAAGGAAGAAAGGTAAAAACACTAGAACATTACCACAGATTATAAGCAAAAAAAAAGGAGAAAAAGGCATGTAGTGAAAAAAAAGACATTACCTTCCTGGACAAAAAGGTGGGCCGTCAAGAATTTGGGGCTTTTGGGGTAATAGGGTCGTTGGTGAGTCTAGGAATCCCTCTAATATGGCATGAAGACGTGAGAGAAAAATGGGGAGGCAGTAGAGTCATCAGCGGGTGGTGGAGGACAGTGGGAAGGAGAGATAAGAGAAAGGCCTCACAAGGGGACCACGAGCGACAAAAATTTACCAGAAGCTCGACCCTCATGCGGCAGGAACTTGAAGGGGAGGGAGGAGGATGTCTTTTTTTTCCCTCCCTATCCTTCCTCCTCTCTCCCTTCCTCCCTCTCTTCCTTCTCTCCTTCTCTCCCTCTCCGTCTACCTTAGATGTCCGACGTTATCTACTCTTTTTTTTGTTGCTAGTTTATCAAGTTAATTATTTAATATTTTTTATTTAATTTGCATATTTACTCCTACTCGTTGGTGATGTTTTTTTTTCTGTTTGTTTTTTAACTCTGTTGGGATACATTATAAATTTTGTTGATGTATGTTCGCTTACTGTTTTATTTTTAGTTTTTTTTATCAGTTATATTTATGACGATGGTCCAGTTTTTGCGATTTTTTTTTCTCTCTAGATATCATCATCATCATCATCATCAGGTCTTTCTCAATGACGCATGAAAAATGAATGATTGGAGCAAACGAGAAAGGAAGGGAATGAGGGACGTAGGGGCAGGGTGAGGCGGGGCGGTGTGAAGAGGGTGTTGAAAAAGTGAGGGAGGGAAGGGAAGGGGTGAGGAAAGAGCCAGAGGGTTGAGGTAGGCGCTATATGGAGAGAGAGAGAGAGAGAGAGAGAGAGAGAGAGAGAGAGAGAGAGAGAGAGAGAGAGAGAGAGAGAGAGAGAGAGAGAGAGAGACCACCCTCACAACAGGTCCTCCAGACACATTAAACAGGGGCGGTCCGATCCATCACCCTGAGGTACACCACCCTTCACCCCGCCCAGACCCGCCCTGCCCCGCCCCCTCCTTGGCCTCTGTCGGGGTGAAAATGTGTAAACGTCCTCATGCACAACTTCTGGAAGCCTCACAATGCCTGGAATGCCGGCTGGAGGTCCGCGGGAAGCCGTGTGTCTCCATAACTGCCTGACTTTGTCTTTACATTCTTGTAGGTGGTACAGTTTAACGATAAGACCGAGAGGCAAAGGCTGAACGAGCGAAATACCTTACTACTCATTCTCTCTCTTTCTCTATCTCTTTTTTTTTCTCTCTCAAGTTTTAGTGGAAGTAGTGGAGGTAAGGAAAGACATGAAGAAAAAGAGAGATGGGTAGTTGAAGAGGAAGAGAAAGGAAGATGTGGAAGGTAAAGGTGAGTGTGGGAGGAAGATGCTTAAGGAAAGGAAAAGCAAGGGAGGGTGTGAGGGGAAGATGTGTAGGGAAAGGAAGAGCAAGGGAATGTTAGCAGGGGTGGCTTTTAAGGGAAAAGGAGGCCGTGGAAGGAAGATGAGATGCAAAGGGGAGGAGGGTAAAGAGAGATGTGAAATGACCAGAAGAGGTGAGGAAGGATGTAAGGATGTTAAAAAAAAAAAACCGGTTGCTTGTTTGTTGCTTGAGGATGTAAACAGTGAGGGGAAAACAGGGGTCAGAAGAGTGAGGAAAGACAAGTAAACGAGAGGAAAATGTATAAGTTAAAGAGGAAAAGAGAGAAAATGGATTATTATTTTATTTATATCTTACTCAAGTGATATTTTTGCCTCTTATCACTCAGACTTTATGCTTTCCCTCCCTCCTCATCCTTCTTTCTCTCCATATCTAACCAATCCTCCTCCTCCTCCTCCTCCTCCTCCTTCTCCTCCTCCTTCTCCTCCTCCTCCTCCTCCTCCTCCTCCTCCTCCTCCTCCCCTCCCCCCCGCCTCCTCCTCCTCCTCCTCCTCCTCCTCGTCCTCGTCTCTCCTTCCTTTCCTCCCTCTCCATCTCTTCCTTACCGGCTACTCGTGTTATCTTTCATCTTTATTACTCCCTGGACCTCCCTCACCTCGTAGCCAGTGTTTAAAGAGATTTCTCTCTCTCTCTCTCTCTCTCTCTCTCTCTCTCTCTCTCTCTCTCTCTCTCTCTCTCTCTCTCTCTCTCTCTCTCTCTCTCTCTCTCTCTCTCTCACTGGTAGATTTACGTTTTTTCGCCTTAAATCGATTATCAAATATCTAATTCATAAAGGGAGAGAAGAAAAAAGAGAAATAAGACAAATTATCTCCCAAGGTTTCATAATATAGGGGTGAGATGGAGAGAGAGAGTGAGGGAGAAAGGGAGAGGGGAAGGTGGAGAGGGAGGGGCTGCAGGTGTGGGGCGGGGGTGACAAGGTGTGAGCGAGTGGGTCCCTCAGAGTATGGGTTTGGGTGGTCCCTAAAACAACAGGTGGTCATGGCTGAGGACATTACAAAACTATACGTAAGGAAATGAAGTTGACCGCCGGGACTATGCTTTCTCGTAGTGGTAGTAGTAGTAGTAGTAGTAGTAGGAGTAGTGGTGGTGGTGGTAGTGGTAGAATTACTTAATATAATTGTCAATATTATTTTTTTTCCTTCATCCTCAGCATTTTTTTCTTATCATCTTAACATATTATAATGAAAAGAAAGATAAATTGATAAAAAAAACGTTACCTGTGCAGGTGTTGATATATTACGTAACCACTAATGACATGCATCTAATTAGAGGATCCTGGAAGGTGACGAAGATGAATTCAGTCATTATCATCCTTAACGTAATATAGTAATGAATGGAGAATATTTTGAGGCATGATAATGTATCTCTAATTCATCACTCCACTTCCGACATCTCCACTTTTTTACTCTCTCTAATTTGCAAATGTTCTTAATTAATTCAAACGATTTTTTGTTACGTTTAAGTGATGGAATATAATATTGGCTTATCTTATTTTTTTCGTCAATGTATTTCCACCTTAACTTCCTTCTTTTTTTGTGTGTGAGTTAATAGAAAAAGGAGAATGTTTAGCCGGTTTTAAAGTGTTTTATGGGTAATATATTTGGCGTAAACATCCATTTCTTTCAGATAAACAGTATAACATTTAGGAAAACTTCGCATTTCCTTTAGATAAGCACGAACGGAAATACATATTAAGCCAATATCTCTTTTTTTACACAAACTTCCTTTTCCTCCTTTATCCTGTGAACTTCCTATATACAAACACTATTCATGTGGTATATACTAGTACTATATCTATCTTACATTGATAAACTACCACGTAAACTTCCTTCAGATTGCCTTTCTTACAAACTTCCCTTAGAAGTTAAACTTCCGTGTTCAAAAAGATGAAAACGTTACCTCCGCTCAGGTGACATAACATTCGTGTCACCAGAAGAGGCATCAATGTTACCTGGATGTTTAGAGAGTCACCTCAGCCATCACGATGTTTATCTATTGAAGTATTTCCATTCCACCATCCCTCCTTGCCTTCCATCTCTCTCTCTCTCTCTCTCTCTCTCTCTCTCTCTCTCTCTCTCTCTCTCTCTCTCTCTCTCTCTCTCTCTCTCTCTCTCTCTCTCTCTCTCTCTCTCTCTCTTTTAGTCCTAGTACACATCCTTCCTTCCCTTCCTCCCTCCCTCCCTTTCCTCCCTCCCTCCCTCCCTCCCTCCTTCCAGGTATTCACGATAACATCAAGACTTTTTATCACGGATCATATGTACTTCAATCCCACGTTATGGCCTGCGATGAGATGGAGCTGCCTCGCATACTCTCCTGCCTCGCGTGCTGGTGTGGTGTGGTGGGGCGGGGCGGGGCGGGGCGGGGTAGTGTGGATCATAATGGGGTTTGCAAAGTGTATGAGATGGAATGCGGTGTAGGTGTGTGGATAGTTTGTAGGTGTGTTCGTTGTTGTTTTGTGGTAATGGTGTAAAGGAGTAGCGTGTTCTTTTCATGTTGTTGCCAGAGGGATTTTTCTTTTTACTGCTGTGGTGTAGGTAAGTAGTATTTCCCTACCTCCTTTCTCCTCTTTCTCCTTGCTTCCCTCTCTCCCCTTGCTAACCCATAAGCATTAGATCTCTTTCCTCCCTACCTCGCTTCCTTATAGCATTATGGATATACTAATTTATCTTCTTCCCTTCCTCTCTCTTCCTTTCTCTCTACCAGTACCATAGAGCCACTTTAGAACCCATTATCTCCCTCCTTCCTTCCTTTCCTCCCTTCTCTCTTTCCATTCCCCCTTCATCTCCTCCTGTGTTCACCTGGACTCACCTGTGGTAGTCGTCGCGGCAGAAGATGCGTCCTTCCCTCGCGAAGCAGGTGACGGCGTCGTCCAGAGAGTTTTGGCAGATGACGCAGCGCAGACAGTTGGCGTGCCACTTGCGCTCCACCGCCCGTAGGTAGAAGCGGTCGTTGATGGGGTTGGAGCAGCCGGCGCAGGACACCTCGTTACCGTCGGTTCCTGGCCCGCTCACCCCTACCCCTGAAGACACGCTCGCCCCGGGGGAGCCCACACCTGGGGAGGAGAGGATGAGGGGAGTTAACCAGTGAACACCTGAGATTATGTATACACCAGCACGGTAATTAACAGGTCTGGCGTAGGGCAGGTGTGTGGGGGGGATAATGGCGACAGGTAAATGCTTCTGATTAATACCGAAGCAGCCGTGCCCGCTAACCCGCCCATAAGATCAGGTAAATGTATGGAAGAATGTTCATTAGCTCCACCGAACGCAGGGCAGAATAATAGCTTGTCTTGTGTGTATCGAAGGAAAAAGCCGTTTTGTCGTTAATCTCATTTAAAAATAATACAAATATGGGATGAGGTTTGGAGTGTTGTTGATGTTTTTGTTGTTGTTATTGTTATTGTTGTTGTTGTTGTTGTTGTTGTTGTTGTGGTTGTTGTTGTTAAGGAGGTTCCTTTGCTACCTTTCTCTTCTTCTTTTTTCTTCTTCACCTGATTAACACACACACACACACACACACACACACACACACACACACACACACACACACACACACACACACACACACACACACACACTATCTCTCTCCTAGCAGCGCGTCTTATAGTCTTCACCTTCAAACACTGAAGAACACACCGACAAACCAACATTCAACACCAAACTTAACACAACAGTTCTAAAGGAAGAAACTCTAAACTTTGTACAAACTTTGAACTTACATCACTTAAACACCGGAAAACTACTCCATGAGGAAGCAACACACACACACACAAAAATAATGAATAATGGAAACACTACAAAGTTCACATAATAACTGAAACCATATATTTACGAGTGTAGTAAGGAAGCAAGATCGAAACATAAATTACTTAGACTCACCCCACAAATAAGTTCAAAACACAACAATTATGAACAACTCACCCTTGAAACAACAGTAAAAAACACTCTAAAATTACCCAAAAGCCAAGAATTACGAGAATACACATACTACTAAAACCATCGCATCGTACACTCACCTTAATGGACAGAGAATAAGAGGACCAAAAAAAAAAATTGTTTCAGGGCCAAGAAGACCGGTTTCTTTTTTTAAGGTCGTGGCCCCCAGCAAACAATCACGCTTTAAACTGTCCGTAAATTCTGCCCCAAATACTCCTTTATTCAGTATCTCATCGCCGCCTTTCATCCTTTATCTCTCCGCATCTCAAAATACAGTTTCCTCAACAATATTACCTGCAATTTATATGTAACTTAGGATATGTGTGTGTGTGTGTGTGTGTGTTCTTTTTTTATGTGTGAAAGTTTCATACATGGCTTTTACACACACACACACACACACACACACACACACACACACACACACACACACACACACACACACACACACACACACACACACACACACACACACACACACACACACACACACACTCACACACATAGTTATTATTCTACACTTATTTATCATCTCTCTGTGTCTGTGTTGTGTATAATCGACGAGGAGTAAATACACGTCTCTAGACACCAATGAAGCAGTTCTCACACTCTTCTCGAAAAATATGAAGAAACACCAACACTTCTCTTCCTTTTATCTAGCTCTCCCCTCCTTTTCTCTCCCCTCCAGCCCTCCTCCATCCTCTCCACCTTTGTCCTGGTCTGGTTTGAGAAATAGATTCCACAACCCACAATTTCATCACCCAAAGTTCGCGTTTATATAAGATTTAAAGGCTGCAGGAGGGAGGGAGGGGAGGCGGCGAGGCGGGTGTGTGATGCCTCAAGAGTAATTGCAAAGGCTGGTTGCATCTAGCTGCTTTATGAACAACATTGAACCTGCCATGAGCCACTGTCCTATCGCTTCTGCATACTAACTCACTCCCTTGAAGGACACTCCCCCCTCCCCTTCCCTCCCTTTTCCTCCCTATCTCCCTTCCCTCTAACCCTGGCTCCTTCCTGTCCCACTCCTTCATCCTCGGTGTATTATTTCTTTCAGTTTATCTGTTTATCTATTCCTTCCTCCGTTTAGTCTATCTCTTGCCTGCTTTGTGGTTATTGTTTAGTCTGATAAATGTAATTGTTTTGCTTTTTATTTTCATTCATTTTATTTTTCCCTTTCTGATTATTTTACATTTTTACTTTTACTTCTCAACTGCCTTGTTTTATTATCATATGTTATCAGGAGGTTAATACTTAAGCAATTGACTATTCTAATGTAACGATTTTCCTCCCTCCTCCGTACCTCCAGTATTTATAGTTTTATTCACACGCACATTTATCCACCTCATCATGCAACCTTTTAACACCACACACGCAGCCTCACAATCATGGGATACCTCACAACACCTCACACCTCACATCCTACTGAATCCTACTGTAGAATTACACTTAATCCCATCCTACACACACCCACAGATCCTGCAACCTCAGCTCTCCGCTAAAAGATCCTAGAGACGTCCTTAACATCATCCTTCAGTCCTTCACGTGTTTCTTAAAGGTTCTCAGGGGCGGGGTAACGTTCACAGCCACAGCACAGGCAGTTAGAACGTGCTAGAACTCCACAGCAACCCATCCACAGCCCGTCACATCCTCTCGCAGCGGCATGTACAAAAACTTACACAGGATGAGCTGAGAGCTGCCCTTTTAGCAATACTTCGTGTTCTAATAGTGTGGGGGTCTGTTTAATGGTTTCCGGTGTGTGTGTGTGTGTGTGTGTGTGTGTGTGTGTGTGTGTGTGTGTGTGTGTGTGTGTGTGTGTGTGTGTGTGTCAGTCATAGTTGCGTTTTTTGCACATAATTTGACGTTTGAGTGTCTGTGTTGCT
>JAPQNM010000021.1:4527501-4540001 GCA_029783475.1 Metacarcinus magister | reverse complement strand
AGTTTTCTTTGTCATTAATGTGTGTGTGTGTGTGTGTGTGTGTGTGTGTGTGTGTGTGTGTGTGTGTGTGTGTGTGTATATATATATATATATATATATATATAGTATATATATATATATATATATATATATATATATATATATATATAGATAGAGAGAGAGAGAGAGAGAGAGAGAGAGAGAGAGAGAGAGAGAGAGAGATCTTGTTCACTTCTCGTTTCGGATTTCATTAAAAAAAACCGTGATAATGATATTGATAATGATGATGATTATAATAATGACAATGATAATAGTAATGATAATAATGATAATAATAATAAAACTAATAATAACAACAATAACAATAATAATAATAATAATAATAATAATAATAATGATAATAATAATAATAGTAATAGTAATAGCAGCAATAATAATAATGAGTCAGATCCATTGAATACCTTGAATGCACCTCACAGGAATACGTATTCTTGCTCTGCAATAATTGCGTTATTATTTGTATTCATAATCAGGCACAACGAACTGCTTTGTGCGTATATTCAATAGATTAATGTGTTCCGAACCCCGTTAGCGTCTCTCTCTCTCTCTCTCTCTCTCTCTCTCTCTCTCTCTCTCTCTCTCTCTCTCTCTCTCTCTCTCTCTCTCTCTCTCTCTCTCTCTCTCTCTCTCTCTCTCTCTCTCCCCTCCCATGATAGCTTCCTCCCTAAGTAGTTTTTCTCCTCCCCTGCTATCATACCCTCCTTCAATGGCTCATCTCTCGCTCTTCTCCCTTCTATTTTCTGCTTTCATCGCTTCTCCTCTCCTTTCTCTCCTCTTCTCTTCTTTCTTCTATGCTCTGCTTTCATCGCTTCTCCTCTTCTCTTCTCTCCTTTCGCTTCCCCAGACGCAAGAATCGCCGGCTGCTGCGTTACAAATGAAAACGATTTAATCTTGGTGGAGAAAGATTCGGGTGAAATATGCATGAGGGTCGTCTAGCGAGGCAGGTGGGGTCGTCCTACATCAAGGAGTCGTGACGGCGAGGGAGCCGCAAGGAAGGAAGGAGGGTCGTAAACATGGTAGTGCTTCGTCCTCATAAAAACAATGAAGAGGACGACGAGGCTCCCCGAGTAATCAATTAAGACTCGCTGAACAAGAAGAAATAAGGCGAGGATGTGTTGGTTTTACGACGAGGACGAAGATGAGGATGAGGAGGGCGAGGAGTAGGTTGGTGCATGTCTCGTTTTTCTAAGTCCTCCGTCATCAGGTTTGGGAGTGAGTTTCAGGAGTGAAGGAGTAGTGAGGGAGGAATAGTCATGGTCTCTCTCTCTCTCTCTTTTTTTCTCTCTCTCTCTCTATCATCTCATATAACTTCTCATTTTTCCTTTTTCAGTTATTTTCTTGAGCTATTTTCCTTCTCTCATTACACTTCTTTGTAGTTTCCTACCACTATTTTCCTTCTTTTACTCATTCCTCGCCCTCCTCCACCTCACTGCTGTTTTCCTCACTCTCTCTTCTCACTCATCTCTCCTTCCTTTCCTTCTTCTAAACTCCTTCACTACAATTTTTTTTTCTCTCTCTCTCTCTGCGCCTCATATTCCTTAGTCTTGCGTTCTCACACAAATACATGAAGTCAATATAACCTGACGTGGCTGCAGAAGAGAGAGAAAGTGGACCCTTCTTCGAATCCCTCCTGAAGAAGTAGCAGCCGTAGCACCCACCAGACCCAGTACCGCCAAGCCAGCCAGCGTTAGGCACTCACCTTGCACACTAACCACCACGCTTGCCTCTCACGCTAACCACCACTCACACACCTACTTACAAGCAACCACAAGCACGTCTGTATCTGTCAGCGGCGTTCCTTCCTACATCACTGGCTACAAAGAACAACTTGACACGGCACTATAAATATGTACATCTCTACGTATACGCCCTTTGTACATGCACCTTCTCCCTCCCTCCCTCCTTACCTCCCTCCTTACCTACACCCTCCTTCTCCTCCTTCAGGTACACACACACACACACACACACACACCCACACACACACACACACGCCAGCTTCACCACGTTTCAGAATATTTCATTAACCGCAAATATATCACTCATTTCCCGCGCTGGCATTACAGAAGACAAATAGGAAAGAGAGAGGGGAGAGAGAGAGAGAGAGAGAGAGAGAGAGAGAGAGAGAGAGAGAGAGAGAGAGAGAGAGAGAGAGAGAGAGAGAGAGCGAGAGTCACTACCCCCCCCCCTTCTCCCTCCCTTTACTCTGAGCGATAAACTGCCCAGCCACGATCGAGACTCTCATAAAGTTAGTTCGTCTTGTCGGCGCAACATTTTATCAGCAAAAGAACAACACAGACTCCACGACACTCCATCTGCCGGCGGCCACTGCGACCTGTACTATCCGAGAGGGAGAGAGAGAGAGAGAGAGAGAGAGAGAGAGAGAGAGAGAGAGAGAGAGAGAGAGAGAGAGAGAGAGAGAGAGAGAGAGAGAGGGGGAATATCGTTTTGTTTATTTAAGAATGTGTGCTAGTACGTTATCTTTACGAACGTGTCACTGTGTGTGTGTGTGTGTGTGTGTGTGTGTGTGTGTGTGTGTGTGTGTGTGTGTGTGTGTGTGTGTGTGTGTGTGTTTCGAGGTCTCTTTCTGCTTGTTTACTTGGGTGTCAAAACTGTAACATCTTTAAGCTATGAACACACACACACACACACACACACACACACACACACACACCACACACACACACACACATACACCACACACACAGCACATTCCATGAACATTCTTTTTTTCCTACATGAACTAACATACTCTTGTTCCACACACACACACACACACACACACACACACACACACACACACACACACACACACACACACACACACACACACACACACAGAACCCAAAAAATCTAACACAGAGCTACACACACACACATACACAGTAACTGACACACACACACACACACACACACCACACACACCACACACACACACACCACACACCACATTCCCACCCCTGCAGTGACCTGGGGAGGGCAAGGGAGGTCAGAAGGTCAAAGGGAGGAATGTGAGGGCAAAGAAACATATCCTATCCGTCAACCCTCAACGTGGAGGAAAGAGAAGGAGGAGCAGAGAGAAAGTGAGGAGGAAAGGAGGAAAACGTGGAAGAAATATACACATTGAAGAGATCAAAACAAACTCGTGACGTCACTTAATGGGAGTAATTTCAGCCAATCATTGACGTTTATTTGTCAGTACTTTGCTCTGATTCGTCGGTGGGGAGGAGGAGGGGGAGGAGGGAGGGGATGAAAAGTGCTGATGTACGATGTGGGTGTTTTGCGTGTGTGTGTGTGTGTGTGTGTGTGTGTGTGTGTGTGTGTGTGTGTGTGTGTGTGTGTGTGTGTGTGTATTGTGGCTTCTTAGCTGCCGCCCCCGCCTGGTTTCTATCCTCAACACCACTGTGGTTTGCCTTATGTTCACTGCCATGCCACCCCCCCCCCCTTCCACCCCCAACCTTTTCCCTTTCACCCCTTTTTACCCTCACACCATACACACACACACACACACACACACACACACACACACACACACACACACACACACACACACACACACACACACACACACTATACTTCACCAAACCTTGCCCACTACCACCACCATCACCACCACCATTTCCATCACCACCACCACCACCACCTCATCAGTCACCTGGGCAGTGTACCTGGGTGTCCCATCTCCCACTGTGTCATTACCCCTCCCACCTTCCCCGTAAACCAAGCCGTCCGACACCCGTGGACTGCCCCGTAAAGATCCGAGACTGATTCGAACACTTGTGAGTTATGTAATAGATAGATGATCCGAAGCGCTACATAGATTCGAACGGACGCGAAATAAAGCATTGAGCAATAAAGTATCAATTGGTTGGCTAAGGTTTATTTTTCAACGCTTTTCTTTTTATTATTGTCTATACTATTTTGTGGTTTTCTTTATTTATTAATTTGACTTAACGTACAGGTGAGAGGGTTTTTACCTGATGATTAATTAGAGGGAGTGTGGCTTATTTTTATTACCTTTACGTGTGTGTGTGTGTGTGTGTGTGTGTGTGTGTGTGTGTGTGTGTGTGTGTGTGTGTGTGTGTATTTCTTTTTTTGTGTGTGTGTTAAGTTTCGAGGATTGATGTGGGAGGTGAATTCTGAGCAGTTTGTAAATCACAGTGAGTGCACGAGTAAATCAGACGAGGAAAATTGTAGCCACGGTGGTGTGAGTGTGATGGAAGGGCTCGTGTGTGTGTGTGTGTGTGTGTGTGTGTGTGTGTGTGTGTGTGTGTGTGTGTGTGTGTGTGTGTGTGTGTGTGAGAGTGTTTGTGTGTTTTAGGTGGTGATTCACAAATATTTATCTTCCTTTACTAATCCTCTTTCCTCCTCTCCCTCACTTCCTCTCTCTCATATTCTTTTTTTTTCCTTCCCCTCGCCTTTCTAGTCATCTTTGCAGTCGTCGCCCTCCTCCTCCTCCTCCTCCTCTTCTTTCTCTTCCTCCATTTGCCTTCTACTGTACTATCCTTTACCTCACCCTATCTACCTATAAGTTAGATTAGGGCAAACATCTTATTAAGGACCTGAGGGTTTTTTGCTGTTTATTTTAATCTTTATAATACATTGCAATCTTCCTCCACTTTATATCTTGGGACGTAGAACAGAAATGAGTAATTGTGGTTTCCTTGCTTCCCTTGCGGTGTGACTGTCTGACACGTCAACACGCGTACACTGACCCTTACAGACACACACACACACACACACACACACACACACACACACACACACACACACACACACACACACACACACACACACATACACATATCCTTGAGAATTCTTAAATAAAACATATAAACACCTGAACGCATGAATATTCCAGCACACACACACACAAACACACACACGCACACACGCACACACACACACACACACACACACACACACACACACACACACACACACACACACACACACACACACACACACACAGAAACACCGAATTACAAATGAAAGACGAAACCCATACAAAACCCAGACACACTGTACATAACGTCTACCCCAACTTCTTGACGCACAGGACTTTCACCCTTTCCACCATCAACACGAGCCTGTCCTTCCCTCCACCTCCCTCCTCGCCGATCCTCCCTCCTGCAGCGAGTCACAAGGAGTTTCTTTGAGTGACTCGCCCCTAACGACTCACCTCTGGGTAGTTTGAGGTTGTAGTTGGGCCAATTAAAGGACGCACTAACGAGAGAATCACATACCAGTTTTGTTGGGGCGTGACTCATCGTTTTGGGCCTCGTAAGCAAGAGAGAAAATCCGTCCAGGGCTGAGGGGGAGTTCAGATTGTTTCGTGAGGTTTCAGAATGTTTAGGTGCATGAGAGAGAGAGAGAGAGAGAGAGAGAGAGAGAGAGAGAGAGAGAGAGAGAGAGAGAGAGAGAGAGAGAGAGAGAGAGAGAGAGAGAGAGAGAGAGAGAGAGAGAGAGAGAGAGAGAGAGAGAGAGAGAGAGAGAGAGAGAGAGAAGCTTGTGTAGGAGTGTGTCAACTTACCTGACATCCCAGTAAATAATCATTGACTCGCAGGTAAGCAAACACGAATCGGGGGAAAATAATAAAGAAAGTTAGTGAAAAATAACACGTTTCATTTACTTTTAATTAAGAAAATATAAAAGAGTGGAATTACGTGAAGCCACAAAAGTAATTGATGTGTAAAATGCAATTATTATAAGTTTATTTGTGTTTGTTTATAATTGACACAGCGAGTTAATATTATATCGATATATTCACCTTTATGTTACCTTGCATGGGTGTGAGGAAGGTGATCTCACGTTAATCATGCAAGGAATTACGAAGAAATCATTAGCAAACTTGAGTGAAAAGCATATAAGGGAAATTGTAAAGATAATTCATTTGAGGTGAAAAGAATCACTAAAATTTATCGTTCATGGAGGAAAGAGAACCAGGCGATGAGGAATGTATGACGATTTTTTTTCCTCTCTCTCTCTCTCTCTCTCTCTCTCTCTCTCTCTCTCTCTCTCTCTCTCTCTCTCTCTCTCTCTCTCTCTCGGTCTTGGTCCCCTGCGAGGCCATGAGGGAGGGCAGGGGTGTGGAGGGGCGTTGTTACGTTCATGAGAGAAAAAAAGTCATGTTAATTGCGTCCCTAAGGATCTGTGGCGTTGTGTTGGTGACTGTGCGTTGTTCGGCGCGAGACTGACCAGAGAGGCGGTGACTGGCGGGGGAACTGTGAAGGATTGTGTGATGGGGTCGTTGTGTGGGGATGAGGAACTGCAGGAGGATATAAAAGGTCTGTGAAGTAGTGTGAGGGAAGTAAGGGAGTCTGTAATAAGAGTGAGGTAGTGTAAAGGTCTTGTAAGGGGATCGGGAGTGTGTGAGGTACTGTGGAAGGAGTGAGGGGATGTGTATGAGTGTGTAGATGGACCTTAGCGTGTATGCAAAGGGGGAAAGTACTAAAGAAAATTCCAAGGGTGGTTGTTGAAGACTCTGCAATGGTGGTGGTGGTCCTGATGGTGACGAGGGGCTGTAGGCGTGTAGGAAGAGGGAAATATCCTTCGTAGAGTCCCATGCTAAGGCTTCTTCTGGTAAGGTCAGTCAGTTTGCGGAAGGCTTGAGAGAGGCAGCTCGTATTTCTTGCGTCTAGTGTCCCTGCCGCTCTCAAGGACATGTAGGAATATGATGGAGTCCTTTTTGAGATGTATGTTTGGTCAACGATTTATGAACGTTTATTGGTATTTTATTATAAACTGATTAAATTACTTCTATATTTTTTTTGTCTTAGTTTAAAAAGAAAATTGGGGCATCGTAATTTTTTTTTGAGATAATACAAATATTCCAAAACAATGAATGCAACATGCCCTAATTAGGTGACGTAGGACATCGTGCATCCATAGAGGCGACATAACAAAGCAATACCAGTCAATAACCAGCTTTAGTCTTCTTTCAGATGGAGGCAGGGAGGCCGAGGGAGGCACAGGGGGGGGAGGGAGGGAGGGAGGGATAGGGGGAAGGATCCGTGTTATTCAGATATTATGCTAATTTTCCTGCTTCTGTACTGACTGTGGACAGCTGACGGGACGCACAGGATATTGGCTTCCGATGGTATGAGTGTGTGTGTGTGTGTGTGTGAGAGAGAGAGAGAGAGAGAGAGAGAGAGAGAGAGAGAGAGAGAGAGAGAGAGAGAGAGAGAGAGAGAGAGAGAGAGAGAGAGAGAGAGAGAAACCCTCCCACCATTTTCCCTTTAAGTGGCCGGAAATTCACGGGGGGGAATCACTTAACCGTTTTGGTATCACCTTTGTGGGGGGGGGAGGGGAGTGGAGGGGAGGTCTTCCTGGCTCCCTTTACTCTCTTTTACTCCCTTTTACTCTATTCTCCCTTTGTCGCCGCAGCAAGCGTTCCCTTTTCTTCCCCTTTTCTTCGCCCTTCACTGAGACCTTTAGAGCCTTTCTTTCCCGTGTCAGAGGCGCGCCCTTTCTCACCTCGCCAAGGGACACAGACTCGCCATCTCGTGTCATTTTCCTTTCTCCTCGCTACAATACTGTCACTCGGCTTTTCTTCTCCTGTCTTCCGGCGGTCACGTGTCCCGAAGAAGGAGGAGGAGGAGAGAAGGAAGAAGAGATAGCAGTCATGTCTGTTTACGTATTCAATGTGTAAGTAGAATGTAGGATTACCATATATACCTTGTTCGCTTCTTTTCCTCATCTTTTTCCTCCTCCTCCTCCTTCTCTTGGTTGTAGTCCTTTTCCTCCTCTTCCTCCTCCTCCTCCTCCTCTTCCTCTGCCTCCTTCTTCCTCACTTCTGTAGTTCCTCGTTGCGAAATGCCTCCCGTTTTCCCAGTAGCCTTCGTCTCCTTCAACGGGGCGGCAAAGGGAAAGGAGCGAGATGCTGCCTGACTGAACGAAGACAAGAGGCAGGACGGGAGCGAAATCTGAGCGTACACTTGAGGGACGCCTATCGGATGTCAACTGTTTTCCCAAATTACTCGAGGACGCCTGCCAGTTTGCGTTTCTCACCCGCCTTCCCTGGTCCTCCCTCCCTTCTTTTCCCCCTCACACCCTCTGCACCTCGCGTATTTCCTTTCCCTTCCCTTCCTCATGACGTCCTTGCATCTTATCCTCGGCCATGCACCGCCACTGCCACAACCAGCAACATCCCGTGAGGTGATACGAGGGACAGATTCCGTGTCTCGGCAGCTCGTAAAGTGTGATGATGGTAGGGAGAGGCGCCGGTCTCGTCCCCACCGCCAGGGCAGCCGCCGCCCCCACCACACGGTAAACAAAGAGGCGAGAAGCTGAATAACTTGTCATGAGTTATTGGGTGTCCCTGTCACATGCCCCGGGTGTGTGTGTGTGTGTGTGTGTGTGTGTGTGTGTGTGTGTGTGTGTGTGTGTGTGTGTGTGTGTGTGTGTGTGTGTGTGTGTGTGTGCACGGCTTCCCCACGTCGAGGTTTATGACTGAAATTGTATCTTTTTTCTCTCGATAATTTCCTCGTTTGAAATCGTTAAAACAGACTATTCTTTTCAGTTTCCTTTTTTTCCTCTCACAAATTATTGATTATCATTTCCTCCTCCTCCTCCTCCTCCTCCTCCTCCTCCTCCTCCTCCTCCTCCTCACCCTTATCCTCTGCTTATTAAAACAAATCTCACAAAAAATATCATGTTCTTTATTGAGATATCTGAGTTAGAAGTGTCCCCGGGAGTGTCGTTAGCATAAGGGGGGGGGAGGCAAGGGGAGTGCAGAGTGAGAAAGAAAGGGGAGGAAAAGGGAGGGAGAAAGGGAGACAAGGGAGGGAAAAGGGGGGGAAGGGTGGAGGGTGTGTCTCCTTGTCCCCGCCACTCTAAATTATCGGTAATGTGAGTGTTATGACGGAGGGGTCGACCTGGTGTTCCTCTCTCTCTCTCTCTCTCTCTCTCTCTCTCTCTCTCTCTCTCTCTCTCTCTCTCTCTCTCTCTCTTTAAAACCTTCCCAGTAACCCATTTAATCCCTTTAGCATCCCTTAAACCTTCCCTTAAACATCACCATTACCTTTATAAACCTTAAACATCCATTAACATCCTTTTTAGCACCTTTATAAACCACAAGGACCTCTATAGACTCCTTGGCACCCCTGTAGGACTCCATTGGCACTCTGTTGGGTCCTCTGGCACCTCTGTAGGACCCTTGGAAGGACAGGGCGCCAGAAATCCCTGACGGTCTGGTCCCTGTGTATCCCTAGGGACCCTGTGTGTCAGACCTGCCTGGTAATTGGGTATATTTATGAGGAGGAGGAAGAGGAGGAGCAGGAGGAGGAGGAGGAAGAGGAGCAGAAGGAGGAGGAAAAGGAGAGTAGGATGAGGCACATGTGAAAGAACATAAAGAGGAGGAAAAGGAGGTAGAAAGTAGTTGTAAGAAGAGGAAGAGGAGGAAATGGTGAAATGAGATGATGACAAGGAGGAGGAAAAGGAACAGGAGGAGGAGGAGGAAAAAAAGAAGAGATTAGGAGGATGAAGAAAGAGTGGAAGAGAAGCAGGCGAGGATAACGTAAAAAGTAACGAAAAAAAGTAATAAAGATGGAATTACAAGGAAAACTAAAAGAAGGAAAATATGAGAAGAATAAGAAGAGAAGAGAAGAAATAATAGAAGTAATTAATAGACGAAAGAAAGTAAAGGAGATGAATAAACAAATGAATTAAGGAATAGAAAAAGTGATAAGAAAGACAGAAACAATAAAAATGTAAAGAAACGGGAATAGAAAACAAAGGGAGAAGAAAATAAAGAAAAGAGGAAATGATAAAGAAGAAGAAGAGCAAAAAGAAATGTAAATTATATATATTTTCTTGTATTTTTTTTTCTCTCTCTCTCTCTCTCTCTCTCTCTCTCTCTCTCTCTCTCTCTCTCTCTCTCTCTCTCTCTCTCTCTCTCTCTCTCTCTCTCTCTCTCTCTCTCCTATTTCTGACACAAAAAAACTTCCTTAAATGTATCCAATAAGAAGGAAAAAATAATAGTTATATGGCAATAAATTGTTTTCCTCATTAATTAATATATCGTCATTTTTTTTTTCTTTGTTTTTTTTTGTTTTGCCTCACAATAAGTAATGATATTATTTTTCAATGCGACACAGATTGAATAATTTTTCGTCGTAAATAATAATTAGGCTTAAATTAATTGTAAAAGACTGTATATATTTTTGTGGATTAATTATTATTTTTTTTAGAGAGTCTGAGGCACAACAACAACAACAAATTATACTGTTTGTACAAAACTTTACTCGCTTGAAAAAAAAATACTGATCTCAATATGTGTACTACAATTATTACCATAAAGTCAATAACACTAACAACAATAATAATAATAATAGTAATAATAATAATAATAATAACATTAATAACAACAACAATAATGATAACAATCGGGATCATTATACACCTGTACAATTTTCCTCCATTGTCACCTGTAGTAATCACAGTCGCTATTTAAACGCCTCCGTGCTGGGCTGGGCGGTAGTGGGCGGGGAGCGGGACGATGTGTTGGAATGGGCGGGAAGGTGGGCAGGACTGGGTGGACACACACACACACACACACACACACACACACACACACACACACACACACACACACACACAGACAGGAGTTTCTTGCGAGGATGAAGAGAGGAAGGAGAGTGAGAAGGGCAAGGGAGGGATGAGGGAGAGGGAGCCAAGCCGAGGGATGAAGGGAAGGAGGAGAGGGAGGGAAGGAACATTAGGAGTGGAGGAAAAGATGTAGGATACTCAGGAAGGGAAGGAAAGGGAGTTAGATAGGAAGAGAAAGGACCTAAGGATTGAAGAAGAAGAAGAAGAAGAAGAGAGAGAGAGAAAACCCCATACCCGTAGAATGAAATAATGGAGGATGTGTGAGTCGGAAGAACGATAGAAAGTAAGAGTGAAGTGGGGTAGTAGAGAGAGAGAGAGAGAGAGAGAGAGAGAGAGAGAGAGAGAGAGAGAGAGAGAGAGAGAGAGAGAGAGAGAGAGAGAGAGAGAGAGAGAGAAGACCTATACCCTAAGGCAAGGTGTCCACACTTCCGGGGTTTTGTTGGGTCTTCTCCCCTGATTTACAACAAACACTTATGAATCTATTATCAGAAGAGTCATTAACTGTTCTGTAAATGTCTGGTGAGTGTCAAAAATGCTGTTCCAGGTGTCAGAATTAAGTATTAGAATTAAATACCTTCACACCTGGTTATTTACAGGGATGTATACGTCATATTAAACAGGTGATTTAAGTACCAGTCATGTATGAGACACGTACAACACATTGGTTTACATTTCCCATAAATTGCACTTGAGAATGACAAGCTATGATGTCCGGAAGCCTGTTATTATATCTGCACTATTTCTATTATTAAGTTATTATGTAAATGGGGTATTTTACTCTTGAAATATTACCTGTATCTTTGTTGTTGTTGTTGTTGTTGTTGTTGTTGTTGTTGTTTGATCTGGTAAGAGTTGTGTTTAGTACTTGTCATGTCATGTTGTATTGGGTTGTTGTTTTATTTTGCGTAACCCAAGTCATTCATTTTTTGTAGTGATTAGAAAGTGCTATTGTTTTTCATGTAGTACACTTATCACTGTCTTATGCGGCGATATTAAGCCTAAAATGTGTGTGTGTGTGTGTGTGTGTGTGTGTGTGTGTGTGTGTGTGTGTGTGTGTGTGTGTGTGTGTGTGTGTTTAAGTACAGTACAATTTTTTCTCTTCTTTCACTAACCCAAGTGTCGCTGGTCTCTGTGTATAGCGAGTGAGTAAGTGAGAGAAGGAGTGAGAGCCGCGCCCCCACAGAGGCACTTGTAGTAGGTAAACACCCTCGTTATGTCCACTTAAAGCCACTCCTGCCCCTGACGTGCCCATCGTCAATTTCCCAAAGTCCTCCCTTTCATCACTCACTTGGTTCTTCCTCCAGCCCGGCCTCCGTCAGCAGTCCTCCTCCTCGATTTGTTTATTGCTCCTCTTATTCTCCTCGCGGTGCCCCTCAAGCGGCCGTACAGCATATATCTTAGAGTTTATTTATCGTGGTGTATGATCCGTCCTTAGACAGTGTGTGTGCAAGGAGTGACCGCCTGCCTCCTGCTATCATCTTCGTGGAGGTGATGAGTGAGTTAGGTCGTGCCAAGGCCTCTGTGCATGCCTCTCTTCTCCTCCTCCTCCTCCTCCTCCTCCGCTTAGAGTTGCTCGAAGTATCTATCTGTTCGGGTTCTTGTGTTTATTTGGAGTCTTCAGTCATCTGTGAGAAGAGACGATGTGTGTGTGTGTGTGTGTGTGTGTGTGTGTGTGTGTGTGTGTGTGTGTGTGTGTGTGTGTGTGTGTGTGTGTGTGTGTGTGTGTGTGTTTGTATTTGTATGTGTGTTTGTGTGTGTGTGTTTTTTACGATTCTTTCAGGTGTGTTTTGTTTGTATCTGTCGGTCTGTTTGTTTGTCTGTCACTGTCTTCTCTCTCTCTCTCTCTCTCTCTCTCT
>JAPQNM010000021.1:4507501-4522501 GCA_029783475.1 Metacarcinus magister | reverse complement strand
GTGTGGAGAGAAAGTATTGGTTGTGTGTGTGTGTGTGTGTGTGTGTGTGTATGTGTGTGTGTGACTGTGTGTGTGTGTGTGTGACTGTGTGTGTGTGTGTGCGTGTGCGTGTGTGCCTTTCTCTCCTTCACCTGTCGTCAGAATGGTGATTAGGCGTTACGTGGAGGAATTAAAAGATCGTGTGGATCAAGAATTATAATGTGTTGACGAAGGTGTTTAATCTGCAATGATCTTGCTCGTAAGGGAGAATTAAAACTTGACTTCATTTATAGTTTTTTCCCCCATCCTGCAGAGAGGGAGAAGGGAGGATAGGAAGGTGGAGAATAGCTGCACAAATACATGTCATCTTGTGTTCACGTCTCAAGCAGGATTTATAAAAGGAATTGATGTATGCAATAACTCTGACTTCTTGCTGATAAATTTCCATAACATATTAGTTGAGCTGATGATGATAATGATGATGATGATTATTAAAATGTTGAGGTTTTTATATACGTCAAGTAGTAAGATTATTAGTTATGATTCTTTTGTCATTGTTGTTATTAATAAGAATATTATTATAGTATCATTTAGTGGTAGTAGTAGTAGTAGTAGTATCAGTAACATTACTATCATAACCGCACGTGCTTTACAACAGCTATTGGAGAGAGAGAGAGAGAGAGAGAGAGAGAGAGAGAGAGAGAGAGAGAGAGAGAGAGAGAGAGAGAGAGAGAGAGAGACGATCAGAATATTAAAAACATTGCAATCGCTTCACAACTCTCTCTCTCTCTCTCTCTCTCTCTCTCTCTCTCTCTCCTCTCTCTCTCTCTCTCTCTCTCTCTCTCTCTCTCTCTCTCTCTCTCTCTCTCTCTCTCTCTTGGCAAACGCATCTCAACATAGTGCAAAGATGGCTGCGTTTACTGTTTTTCATTTGTTTTCTCCTGTCTCTCAGTGTCTCTTTGCCCGCCTCTGCCTGCTCCTCCCTGCGTGAACTTCTGTTATCATTAAGAGGTGAAGGAGCAAGTTCATTAACAGGTGTAAGAGGAAGTTTGATTAAATATTTATTCTCTTGTTCCTGTAGTGATTATAATAGTTATTATATAAGTGATTATAAAAAGATTGCGCTTACTGTTCATCTTCCTCCTCCTCTTCCTTCTACTCCTCCTCCTCCTACTACTACTATTATGACTGTGTAGGTCAACTGGCATTTTGCTGCCTCCTTACTTACTTATGTTCTTATTACTATTACTACTACGACTACTACTAATAATAATAATATGAATATGAATATGAATATGAATATGAATAATATGAATAATAATAGTAATACTGATGTTATTACGAAATAACTTGGGCTTTTCACGAAAAATACTGAGTATCTTTTTTGGGGGGCGTTGAAATGTTTAGTTCTGTATAGGATGTTTGGCAGGATAAGATAACAGTCTTAATACCTTTAGGGAAATTATTGTGAGAAAATACTATGTGACGCATTATAATTATTTTTCTAAAACGTAGAATTATATTGAAATGAAAATATACATAAAATTACAGAACTGAAAAATGCAATCAGAAGAAAAGATAATAGACGGAAAATGAAACAAAAAACAAAGATGAGCAAAAAGAAAGAGAGAGAGATAAGAGAATAAACCATGAGAAACTGAATACCCTAACACACACACACACACACACACACACACACACACACACACACACACACACACACACACACACACACACACACAAACACCTGCAGTAACCCAAGCATTAGACCACCACACCTAAAGGACAGATAAGAGCATCACCTCCCTTAAGAACCAGCTGATACCACCACCTTCACAACATAAGGACGTGTAAGGGAAGCCGCGTCGCCTCCACCAGTAATTCCAGCGACAGGGACAGAAGCAGCTTATGGAAGATTACGTCGGTGCTATACCCTCTGTTGCATATTAATCAAGGGTATAATTGTTTCTGTAGGAGGAGGAACCAGGCGTCAGGAGAGATGATTACCTGACGATGGTGTGACTGTAGCTAAAGATTGATTGGTTTTGATTATGATTTTTTTTTATGTGGAAGTAGAGTTTGTGTGGTAGTGGTGGAGTTGTGTTACTGTGAGTGGTAGTCTCTCTCTCTCTCTCTCTCTCTCTCTCTCTCTCTCTCTCTCTCTCTCGTAGGGGTAAGGTGCTGACACTCATGATGATAAACGTCAATACAAAGGTATGTTATTTGCATGGTGCATTTTAATGGGTTGTTTAACATAGGTTACATTAGCGGCACCAGAACGCGCGTGTGCTGATACAGGGCTAAGTTGAATCATGAATGGAGGCTCCCCCCGTGTTATTTATCGGACATTGTTATCTCTACGGTGTTCAGAATAGTAATGTAGACGATAATGAGAAAGGTTAATTAAAAGGAGTAACTCTAGCTTCTAATGCATGTCACTTGCGATGTGAAAGTTATCTTGTATGTGATTGTGTATGTGTGTGCTTGTGTGTATATGTGTTTGTGTGTGTGTGTGTGTGTGTGTGTGTGTGTGTGTGTGTGTGTGTGTGTGTGTGTGTGTGTGTGTGTGTGTGTGTGTGTGTTGGTAGAAATGCAGATGACATAATGTAATCAATACTTACAAGGGAAAAGCAGAAATAATTATGTTAAAATTGTCACTAATATCTGCATCTCATCCAGGAACATACATAAACATTCATTCCTCTTGAAAATTAATAAATTATGTTTTCACGTCAATATCGATATACAGCGTAGAAGCAGCGGTGGTAGTAATAGTAGTAGTAGTAATAGTAGTAGTGGTAGTAGTAGTAGTAGTAGTAGTAGTAGTAGTAGTAGTAGTAGTAGTAGTAGTATAGTAGTAGTAGTGGTGGTGGTGTAGGAGGTAGTGATGTTATAGACAATAGTAATGTAAGTAGTAATGATAGTGGTGGTGGTGGTGGTGATGACATTAGCAGTGGTGGTGTTGCGTGTGTAGAAATGGCGTGTAGCTATAGGCGGCGGCGACGGCTGCCTGTATGGTGTGTGGTGGTGGTGTTTGTGGTGGCGTGGTGGTGCGTGACATGGTGGTGGTGGTGGTGGTGGTGGCGTGTGGTGGTGATGGGTCTTGGTCACGAAGAGGTCCTCGAAAACGCGACATTACCATCACGATTCACGCAGAGCAGAAATTACACGATGATTGCCTACTTTTTACGAATTTTTCCGTGTTTTTATACAGAATTCTTGTGTCTAATTGATTTTTCTGTCGTGTTTTTTGTTTTTTTACAGATTTTTTTTTGCTTTTTTTTTGTGGGGGGGGGCCGGGTGGGGGGGGATGGCTCTGCTATTTTCATTTTCATCCTCATAGTTATTCAGTTTAATTATATCTTTTTTATACTGCTTTTTTTCTTTTCTTTATAGTGATTTTTGTCTTTATATTTATTGATTTTCCCTTCCAGTTTGTTTTCTTTTTCATTAATTATTTTTATGCACCGTCTATTTTTTTTCCCTCTCAATATATAATTATTCAATGATTGTATCTCTGGTCGCTCATATTTTTTCCTTCCTATTTCCTGCCACTGGAAAACTTTGCACTTGTTTCTTCCGTTATAACTGATATTCTTTTTTCTATTTCTCTTGACCATTCAGTAATAATATCATAGTTTGTTATTTTATGAACATATTTCGTTGAGTCTTCACTTAAGTATTAATAATAATGATAACAGTATTTCATTTTATTTACTTATAATCATTCCATAACTCTTCTCGCCTTTCCTCACGCAGCACCAAATATACATACACAAGGGTAGGATCGCTGGCTTTCCGTTACTCCCAGACATCAAGATCCCACAATTCCTCTGCTTATGTTCATACCTAATACCATCATCCAGGTGAACAGAGGCTGCAGCGTGAAAGAAGTCAACTCTAAATGTTATTCGCCTCTCCGGTTATTCGAACTCCCAACCCTGTCTTTGTGAGTCGAATACGATAGCTACTTCATCATCAGGCCGCCAAAAATTATATTAATAATAATAATTATAATAATGTTGATAGTAATAATACAAATAATGATAATGTCGATAGTAATAATATGGACAATAATAATGGCAATGATAATAGTAATAATGATAATAGTAATAATAATAATGATAATAATAGTAATAATAATAATAATAATAATGATAATAATAATAACAATGATGATGATAATAGTAATGAAAATACTACTACTATTTTAACAGCACTACTACCACTAATAATAATATAATTTATTATTCTTATAATTATTATCATTCTTATTACATCAGCAAAATAGTAAAAATAGAAATTTGATGCTTCTTATTTCATATATTAAACTCCTTATATAGTAATGATAACAACCACCACAAAATACAGGTGGATACAGTTCAAAATCAATAACCTTTGCCCAATCAAGACCACATTTTATAACTGGATATTAATATATAACAAAAGTGCAATATCAACACAACGCAAGGCAGTGACAGCGTGATCGGCTTTATCGGGAGATGTGGTTTGTGATCGTGCTGACGCGGTGATCTATGCCGTCACGTTGGTGGCCTTGAAAATGGTGGTAGTTACTGGTAATGGAGGTGCAATGGTTGACAAGACGTAATGGCGACGGTGGTAGGTAGTAATGATGGTGATCTGAGGGTGGTGGTGATGTGATTGTTGAGTTAATGGTGGTGATGATTGTGACGAGGATGGTGGTTATGCTAGCGGCAAGAACTGGTGGAGGAGGAGGAAGAGGAGGTACTACTACTACTGCTACTACTACTGCTGCTGCTGCTGATAATAATAATAATGATAAAGATAATAAGAGGAAGAAGAAGGAACAGAGGAGTAAGAAGAAGAAAAGTAGACAAAAAGAAAAACTAAGAAATAAAAGAGAGAAGAGACGGAATAACAAGAACAAGACCTTGGCGAGAAAGAGGAAAAAGGAGTAGGAAAAAAGATGATGTAAGAGAAAGGTCAAGAGAACGAAGAAGAGAAGGATGATCAGGAACAAGAAGTAGAGGAAAAAGACGAAAGAAGAGTTGAAATACGTGAATGGTATTAAAGGAAGGTCAGGAGGAAGAAGAGGAGGAGGAGGAGGAGGAGGAGAAAGAAGAAGAAGAGGAGGAGTAGCCTGTCGGTGGTCTTGTGTTAGCGTGCTGCCTTTCATTAAGCTCGAGGCAGGAACCAATCGTCACTAGACACACAATTAGACCGATACACTTCACTCCCACACCATCAGAAGCATCACTGCCACCATCACCATCACCATCACCATCACCATCACCGCCTCATCCTCCCGTCAAGCACAGTACCCCTTCTCGTTTCTTCTTTTCCTAAACTAATTATAGCTCCTCCTCCCCTTTCACTGTTTCCTGAGTCAGTATCAACGCCAAACATTACTTCTCTCTCCTCTTCCCGCCCTCCTATCTACATTTCGCTCAAATCTTCCTACCCTCCTCTTCTAATGCTATCTAATTTAACCGAGGTAACTATTCTTGCACTCCTCTTATCCTCTTTTCGCGCCAAATTCTCCTCTTGCACTCCCTCCTCCCGCTCTAGATTTCGTCCCTACAGGTAAATTTACTCAGGTGTTAATTGGTACGTTTTGTCCTCCATCTCGCTATGACAAACTCGAGGAAGTTCTGAGAGAGAGAGAGAGAGAGAGAGAGAGAGAGAGAGAGAGAGAGAGAGAGAGAGAGAGAGAGAGAGAGAGAGAGAGAGAGAGAGAGAGAGAGAGAGAGATTTAGTATACCTGCGCTTATTCTCTCCCTTTTTCTTGCGTCTCATTTTCTTAATAATGCTCCTGATGAATTTAAAAGCCATTTCTTTGTTCGTTTTAGTAGTGCGTGGAAACGACTTATTCCACTAAATCTGTTAACTAAATCAGTGAGTGTTTATGAGGCTGAAGGGAGTGTAGATAAAGTATTCGCTCTGAAAACTTGCATCTACAAACTTAGTCAGGTTTCTGTAAGTTTAAGAAGAGGACTTAAGTAACATCCCACTTATGTATATGAATTTATTAGTTATATATATATATTTTAAAGTATGTGTATGTTTATGTATATTCTAAAATTACTCAAGTCATATGTGTACTTCTAATTATATGACTGTTTTTCTCTTGATGTATACTTTTAGCCACATGTATACTGAGGACTTAACATGTATACTTCTAACCATATGAATTTTTTTTTATTAATGTATACTTTTAACCACATATGTATTAAGGACTTATCACCTCATACACATAAACATTGACTAGCTTCGTGAATGAGTAACTATATGGCACTCATAGGATATCATGGAGTAGTGAGCTATAGGTAGGAGTAGCAAGGAGAAATAGGAGTAGTATGCCGTTACTCCCCCTCTGAGGCAGGCAGGAAGGCAGAGAGGGAGGGAGTAGCGATAGGAGTAAGGTCGGAGTGCATAGAGGGAGTGAACGCTACACACACACACACACACACACACACACACACACTCTCTCTCTCTCTCTCTCTCTCTCTCTCTCTCTCTCTCTCTCTCTCTCTCTCTCTCTCTCTCTCTCTCTCTCTCTCTCTCTCTTGATTAGGGTTCATCATTTAGCTCAGTGACCATAATTTTCTCCTAATTCGACGAGGGTCCGAAGTGTGTCCCGGTGAAAACCTAGCAATTTGGAGTGTCATTTTAACCCGTAAATGTGTGACCAAAGTGAACAGCGGTTAGGGAGGCTCACTTTTCCTCCTACCATATGCCTCCCTCCGCCGCCTGTCACACCACTTCCTGATCCTCTCCCTCCCTACCCTCTCCCTCCACTGTTACCCCCTTCCGTTCTCCCTGTACTCCCTCCTGTACCGTGACCGTCCCTATCTCACCATGTCCCTCCCTCTCTCCCTCTGCCTCTCTCCCTCCCTCTGCGTTCATCCATGTCCTTCCGTGCCTCCCTCTCTCTTATCTCTCCCTCCCATGTAACATCCTCTTCTCCCTCTTCCTCCCCTTCCGCTCTCCCCCTCCCTGTCGCCCTGCCCTGTCCACACCATAACCCATGAAGTGATCTCGAATGAGCTGGCCCCGTCATCAGTGAACGGCTGACTTACGCCTCTTTCGCCTTTTGTCAGTGAGGAGGGGAATAGGGAGGAGGAGGAGGAGGAGAAGGAGGAAAGGGGAGAAGGGAGGGAGGAATAGAAACATAGCTACTGTAGGTAACATAAGGTAAGGTTAAAAAGATATTGATGATAACGTGTCGTAGGCTCCAGGTGTTCAAAGTGTCAACAAGTGATATGTTTTCTCGGTGTCAAGGTGTTGTGTACTGTGCAAAGCGGCTTCCTTGCGTTAGTTAATACCTGAGATTACAAGGCTATTACCCTGGCAGAAAGTTAATCTAGTTTTGTAACCTGGCCAGGGAGGAAAAACTAATAAATACCGACACTCAGGTAGAGGAGAAACAAGCGAGAGTGAGATGATGAGCAGAAAAAGAAAAGAATGAGAGGCGAAAAAAAAAAGTTATATTTATTGTTATTAAGACATGGCTGCGGAGAGCGATGCGCGTTTGTAAAAAGCTTGTACACCTGCGAGAAATAGAAAAAAGGTAATCTCAGGTAATACAGGTAACAGATTCGTGTATTATATTGCATAGGACAGACTGAGACGGGAAAACAGACGGAAATTCATACAGAAAAGGAAAAATAGAACAGATATTTAAAATCGTAGAAAATTTAAAGAGCGTAAGACAAAAAATATAGAAAAACACTTACGAAAAGACGGGGAAAAAAACGGATAAACACACTGAGAGACAGGCAGGTTGACAAGTAAATAGACAGATAGACGAGCACACCGATAGATAGACAGACAGACATGAAGGGGCTCAGGATCATCTATTCACTCCAGACTGATCGAATTTTCACGGACTAAACGACACAATAGAGTGGAACTGAGCGTGACCAATTGATTTCCGTGGTGAGCTGAGGGGAGAGAGAGAGAGAGAGAGAGAGAGAGAGAGAGAGAGAGAGAGAGAGAGAGAGAGAGAGAGAGAGAGAGAGAGAGAGAGAGAGAGAGAGAGAGAGAGAGAGAGAGAGAGAGAGAGAGTTAGAAATGTTTATATGCTCCTCTCAATTTGAAGTCCACTAAGAAAACACATAGGAGAGAGAGAGAGAGAGAGAGAGAGAGAGAGAGAGAGAGAGAGAGAGAGAGAGAGAGAGAGAGAGAGAGAGAGAGAGAGAGAGAGAGAATAAATAAACATATCTAAGAGAAGAGCTGACAAAAAGAAAACATATAAACTAGAAATGGAAATGCAGAAGGAAGTGAAGAGAGAAAACCGAGAAAAAAAAGAGGAAGAGGAAGAGGAAGAGGAGGAGGAGGAGGAGAGACGCATTTCTTTTTCCTCCCATGCACACATCAGTTCACTCCGGTGTAAACAAGAGGCGAGGCTGCACTCAACACATACTTTTTTCCTCACCTGAATATCCAACGAGTCAGATTTGGGTGGTAGAGGAGGCGGTGAGAGGGAAGGAAAGGAGGGGCGGATGGAGGGAAGTCAAGAGTCAGTGGGAGAGAAGGGAGGGAAGGAGACTGAGGGTGGAAAAGAAAATGTAACAGGGATGAATGTAAGGAAAATAAAAATAATACGAGAGCGAGAGAGAGAGAGAGAGAGAGAGAGAGAGAGAGAGAGAGAGAGAGAGAGAGAGAGAGAGAGAGAGAGAGAGAGAGAGAGAGAGAGAGAGAGAGAGAGAGAGAGGCGGTCATGAGTGAGCATCGATTTTTAGTGTGAGGGAGGATCATACTTGCCAGTGAGAGAATTAGATAAAGCTTACAGCACCCCCCCCTGTGAGAGAGAGAGAGAGAGAGAGAGAGAGAGAGAGAGAGAGAGAGAGAGAGAGAGAGAGAGAGAGAGAGAGAGAGAGAGAGAGAGAGAGAGAGAGAGAGAGAGAGAGGTAAGGGGGAAGAGGATCAGAGGGGAAGGAATAGGTGGATATAGATAGGACGAGAGAGTATGAGAGGAAAGGAAATTGAAGGAAGATGAGCTCCAAGGATTAGGAGAAAGAGACAAAAAAAAAGATGCATTAGGTTAAAAATACATCCATATATATATTAATAACTTATAATTAACGAAAACTGGAAATAAAGTAGCAAATTAAGAAAAAAAGAAAAACGAAAGAAAAGCTACACCACTATTGCTGTCATTCATACCACACACACACACACACACACACACACACACACACACACACACACACACACACACACACACACACACACACACACACACACACACACATCCTACACCCACGGAATACCAGAAAAAAATATCAATTAGTAAATTCATCGGACTAGCGGGAAAATACGTACATATGAATGCAATAATTACGTGTGTGTGTGTGTGTGTGTGTGTGTGTGTGTGTGAGGGAGGGGGGGAGGGAGGGGCAGGTGTGAGGGAGACAGCGGTTGTGGGATGTATTGTCGCCGCGGCGTGTAGGACAATAGCTAGCACGTGACCCCTTACACGTACACACACACACACAGACACACACACACACACACACACACACACACACACACACACACACACACACACACACAGGGATAAGTACACATCATAATACACATACATACATACCGACCAGTCAAATTTGTCCGCAGTGAAAAATATGTTTAATGTTTTACCGCAATTATAATATACATTTAATAAACCAACAATTAGAGAACATAAACAACAAATCGATTGGAAATTAGATAAACTCACACGCTATTATATATATATATATATATATATATATATATATATATATATATATATATATATATATATATATATATATATATATTATTTTTTCACTTATAAAATTATCATAATTTTAATTGCTTGATAAACTGATGTGAGATTTCTTATTGGAGAATGAGTCACCCTTCTCCTGTTGCCGCTGTCATATTGTTATTATTATTATTATTATTGTTATTATTATCATTACAATTTTATTGTAAATACTTTTTATCATTATCATTATCATTATTATTATTATTATCATGATTATTATTTTTATTGTTATTATTTATATTGTTATTATTATATTATTGTTATTATTATTATTATTGCTATTATTATTAACTAGTAGTAGTAGTAGTAGTAGTAATAGTAGTTGTAGTAGTAGCAGTAGTAGTAGTAATAGTAATAGTAGTAGTAGTAGTAGTAGTAGTAGTAGTAGTAGTAGTAGTAGTAGTAGTAGTAGTAGTAGTATAGTAGTAGTAGTAGTAGTAATAGTAGTAGTAGTAGTAGTAATAGTAGTAGTAATAGTAGTAGTAGTAGTAGTAGTAGTGGTGGTGGTGGTGGTGGTGTAATTTCAACACCACAACACAAGCCACGCAACTTAACACCACGAGCTAATGTCACGTTGTTTTTTTGTTTTGTTTTTTCATTACAAAGATTTCGTTAAAGTTATCGCATATACTGCACACTGACTTTATGAAGTAATGAGTATTTTTAAAGAATAAACAGTTTTTTTTTTCATATCTCACGCTCAATTAAACACTACAAAGTTCGATATGCTGAGAAGAATATTTATGTAGTTTTTTGAGGTGGAAGATAAACTTGATGCAAATGAAAAGTAGCGGAAATGATTTGCAGTAGAAATTAAACTAACAATATAATAAGTACGCTAAGATAACTATATTATCGGTGAGTAAATATTTGTGGTAAACAGATAACATGCAACACAACAAATGAAACTTTAATTATATCGCGGGAATCAGCAGGTTGCGGTACACGTTTTCATCCTCCATCAACGAGGAGGAAAACGGAAATAAAAGAACCACGAAGAACATTTGATAAAAACGCGTAACTTTGCTGATAATCCACATATGAACGTGGCGGGGCGGGGCGGGGTAGCGAGCTGGGTTCTTGGACGAATAAGCCCGACATGAGGCTGTTTTAGGGCAGAGTTGACAGGCTGGGCGATGTGCGACTGGGCAGCGCTGGGCTCGTTTTGGGGGAGTGGTGTTAGTGTCACGTTGAGTGGCCTAGATTGGGCAGATTCGGACTAGTTTCGGCGACAGGGCTATATTTGGGTGGGACGGGGCGGGTCAACGTGCTGGTGTCCGGGTCAGGGTTGTGGGTGTGCAGGAATACATCTTTTAACCTGATGTTCTTTTATTGTTTCTGAAATCACTTAGAAAATCATACTTTAACTACCTGAAGTGTAAATTTAATATGTTTATGATTATATGAAAACTTTCCCAACCACGTTTGAAATTATATATAATAAACCAGAGTTTTCTAAAGAACTTATTCATAATATTATTGTGAAAGCTATCAGTGGTACATTAGCCATTAAATGCATTATTCTTAACAAAACCCACAGGATACAACATTACGAAGATATCCTGCTGATCCATCACGGAAAGTGTTACAACGTCATTATTAGCTGAGGAAACGTAAAACTCATACGAAAAAGAAATGAAAAGCGTCAAACTGAAAAAGTAATTTCATAATGTGCGATGATTAAATAAAAATATAAATATTGCCACCAATGAACACCACTACTACTAATGTTACTACGATTAATGATAATGACTTCCAACACGCCCTCGCCCTGCTATTCACCAGCCACCACGACGTTACGAAAAGAGAGAGAGAGAGAGAGAGAGAGAGAGAGAGAGAGAGAGAGAGAGAGAGAGAGAGAGAGAGAGAGAGAGAGAGAGAGAGAGAGAGAATCTGTTCATTGATGTGTTCATTTGATAACATTTTGTTGGAGCAAAATTTTTGTTAGTAGTTTTGGTAACGTGTTAATGCCTTCTAACTAATAGTATTTATTTTTCATAATGATGATAATGATAATGATGATGATGATAATGGTGATAATGATAAAAAAAATAATAGTAATGATGTTAGTAATAACAATTATTGTTATTATTATCATTATAATTTCCATTACAACTATTATTACTATTATTATTATTACTATTAGTATCATTGCTATTATTTATGATATTATTATCATCATAACAATAATGATGTTAATAATAGTAATAGTAATAATAATAATGAAAATACAAATAACAATAATAACATAATTTATATCATTATTATCTCAACCATTGACATTGTTATAACTTATCATTGATATTATTTTTATTATTGTTATCATTTTCATTATAATCACTTTTTTTTCTATTTATATTATTAATATTATTGTTACTATGATTATTAGTTTTTTGATAGCCTATTGCTACTAATGCTATTAAAACTATTTCATTAATGTTGAATTAACACCAGTAAATGTAACAGTAGTAGTAGTAGCAGTAATAACAATAATAAAAGTGGCAGTAGTAATAGTAGTAATAGTAATAGTAATAGTAGTAATAGTAGTAGTAGTAATAGTAGTGTCAGTGGTAGTAGCCTGAGAAGTAGTAATAGTAGCAATAGTAAAACCAATAATGATAATCATGATAACAATTACCATAACTATAATGATAAAATATGATAATAAGGATAATATTAACAATAATAATAGTATTGGTAATAATACCAATAACAATAATTATAACAATTATGATAATAATTACATTAGTAATAACAATAAGTCATTATTATTATAGTTATAGTTTGTATTATTATCAATGATTATGACAATAACAGTAATTATTAATATCTATTATTATTATCATTGTTATTATTATAATTATTATTGTAATGATAATAACAACGATAATAAAAATAGAAATAAAATATTAATAATTACAATTATTATTCTTATCATGCATATAATAATAAAATTGGGATAAAATAATACAATGAAAAATCATTGAATATCATCACACACTATCATTATTATATTTATTATTATCATCATTATTGTTATTATCATTATTGTTGTAATTATTATTTTTGTTATTAATACTATTCTTCTTATTATCATTACTAATATTATAAGTATTGTTTTTTTCTTTCATTATTATTATTATTGATATTTTCTTATTCTTATTCTTATTATTATTAATAATAGTAGTGGTAGTAGTAGTAGTAGTAGTACTAGTAGTAGTAGTAGTAGTAGTAGTAGTAATGGTAGTAGTAGTAGTAGTAGTAGTAGCAGTAGTAGTAGTAGTAGTAGTAGTAGTGGTAGTAGTAGTAGTAGCAGTAGTAGTAGTAGTAGTAGTAGTAGTAGTAGTAGTAGTAGTAGCAGTAGTAGTAGTAGTGGTAGAGATAGTAGTAGTAGTAGTAGTAGCAGTAGTAGTAGTAGTGGTAGTAGTAGTAGTAGCAGTAGTAGTAGTAGTAGTAGTAGTAGTAGTAGTAGTAGTAGTAGTAGTAGTAGTAGTAGTGGTAGTAGTAGTATCATCATCATTGATTTTCATGATCATTATTATTATTATTTGTATTGCTATTATTATTATCATTATAACTGATATTAATATTGTTATTGAAATTTATATTTTTGTCATTATTATCATTAATATTATTTTATAAACATTGTTATTATTGATATTGTTGTTATTATTTTGTCATAATCATCAATATAGTTATCATTATTGTTATTTCAATTATTACTATTACTATTATTATCATTACCATTATTATTTTTATTGTTATTATTATTATAATTATTATTTTTATTATTAGTAGTAGTAGTAGTAGCTGTAGTAGTAGTAGTAGTAGTAGTAGTAGTAGTAGTAGTAGCTGTAGTAGTAGTATCATCATTGATATTATTATTATTGATACAGCACAATGACAAAACAATAACGAAACTGCGTAACTTTTTTCATTAAGCGCCGTTAATAGGCGTAACACACACACACACACACACACACACACACACACACACACACACACACACACACACACACACAATTCATCCAAGCCGCTGATGAAGAAGGAAGGAAGGAATTGGCAGGTAGGGGAAGGGGAGGAGAAGAAGGAGGAGGAGGGGGAGGGGTAAAGGAAGGTAAATGAGGAGAATGATAAGAGAAGGCGATGGTGGAGATGAGGGAAGGAGAGTGATAAGAGGAGAAGACAAGTATGTGAGAAGGAGTTTGATGATAAAGAGAGGCATGAAGGAAGGTGATAAAGTAGCTAAGGAGAGGGAGAAAAGCTAATACAGAGGTGTGTGTGAGAGAGAGAGAGAGAGAGAGAGAGAGAGAGAGAGAGAGAGAGAGAGAGAGAGAGAGAGAGAGAGAGAGAGAGAGCACACACATACACATTCACAGAAATACACAAAAATTAAATATATAAAGTCACAAAGCCGTTATAATTTCAGCTCAAATGTTGTTAATTAGCACAATAATAACGAAGAATATACTTAATTTCAGACTCAGCGCAGAGGAGGAGGAAGAGGAAGAGGAGGAGGAGGAGGAGACGAAATGAGGCGGAGGAGGAGTGCGAGGCTTTCACACAGGTAAGAACTACTCTCACCTGTCCTATTGCTGTAATGAGAGACGCCAGGCTAATGAGCTAGACGAGGAGTGAGCCAATTTTAAACCGTGCAATTATCCAGAGCAATTTTTTTTTTCTTGCTCTCTTTCTCTCTCGCACTCTCTTTGCTTTTGAGTAAGTTAATTTTTCGTATGTACTCTTTTGGGGGGATTTAGAGGTTTTTTTTATGTGGAAATTAAGGATATATATATTATTTTTTCTATTTATCTGTTCTTTATTTAATTACTGACTGTGTGAATGCATCTTATTTATGTGTTGGTTTGACTTATGTTGTTGAAATCCTTGAAGAAAAATGTAATGTTAACTAAGGGATGCCCGTGACCTTCCTACGCATCAAAAGGGAAGTGCGTCAATGAAGTATTAATTAAGCACATTCTTGTCCCTCTGATGGTGTGACGAGGTTTGCCGCAGCCACGCGAGTCCTGCCATGCGGGAGGCAACGCTTTAAATCCCTTCTAATAATATGTCATGATCGATGTATGACCAGAAATGTTGCCTTGTTTATTGATAAGATGAAGCTAAAACTTACAATTATAATACTTAAAAAATATCTCAAATGGAAAATCAATGTTAATGATTCAACCACACGAGTGCAGCGCCGCCACCACCACCACCACCACCACCACCACCACCACCACCAC
>JAPQNM010000021.1:4497501-4500001 GCA_029783475.1 Metacarcinus magister | reverse complement strand
TGATGTCATCGTCGTACATTCCCTCACATGACAATCGCCTGAGTCGTACCATTGCGTTAATTGTCGTACATCAATCAGACCAACCTGACCGTCTTGGCAACAGACGCGTCAGAAAGAGGGGAAGGAGATAAAATAGGAAGCGTTTCTTTAATTAATTATCAAACTAGCCAGCGATGCATCATTAAATATTTTCACCTGCCTGCCGTCACCTCGTCTCTCCCCCCCGTCACAGGTAAGTAGGTGACGCCTTTATTGATCACCTAGCGGCCCAACGGGAACTTACCTTCATTACCACCTCAGGAATGGAAGCTAGGAATTATTATTGCTATTATTATTATTATTATTATTATTATTATTATTATTTATTATTATTATTAACATTGTTACTATTCTTATATTTATTATTGTTATTATTTTTTTATCATTATTATTGTTATTATTATTATTGTTATAAATTTGTTATTATTATTGTTATCATTATTATTAACATTGTTATTATTATTATTGTTATCATCATTATTAACATTATTATTGTTATTATTATTATCATTATTGTTATTATTGTTATTATTATTGTTATTATCATTGTTATTATTGTTATTATTATTATTATTATCATTATTATTATTATTATTGTTCTTTATATATTTTTTTTTCATTATTCTTATTGTAATATTTTTTTTGTTATGGTAAAGCCATTCATTTTTTTTTTTAATCAATAATAATAATGTGTTTTTTATTATTACTTTTATCCTTTCTTTGTATTCTCTTAGTATTAGTGTCGATATAAGTGTTTAAGAATTTCCGGTTTTTCAATTATTCTCTCTCTCTCTCTCTCTCTCTCTCTCTCTCTCTCTCTCTCTCTCTCTCTCTCTCTCTCTCTCTCTCTCTCTCTCTCTCTCTCTCTCTCTCTCTCTCTCTCTCTCTCTCTCTCTCTCTCTCTCTCTCTCTCTCTCTCTTCCTCCTTTTTCTCAACTACCCACACGCCCCCACTTTCTCCTCCATCCTCCTCCATCCTCCTCCTCCTCCTCCTCCTCCTTGTGGACCGTCACGCCCGTAATGACAATAATTATTCCATCACTGTCTCCTTCGCTGAATACAGGGCGTGTGTGTGTGTGTGTGTGTGTGTGTGTGTGTGTGTGTGTGTGTGTGTGTGTGTGTGTGTGTGTGTGTGTGTGTTAACTTACGCCTTGTGACAGTAGATTTACCTTTTATGTGTGTGTGTGTGTGTGTGTGTGTGTGTGTGTGTGTGTGTGTGTGTGTGTGTGTGTGTGTGTGCGTGTGTGATTTGTACATTAAAAGAATTGTAAAATACAGATTGAAACGTTAATTGCCAACTACTGTTTGATAACTGATGGAAAGGTTGAGTGACAGACAAACAGACACACAGACAAACAGACGCATAGACAAACAGACGCATAGACACAGACACACAGACAAACAGACGCATAGACACAGACACACAGACAAACAGACGCATAGACACAGACACACAGACAAACAGACACATAGACACAGACACACAGACAAACAGACACATAGACACAGACACACAGACAAACAGACGCATAGACACAGACACACAGACAAACAGACACAATGAGACAACGGAAACGACATTATAAAAAAACACAAATTTAATAATAATTGTCAAAAAAAAACACACACACTTAAATAAAATAAAATAAAACATCATCCTAATAAAATAAAATAAATTCAAATCCAACTTGTATCATGATAAATACAATTTGTATATAGATTCAAAATTTAAATAAAACAAAACTGCATCTGATCATTGAGTCACTGAGGTTAATTTAGTTGTGGTTCCAAAGTCTTTATTAATGAAGCAACACACAACGTTGATCAAACTTTCTAATGAATGCGATAAATACATGATGTGAATATGTACTGTGTGGCCCCAATTGGTCCTTTGTGCTGTGTTCAATATGAGTGTACAGGTAGTTTTAACCTTAATTAATTTACAGCTGCATGAACCTGTATGAAGCATGTCCCTGTGGCAAAGAGAGAGAGAGAGAGAGAGAGAGAGAGAGAGAGAGAGAGAGAGAGAGAGAGAGAGAGAGAGAGAGAGAGAGAGAGAGAGAGTGAGTCGTCTTTTGTTTGTATTCATACCATACCATGTCTGTTTTTGTTGTTTCTCAATACTCACTCTCTCTCTCTCTCTCTCTCTCTCTCTCTCTCTCTCTCTCTCTCTCTCTCTCTCTCTCTCTCTCTCTCTCTCTCTCTCTCTCTCTCTCTCTTTTACACACACACACACACACACACACACACACACACACACACACACACACACACACACACACACACACACACAATCACACACACTCCGTCATCCTGTCACCGAAGTGGATCCAAAAACCCACTGTAATCAGAGTTCAAGTAATCTCCGGCGTGCGGTCATCACCTGTAATTAGCGCCAGGTAACAAGGGCAGCCAGGTGGCGACGAGGACCAGGCTGCTCAGGTCAGATGGTTTGTGGTTC
>JAPQNM010000021.1:4482501-4490001 GCA_029783475.1 Metacarcinus magister | reverse complement strand
TCATCATCATCATCATCATCATCATCATCACCTTCTTCTTCTTCTTCTTCTTCTTCTTCTTCTTCTTCTTCCTCGTCTTCACTTGTCGACTCTGTGACCTTGAGGAGGAGACAACGTGACTTAACGAAGCCATTTGTATAGAAAAAAAACTGGAAAGGAGGAGGACGAAAAAGAGGAAGAAGGAGAATAGAAGATGAGGAGATAAATATTATAGCATCAAGAGGAACAAGAAGATGAGAGTGATGAATGAAAAATGAATAAGAGGAAGAGGTTGAAGAAAAACAGTATACCTGGAGGAGGAGAAGGAGGAGGAGGAGGAGGAGGAAGAAGAAGAAGAGGAGAGTGGAAGGGGTTGACAGGACGTGCCCCTTCAGACAATAGAGAGATAATGGGTGTTACTTAGCGCTGGTGGTGGTGTCTCTTTATGTGTACGTGTGTGTTGTGTACGTGTGTGTGTGTGTGTGTGTGTGTGTGTGTGTGTGTGTGTGTGTGTGTGTGTGTGTGTGTGTGTGTGTGTGTTGACGGTTCGCTAAGGTGTTTGCTTAATGGGGTTTAAGAGGCACTCAATATTTTCCTCCTTGGACGTGTTGTGTGTGTGTGTGTGTGTGTGTGTGTGTGTGTGTGTGTGTGTGTGTGTGTGTGTGTGTCCTGCGTAGGTGGATAGATTTATTTATATAAACCTGACTTTTTTTTGGTTGTGCATTCCTTATTTTCCTTCTATATTTTTTTTTGCTTTTAATATATATTGTATTTCTCTCTTTTTTTGTTCTCTCTCTCTCTCTCTCTCTCTCTCTCTCTCTCTCTCTCTCTCTCTCCTCTCTCTCTCTCTCTCTCTCTCTCTCTCTCTCTCTCTCCTCTCTCCTCTCTCTCTCTCTCTCTCTCTCTCTCTCTCTCTCTCTCTCTCTCTCTCTCTCTCTCTCTCTCTCTCTCTCTCTCTCTCTCTCTCCTCCCCCCCTCCCCCTGCACGCCGCCAGCCTGACCAGTGGTTGCGGTGTGTGGTTAGTTTCACGCATCGTTTTCTGGTGTTGATGGTTGTGCCGTCTAGGGAGGGCGTTCAGGAGTCCTGCTGATGGGTCCTGCCTCCTCCGGGTGGTCCTTGGCCCTCACGCAGTCCTGGAAATGACTCCCTGCCGCCGCCACCACCTCCATCTACCTCTACTCCCCACCACACCACCCACTCATCTACCGAGGCTCTTGTTTTACGTCGTTTTCCAGCTAGGTTGGCATCTCGCTCTGTTGTGTGTTGCGTTAGTCTACGTAGTCTCTCTCTCTCTCTCTCTCTCTCTCTCTCTCTCTCTCTCTCTCTCTCCTCTCTCTCTCTCTCTCCTCTCTCCTCTCTCTCTCTCTCTCTCTCTCTCCTCTCTCTCTCTCTCGCTCGCTCGCTCTCTCTCTCTCTCTCTCCTCTTCTCTCCTCTCTCTCTCTCGTCTCTCTCCTCTCTCTCTCTCTCTCTCTCTCTCTCTCCTCTCTCTCTCTCTCTCTCTCTCTCTCTCTCTCTCTCTCTCGTGTCTTTCTGTTTCATTGTGTTTGTTTAGTGTTTTATTGGTCCCATTTAGGCTCAGAATCAGTGTGGTTTGTATGATCTGCGAAGGTGATTATTTGATGCCTTGTAGATACCTGTGACTGCCCACCTGAATTACTAAGAGGCAGGTGTCTAGATAGTTATGAGGAGGAGAAGATAGAATGTATTTAGTTACTTCTCTGGTGTTGAATTTACATGAACCTGTCGTCGCCATGTGCCATCTGTTACACACTGTTTAAGACTTTTGTCATGTATCACTTCACACACACACATGCACGCGAGTTGTCCCCTTAAGGCGTGAAGCTCCCGAGGGATGAAATCTTTTATTCATACCAATGATCTGCCTCATTCAGCCCCGGAAGTAGCCTGGCGGGCTGGCAATACGGTCCACTTTGGAAAGAGAATAAGAGATCAGTGCGGCTTTACTCTTATCAGTCGTGATCTAAGGCCGTCGGGCGCCGCAGACACGCCCCCCTCAGTGTTCCCGCGCGGCGCCCTTTGAGTGGTCGAGGGGGGTGGTCTCATCACAGTCAGGGCCACGGGGGTCCTACCGCGGGATGGGCTCGGCGTCCCCAGCCCCGCCGCACTTCGGTCTGGGCGTCGGAGGTGCCACGTCATAAGAGACATCCTTAATCTTAACAGTTGCTTGTAAAATCGCGTGGACGAGGTTGGTCTGACGTGATCCTTCCTAAAACACAAAGCAGACTCAGTGAAGTCAATATAAGTGGATCGAACTGTGATGTACCGTGTCTTTCCTTTCTGCATGAGCCGCGGAGTGCCCTCGCTGCGCCTCCTGGGGGTGATGGGTGTTGTGGGGTGATGCATGAGGGGTGTGCGGCGGCGGGGCGGGCAGGTGTGGTCTGGCCAGGTAGGGCGGCCGTCGTCACGCTCCCTGATGGACTGGAGGCTGCGGTGGGAGGGTCCGCCAGCGCCGACAAGCACCAATTACTTCAAGACAAGAGCCTCCGCCCCCTCTTCTCTGCCTCCTCCTCCTCCTCTTCCTCCTCTTCTTCTTCTTCCTTTCGTCCCCAAAAGCGCCGTCGTCAGTAGTGATGGAAGGGTTATGACCGTTTGTGATGTTGACATGCAGTTAGTGAATGGAGAGTAGTAGTTGTTGTAGTTATAGTTGTAGTTGCAGTTGTAGTACATAGAATTCAACCATGTTCAACCACCACTGTAACAAACCACTCAATACCATCTCAGTACCATCTCCTTTTATGTGTGTGTGTGTGTGTGTGTGTGTGTGTGTGTGTGTGTGTGTGTGTGTGTGTGTGTGTGTGTGTGTGTGTGCAAGGTGACACACACACACACACACACACACACACACACACACACACACACACACACACACACACACACACACACACATACAGTCACGGCCTAACACACAGGTACATTACGTTAGGATTCCTTAGCTAAGGTGCGAGACTCTGATTATCTGGTGATCTGAGGGGCGACCTGTGAAGGAATGTGGTGGTGGTGGTGGTGGTGGAGGCAGAGGGTGGGTGGAGAAGGTGGAGAGGGTGAGGGAGTGGTGTGGGTGGTGTGGGTCAAGGGCGTTGTGGGAGAGTTAGGGTGGATGTATGTTTTTCTCTTCTTTCTTTTCTCTTTGGGAAGTAATCGTTGGCGTGTCTTTTTCATGATTTTTTTTATTTCTTCTTTTTCTTCTTGTTCTTGTTCCTGTTTTTTTTTTTTCGTCTTCAACTTCTTTTCTTTTTGTCTTTCTTTTTCTTGCTGCACTACCTTCCTCTTTACCTAGACCGAGGAGAAGAAGGAAGAAGAGGATAAGAAGAAGAAGAAGAAGGAGGAGGAGGAGGAGGAAAGATGACCACCAGGAGAGAGAGAGAGAAAGAGAGAGAGGGAGAGGCGACTTTTCTCTCTCTTTCCTCCATTATCTTCGAAACACCGAACAAACCAGCGCGTGTTGGAACAAAGACTGATTGAACTGTACTTACCTGTGTCCCTCCTCCTCCTCCTCCTCTTCTTCCTCCTCCTCCTCCTCCTCCTCCTCCTCCTCCTCCTCCTCCTCCTCCTCCTCCTCCTCCTCCTCCTCCTCCTCCTCCTCCTCCTAAGCCTCTACACATATGTTAGCCCCTTTTTTTTTGTAACACAGGGGCGGAAGGGCTTTGTGAGGAAGGGGGACGAGATGTTAGCACACCATCCTTTGAAGGGAGGTCAGTATTCGTGGTGTTGCGCCCTTTGTGTTGCCTTCAGCACCTTGGGAGGGGAGGGTGAAGGGGAGGGTGTGTGTGTGTGTGGGGCCCCTGTGGTCTGACGGTTAGTGTAAGGACAGAAAATCCCCCACTAGTATATGTTTTGCTCTCTCCCTTTGCTCTCTTTGCTCTCTCTCTCTCTCTCTCTCTCTCTCTCTCTCTCTCTCTCTCTCTCTCTCTTCTCTCTCTCTCCTCTCTCTCTCTCTCTCTCTCTCTCTCTCTCTCTCTCTCTCTCTCTCTCTCTCTCTCTCTCTCTCTCTCTCTCCATCTATCTATCTATATATCTCAGTAGTCGTTTAGTTGCAGTAATAACAGTGGTAGTAGTAGTAGTAGTAGTTGTAGTAGTAGTAGTAGTAGTAGTAGCGGCAGTAGTAGTAATAGTAGTAGTAGTATTGGTGGTAACAGAACTCTGCGGCTTGCGTGCGTACATCAACAACTAGGGAAGGGAAGGGCAGCCGATAACCATTTGCCTCTTAATGAGAAGATAAGCACCTTCGTTATCAGCTCACAGCTCTGCCAAACTAGTCACTCTTCTCGCTTATAACAAGGACACGCCAGTAATTTATGACTTCCCGCTTGAGGTCGCAGGTGTAGTATTAAAACAAAATTATGCTGCGTGAAAAAATGCAATGGCAAGAGTGTAATATCGGAATTGTGTTGTGTTTTATGTGTTGCAAGTGTGTGTAGATGGAATGGTGTTACGTTTGATACTGTTGTTTAATGAAGGGAGTTTAATTGTACATGTAAATATATAAAAGTATAGATAACTTTACTATGTCGAGAATCCTGTAACTTCTTAACCACTACATACTGCTGAAAAGCCTTGCATTTATCTTTTATATGTTGAAGAGGAAGTTTGACGCTGGGTGAAGGTGTATAAAGACATGATAAGCATGCCGTGGAGAGCCTGATAAGTGGTGCAAGATGTAAATATATACTTTGTTAATAGTTAATAAAGGGAAGTTTGATACTAATCGTGTTTAAGAGGATGAAGGACACAGCTGTATGGAGCATCTGATATATGCTGCTGAGAAAAAACAAAAAAGAAAATGTTATCTGTTCAGAGCTGTCTAAGTTTGCTGTCATGTGCTGCAAAGGGAATTTATTGCTGCATTAAAGAGTACAATTGTTTTTTATCATGGAAGCAGGAGGTGCAATGTGTGTGTTGCGTCAAGAAGCGAATTATAACGAAGCTTATCTGCATTGTGCGATTGGATCATATAATACCAAACAGCTGAGACTGTTTTACTGTTTGATGATAAATTCATTAACTACATCCGTGATAAATGAATATACACACTAAGGAAGTAAGAAAATAAAATAAAATCCGTAAGTACTTGCATTAGAATCACCCAGAGGAGTAATCAAAATGCAGACCATGATCGTTAAAGTCTCCGTCACTGTAACATTTATATCATCTATACCGATTATTTCGTTTATACTCTCATTCCCCGCCCACTCCACCCCTTTATAGTGCGCCATTTCCATATTCCCAGCGGTGCCCACCATTTATGCAAATCACACACCAATTATCTTTATCGAAGCGGAGTGATTCTTGGACTGATAAAACAAATGACTGTCTGAGACCACCAGAGCGGGAACTGTGTGCTTCCGTTGCGTGTATGTATGTGTGTGTGTGTGTGTGTGTGTGTGTGTGTGTGTGTGTGTGTGTGTGTGTGTGTGTGTGTGTGTGTGTGTGTGTGTGTGTGTGTGTGTGTGTGTGTGTGTGTGTGTGTAGGAATACATAACCATGATAGGGGAGTGTAGTGTGGTTGTCGGGCAGAGGGGAAGGAAGGAAGGAAGGGGAGAAGAGGGGCAGGTGAAGGAAGCAAAGAGAAGAGGGAGGGTGAGGGACGGACGTCAACTAAAGGTTAATGAGCCTTATTCTCCCTCAGGCAAAGGAAGGGGAGCGTGTCAATGAAAAAGTGGAAGAAGGGAAGGCAAGGGGAGGGAAGATGAGAAAAGAGAATATTAAAAGAAGGGGGAGAGGGACTGAGAGGTGAGGAAGAAATAGTGAATGATAACATGTATGAAGTGAATGAATGATAAAGAAAAGTATGATAACTGAGATTGATCAAAGGAGAATATTATTAACTGTGATAAACGATGACTTTACGTGGACATAATGGAAAAAATATAAAAACAAATTATATATACACTTTATTTTTGTCTGTACTCATTAAACTCAAAATCTAACTACATTTTTTAGTCACACAATACTTTAAAAAAAAAATAATAATAGAAAAACCTGCATAACAAAATGAGTGAGAATAATCTGACTTTAGGGACAAAATCTGACAATATTCATTCTGTTCTTTTACGTATGTGACTAACACGAAAAACTTACCAGGCCTCGAAAGCAGGAATTTTCTTACAGCTACCATAAGATGCACTCACTCACTCACTCACTCACTCAGTCATCATTCAGTCAGTCCGCCCAGCCAAGCCAAGCCAAGTAAAGCTAAGTCAGTCAGTCAGTCAATGAATCAGTTAGTCAGACAGCCAGACAGTCAGCCACGCATGACGGCAAACAGCTGACGTGATCCGTTCCGCTTCGTTAGGCTTTCTCGATCTGTCCCCCGCTGGTAATGCTCGACTTTGAAAACACAGTCAGTCATAGCATTGTTGGTGGCGTCCATTGGTGAGTAGGTGGTGGTGGTGGTGGTGGTGGTGGTGGTGGTGGTGGTGGTGGTGGTGTACTGAAGGGATTGTGGTGAGGGAATAGTGAGGACTGGGTTGATATGCATTTTTTTTTTTTTATTATACATAGCTGTCAAGAAAGTTTATACTCGAATGCATATTAAGAGAATCAACACACACACACACACACACACACACACACACACACACACACACACACACACACACACACACACACACACACATACCTGAAGCAGTCATCACGTATCTCACTATCATAGACATTCACTTTTTGCTCCTTGGCACCACATCATCAATATTGCTCTTAACATTAGCACATATCGACGTGCAACTTAACTCATGGGAAAATATTTAAACCTTAAGTGTATAATCCAGTTTTCTGAAGACTGAGAAATATTTAGGGCGAGCTTAACCTTTCCCATCGCAGAGGAAATTGTCAAGAATCACTAACATTCCTTTAAACCTCCGTGCGGTATTTGCAATGGTAATCAACCAACCTCAACATACCTGCCACTACACCTTGATTATCACCCAAGAGAAAGTTCCCAGCAAGCAGCATTACCAATGAATCACGTTCAATGTACTTGCTAAACCTGGAAATGGCTAAGGAACTTGAAAATCCTCCCGTGCAATAACTTAGAGAACGCGGTGGGTTGTTTACCAAGGCATTTTCCCGCATTACAGAAAACGGTGTGTTCTAATCTCTTGGATGGGTAAACTATTTAAGACCAAGGCCGGAATGGCATCTTAAGTACTCCGCCTTGAATGTTGTCAGTAATGCAAACTGGTGACACGAATATGCAGGAAGTGACGGATAGGTGAGGTGGCGGGTGAAGGAATGCTGACTTGCAGTGCGCTGGAGCCGTGCATCGCCCTTGTATAAAGAGCAACACACTCAAACACACCTTACACGTGTCACCTGTAGGGGCAGAGTTAGTGATATCATTAACTGTTATAAGATGCATCCCATTACTTCTATATATTGCTGTTTATTGTATTGGAGTTTTGATAATGATTATTTTTTACATTGTCTTGTTTAGCTAAAGGCAAAAGTGATAAATATGTGATGATTTACGATTAAGACACGATTTATATTTGAGTAAGAC
>JAPQNM010000021.1:4420001-4460001 GCA_029783475.1 Metacarcinus magister | reverse complement strand
TATTATGTTTTGACTGCAAGAAGAACAGTTAAGGTGCGGTCACATGAGCGTTTTTTCGAGAATTCTCAAGCTGATATCATACTGCGCCGGTGATTTTGCAGCTGGCGGCACTGGTTTGATTACGTATAAATAAAACAAAAATCAAGAAATTTATTATACACAGAGAAGCAATTATGCATACAGCGCCGCCAGCAGCAAAATCACCGGCGCGGGATGATATCGGCTTGGGAATTCTAAAAAAAAAACACTTGTGTGACCGCACCTTTATGCTTGCACTGGTCTTTTTGCCTGTCACCTAAGAATACTTCACTAGAACAGACACTCACCCCATGGAACTGTGCTGCTTAAGATGCTCTGGACATCATTGCAGAGAGTGTCATCAACCAGGGTTGCAGAAAACCTCAAGCTTAATCACAATTTCTGTAAAAGTTGAAAAATATACTAAATCTCATATTTTCTGAACATAATTTTTGTGTTCCGTAAGTATAAAATAATAATTATTATTTTTAAAGATTTTGTCAGTTGGTGGAAGAGTTAAGACAAGTGTGAAGCAGGAAACTGCGAGTGAAAGGTAATAAGAGTAAAGTAATAAAATAAATGCACAAAGGGTTGGTGATAGAGGGATGAATATGTTGCATTGAATGGTGAGCTGCTCGAGGATACAAAATATTTTAAATGCTAAGGATCCAAGATTACTGTACATGGATGAATAGTGACAGATGTGAAGTCTAAGATCAGTGATATAGGAAAGGTTTTGTGAGGAATGAGTGTTTAGTTGAGGGATGGGAATGATTGTAAAGAGAAGGTTGTATGTGCCAACTGCACTATATGGGGCTGCAACATGGAGTATGGGAGTAGCAGAGAAGAGAATAAATGTAATGGAGATGAGGTGTTTCAGGAGTATGTGTAGAGTAACATGTATGCACTGAATCAGGAATGAAGAAGTACGAAGGAGAACTGATGTTATGAGAGTTGGCTGGTCGAACAGAGCAGTGTGTGTTGAGGTGAGTTTAGACCTATGGAAAGAATGGAGGAAGATTGGTTGGTGTAGAAGATAACTGGATCAAATGTGAGGTGTGTGAGATTGAGAGGAAGGCCATGAATGGGATGGATGGATAGATGTTGTGGAAAGAGCATTAAATGAAAGAGGAATGTCTGTGGAGCAAGGAAGGATGATTGTGTGTGATAGATGTGAGTGAAGATCAGCGGTGAATACATGAGTAATGATGCGACCACCGGTAGAGGAGGTTCTCCCACATCTGGTGTCATCCAAAGATCAGATCAGGTGTAGGGAGGGAGAGGGTCTGTGTTACATATAAAATATAAAGTGGCAGGGGTAAACCAAACGAGCCTAATATGGAAGATACCCCACCCCTGGGTCCCATTTACGTGACTGACCCTACAAGCAGTGTTAGGTGGGATGCCCTTCTCTTATCCTCAAAAGTCGTAGGGGCTACGTGAGAGGAGTGTATGTGTATGTATGCATGGGTTTGTGTGTGTGGCTGCCTTGTCTTGGCTATCCCCATTTAAGGGAATGTGAGCCTGGTATATAGATAGATAGATTATCATTGAATCCTTTGTTTATCAAGGGAGTCAGTAATAAGGAACAGGAATCAGAATACATACTGACCTATCTATCTATCTATCTATTTAGGCAAGATTTGCCTGTCATTTCTCTCTCTAATACTCATCCACTCTTGTTTACTCACTTTACTAGTGGTTTCATTCAAGTACACTCTTAACAAACGCAGTCTCATTTATTCTCACCATATGTCCAAACCACCTCAATGTGCCACACTTTACCCAATCAACCACTCCACAATTCCCTTCACTGATGCACCTATGACTATGTTCTCATTCACATTCTAATTGATCTCTCCATCCCATCTTAACAGCCCACATGTACCTCTTATATAACACAACTTACATGCACACATTCACAATTCCATATCCACATTTCTGATGCATATGTCAGAATCAGAGAGTGCAGTGAGCAGTAATGTCAAGGTCTCCCAGATACAGGAACTGTGGGTGTGACAGTTATTGCTACCAAAATCTTTCGTTATTCATATTGAACATCAGATATTCACTAAAAAGTGAAGGGTTCTATAATACTCATGACCTTATAAAGAAGATGGATTGTAAAAAAAATAGTGTTTAGATGCACACGCTACTCCTTTCAATCTTTCTCTCAAACAATTTTCTTTTTCCGTCTCCTCATTGACATGTATGCACACATATCCACACTATCCTTGTACCCTTCCAACCATTCCCTTCCATACCCTTGAAGACACAAGTCATGCACAACCTTTCTTTTACCTTGACTATCTTTAGCCAATCCCACTCACACAGTCCCTCCTTCCATACTCCACATTCACCTACTCTTCCATTCTCAACCCTTTTAGATGTGTTTCACCTATACCTAGCAGATTAAGATTTCCTCTCATAAGGGCCTCTACAATATCTTTCCTCTGAATCTAAACTATTCAATTCACATTCACACAAGCCATCCTGATAAACAGATATCCTCTCCCTATTACTAATGAAATTGTACACAGGAGTATATCTACAAGTGTTTTCCATAGTAATCTTTGCAGTATTTATACAATAATAAATCAAGTAAAGTCCATACTATTTCATATGATGTAAAGTACTTACCGAGTTTCTGATTCTGCCCTCCAATCCATCTTGCCATTTTGCCTACACTCCACTGTTATGTAATGGCAGTTGCGATCAAATAACTTGATTGTTCTTCTTGGAGTGCAATGATCTATACTCATAATAAACTTGGTGCTGTTCATATTGATTGTTAGCAACAGGTAAATGGTGCACCACGTCCATCACCCACAGCTTCTTGCCCATGTTTACCTCTGCTACATTAACCTTCCTTCCCTTGATCATGGGACTCTCCTAGTACTGCCTCATGCCTGTAACATAATGATAGGTTTGTAGAAAAGGTAAAAACATTGAATTCAAAGTCCAGCACAGTCAATATGATGTTTTATGAACCTAACAACCTTTTTATCAAGGTTCCTTTAAAGGTAATGGTAATGCAATTTATACATGTGGTAGTGATTAAATAATTATGGCAAGCAACTATACCCTCAGTCAGTTCATTAATAAAACTGGTCTTTATTCCAATACATATTCATACCATCTGCAAATACTTTGGTGAGAAAAGAGATATTGTTAGTCACAAATTTTATACTATATATCCATGAGAATGAGCAATAGACCTAAGACTGAACCCTAACGATCACAACTACTAAGCAAAGTTTGTGAACAACTAAAGTTATGGTCAACAACCTTATTCATCAGTCTATTGAACAAAAAATGTGTATCAAGTGTAGAATGTTTTCTAAAATTCCAATCATCCTTAATTTACCCAATAAAATGGTAAGAAACAACACTGAAGATCTTTAAAAATATAAGAGTATGAGCAACATAAAACTCCTGATCTACAGCAAGTGATAATATGTGTGTTAATATAACATACAGTGGAACCAATAACCATAATAAACCAATAAGGTTGAGGTAACTCTACACATAGCTGCATCAGTGGTTAGGAAGCACAATCAAACCTCATGTCTGTTGTAGTCAAGATCTACCTTGCCTTCCTAAGATGAACTCATTAGTAAGTATATTACCAAAATTTTGTGTTTTTAAAGTTTCATCTTTTCAAGGAGATGGAACCAAAGTGGAGGGCAGGTAGAGTTATGTACTGCCAGAAATTGTCAAATTTCAGAAAGTTGATGGGAATAATTGACCGAAAAGGTGCCAGTGTGACGCTGCCTTTAAGGCGAAATCACACTGGCACCTTTTCGGTCAATTATTACCGTCAACTTTCTGAAATTTGACAATTTCTGGAGGGCGCACTGTCGCACACACGCAGCCATTCATTTGTATTTCAAATATGACAAACGTGATCTAATGTGGGCGAAATGCCGCTATTTGTGGGTGAATTGACCTGTGGACAAAAGAACTCTATTGTGTGGGTCAAATGACTGTATACCTTTTCCACGGGTTTCCCATGTTCACTGTGGAGGAAAAGGAAGGTTTCTTCTTTAGCACAGCTTACAGGTACGGCAGCCTTACCTGTAAGTGCTCGCTTATAGATACGGCACGTGCCTAACTTTTTGGGCAATAAAATATAAAAAGCTTATATAACCGAATCTAACCGAACCAAATTGTACCCAACCAAACCTAACAAAACCTAATGTAACCATAACCTAACGAATGCTGTATCCTCATAGTGCTTGCTTATAGATACGGCACATGCCTAACTTTTGGGTTAAAAGCTTATACAACCGAACCTAACCAAACCAAACCTAAAATAGTCAACCTAACATAACTTGAAGGCAGTGCTTACAGGTACGGCAGAGGTACACACCTGTAAGTGCTCACTTATATATACGGCACATGCCTAACTTTTCAGTAATAAAATATAAAAAGCTTATATAACCAAACCAAACCAAACCTAACCTAATCTAACCATAACCTAACGAATGCCGTATCCTCATAGTGCTCCCTTATAGATACGGCACGTGCCTAGCTTTTGGGTAAAAAGCTTATATAACCGAACCAATCCTAACATAACTTAAAAGATGCTTTACCAGGTAAATAATAAGGCACAGGCCGTAAGAATAGCGGATGACTACGCGGTATGACTGCCGTATCTCTAGGCACTGCCTTCTTACATCGCGTGGGACAGTTATCAATCTTCATTCATATTAGGTACAAGGCCAACATGGCATAGCGGGCCTTACATTACGTCAGAAAGACAATATGGTGAACTGCCAACATACGATCTACGCTGCTCACCTGAGAAGTCACAGTGGAGGGTGGTTCCTTGAACTTGTGGCCATGTCATCGTCTGAACACAAGTGCGGGATAACTCCTGAGGACGCCAGATACATGCATGCCTGCACGTCCATCCTCAAGTTTCGTTGGCAGCCCATGACGACCATTTCATTATTCTCGACACTTGATAGAAACACAGTCTTACTCGCTCTGTGCGCCTCCAGCAGACAGGCAACTGTGCAACACCTTCGCTGCCGTCGCGCCGCTTGTGTCAGTCTTGATCTTGATGTCACAAGTGAGAGACACTATAAAATTATACCAAGGATAGATCCTTGGACACTACAGTGGGAAAAAGGACAGACTTGCTGTAAAAAAAAAAAAGGACATCTGCCCCCCAAAGAGGACAGCACTATGAATATAGTGTATTATTTTACATCTTTATCATAATGCTCTAGAGAATTCAGGGTTATATTTTTGCATTACCTGATGCATTTTAAGAAGGTTTTCTTAATTACATTTCCGTCGCAAATTTTTAGTTAGTGAGATATTCAATGTTTTCTGCGAGACCTTCTCTTCGAAAAATAAAGTTTAGTTTGGTTTAAACAAGGTTCTGTTATTTGTCAATGTAGATTAAGGTTTGGTTAGGTTACATTAATATAGAAGCTATCAAATGTTCTCTATGACCAAAAGTAGGGAGTTGGACGAGGAGCCGCAGATGTAAACAAACGCCATTATGGTGAAGATGTAAAATTTTACCGAATATAGATTATATATATATATATATATATATATATATATATATATATATATATAATATATATAATATATATATATATATATATATATATATATATATATATATTTATGTGTGTGTGTGTGTGTGTGTGTGTGTGTGAGAGAAAGAGAGAGAGAGAGATTCATGAAAAATGGATGTGGTTATGAAGTAATGCAACAATCACTACCTATATATTTTTACATACCTGTAACTTTAATATTCAATTGCTAGAATTTCTTCAAATGAATCCCCTTTGTCTGAAGCTGCTGAGTACTTGCAGCCTGCTTGTCTACTTCCACAGTACCACTATCTACATTCATCTGTGCTGCGGTACTAACACACACATGTAATAATTTTCTTCCCATTGGTCGTTGTAAATGTGGAATTAGAGGTTGTGGAAGGTGGAGGCTGAAGCTTTACCATCCAACACATCTTCCACGTAGACACACTCCTTTTCCTATATGTCAGTTTTTTTTGTTTGTCTGTCTGTTCTTTTTTTTTCTGTTCCTCTGTCTCTCTTATTCTTTATATCTAAATGTAAATGTTTACTTCTACTGAATCTGTCAACACTAATCTCTCTGCCAGATTCATGTAGAAGCAAACATTTACATTTATATATAAAAATAAAGAGAGAGACAGATGAACAGAAAAAAAAGAACAGACAGACCTAAACCCACAAAAAAAACTGACATATAGGAAAAGGAAATAATAATAATAAAAAAAACACTCAATATACTTGGACAAAAAAAAAGAAAAAAAAAGAGAAATCTCTCTCTCTCTCTTTCATTCTTTCCCCCCCAAAAAAAACCATTCCACTTTCCAATATCCTTTCTCTCCTCCCTTCCCTTCCCTGCTCCCCCTTGAGCCTAGTGGGAGCCCAGGTGTCAGTGAGCCTCAATACACTGGCAGCTGACACTTGAAGAAAGAATATTAATGAGATGTGATAATCATAAGAATAGTACTAGGATCATGAGAGGTGATGGAAGTCTAGGCAGTATCTAGGTTGGATGAATCTTGGAGAGGATGAAAGAAATTTTGGAGTAGATGTAGCTGAAGGGGTGGTAGGAAGAGAGGGGAAAAAGGGTGAGGGGAAAAAGAGAGGTAGGTGTAGTCAGGGATAGGGGAGTGGAGGGAAGGTCATGGGATAGGAGATGAACTTCTGCTGGAATACAGAGGGTGTTAACGTAAGTAGAGTGAGTTAATGGGAATAAAGTAAGTGCCAGAATCGAAGGTCATATGGTGCTTTGTTAAGGTAAAAGGTAGACTGTAGAGCAAAGAGAAAACAGCAAGGCAAAGTATGGGGATGGAAAAAACAGTTATTGCAGTGAAATGGTTACATCAAATACAGGATGTGGATTTGTCAAAGAATAGAGAAACCAGAGCCATATGGGGATTCTGAGCCAGCAGTAAAATCAGGAGTGCAATTGGCATGAGTAAAAAAGTGTTAACAAAAAAGGGATCGTAAGATGTAAGTCATTGTATCAGACTTGAATGGCAGTGAATTTAATTTCTATTGGAGCAGACACTTTAAGAAAGGAAATTAATGAGTTTGAGTTGTGATAATAGTAGGGATATGAGTACTGGGATCATGAGAGGCAGGAGGATCAGAAGTAGAAGGTATGGAAGCAAGAGCAGTACAGGAGGGATCTTGGAGAGAAGAATTTTATAACGGGTTAATGAGAGAATCCAGGAGGTAAGGGATAGTCAAGGATAATCAAGAAAAGAAATGTTAGTGATTAAGGATGAAGTAGGATCAGTAGATTGTTTTGGAAGGGAAGCACAGGAGTGACGCTTGATGTTTGGTGTAAGAATACAACGTGGGAGAGGAGCAAGATTTGAAATTGAAGTAGAGGTTGGGGTGTCTGGGTTTAGTAAAGAAATATTACTAGTCACTGTCACTAAAAGATCTACAGGAAGGGAAAGAAGCAAGAGATAGGGATGAAGAGGATAATAGCAGTGGAAGAGGTAATTCTGCTACATGAAAGAACAAGAGGAGTGGGAGAGAAAGAGGTATGAGAGGAGAAGGAGGATGGGATGTAATAGTTGAAAAGGTAGGGCTAGCCATTGTCCAAGGGGTGTTAGTGGAGATGTACCAAGAGAGGAACCTGTTGAAAGCCACTGTGACGGGGTTCTTGTCTAGCTTCTTTGAGTGTTAGGCCAAGTTTGAAGGGGAGGGCAGCTAACTCGGATTCAATATAAAGTATTTTGCTGGCTGTCCGAATCTTCAACAGTTTTGGCACTGAAGTGGTAGTGGATGGGCGTGGGCGAGAAGAGGAGTGGACAGTTTGGGTTATGGAAGTAAGAGGTCAGAGTAGAGTCTTAAGTTTTGGGGATACATATGGTTCTAAGGTGTTTATAATAGTAGATGGAGGGGTTATTATTGGTGTTGGTGTTAGGGAAGTAGGTGAAAAAGGGAGTTGGGAGGTGGGCTGTTAAGGGAGTTTTCAGAGCCAAGGTTGGAAGTGTTTTCTTGTCAAAGCCAGTGAAGTTTGGGGGATTCTGATTCTGAGTAATAATGCGCAGGAGATGCATTCCCCAATGCACCTGTTAAGTTTGAATTTTCATAACTCGCCATGATGAGCCTAAGTATAAGAGGAGGATATAACTGATCAGCTCTCCATTACCCCCATGGGGAGAAAGGGTAATAACTAAAAGAGGGAGGGTATACCGTGCCCATGGCACCCTCAGGCCATTCATGAATGAACTCATAGTTAGCCTCTCATCCACGGCTCTCACAGTTTAGGAAAAGAAGGATATAGAGGGGAGTAAGAAAGAAAAGACATAAAACAAAGAGAAATAAAGCTAGAAAAAATAAAAAGGCCAAGCAAAAATTGGTTGTACCAGATTGAACACAAAGGTTATAAAAGTCAAAAGGTCTCCATCACAAAATTACACCACAATCTCTAGTTAGGAAACCCCTCCACAGCAGCAATGGGCTTGGAAACGAAGGGGTTTTACATCCCGTGCCAAGCATTCAACCACAGCACATTGCCACCCAGCCCACAACTACTTCCTTGTAAGTGTGGTTAAGTTGGGTATACAAATTTTATAGATTTTTTCATGAAATCCATTTTTGTGACCGAATATTTACTAAAGTCACAACCATCTATTTTCAAAACTCTTTGACATGCTCATGTGTATTTTTTCCACCAATCAACCTATATATTCAGGTTCCAAATGGATGATATGGATATGGAATATTAAAGAAGTGAAGGGAAGGAGAACTCCAATGAACACATCAATGATTTCTCATTATGAAAATAATGGTTTAGTGCTTTTTATTCACTTAAAAAATATATTCAATAAATACAGCATTTGTAACACCGCATTTATAATAGTGTAATACTTAGTGATTACTACAAATATATATGTTGACAAATTTCAAAATGTGTCTCCCTTTGGTGGATAGCTTAGAAAACAACTATTTCATTCTCTTTGATGATGTTCCGTTTTCACTGTGTAGTGAAATAGTTTGTAGGAGTTGTGGAATGAGCCACGTGGACCCACCTCCACGGTCACTAGGAGCAGCCCTGTTGGGTGAGGACACTAGGGGGTGAGATGCCCTCCATGCTACCTACACTACCACATCTTGGACAACTCCTAGCAACAAAAGCACAAAGGTACATACACACTCTAATCCACAAACCTCTGTTGCTAACCACATCCAATCCTAGTAGACATTCTGTTTTTTGTTCTATAAGTTATAGACTAAGTACATGAGATTTCCACACTTTTCATGGTGCGTTTTACCTCACCACAAAATAACGAAAAAATGTAATGTATGTATAAATGCATTTCCTTTGACTCACAGGAGAAAACAAAACCTCTATAAAGCACAAAACAATTTTAAATCAACATATGCTTACGTTTGAATGAAATCGTCAATAAAACAAATAGAATAATTACTCCTAAATTACATGATGCAGCATATTTTAATCTTTCTTTGGATGATTTGAAAAATAATATCATTACCTCAAACTTAAGTATTAAAAATCATTACTTCAAATGATAATCCTCAGGCAGATCATATAATGCCCTGTCAGTTTTCTAAAGGCTTAGCCAGTGTTAGTAATACTACTTACTAATGTATATTCACAACACATCCCTCTAATAGTTAATCAAATGTGAATATGACTTTTACGTCAATCTATAAAGACCAATGATAAATGACTGCAGAAAATTTTACATCACAAAAAAAAAATTGAATATTATGTGATTCAAGTAGCTAAACATCATCTCTGGATACGTATTTGTGAGATGAGGAAACTGCACCAGGAATATAAATGTTTCCAAAACAATACAGGAGGCATTTTCACACTACTTCCTCATGATTGGCCGAGTGTCTTGAAAGGCGACACTACGCAGCCTCAGGCTGTCTAGGAACTTTGCCTCTGAACAGAAGTTTTGAAGGAAAAAAGTTTTGTCTAAGATTTATAATCTATGCTTTCTCTAAGTTGGCAACATTTCCTCCATCTTACTGTAATAGAAAAGAAAATAATATATGTATTATACACTATTGCTCACTACTGTTTGTTAGGCAGTATAACTTAGTTTTAGTGAAAGCTTTATGGAAGAATGGTTGATACCATGAAACTAATTACATATAACCTTATAAATCAAAACTACCAGTATGACATATATGGATGTATTAAACATCTTGATTTTCAATAAAATGCTAGTTTTATTAAAAGTAGGTTTTCTATGATTGAAAGGTTCTGTAAAATTTACAAAATATTGCTTCTCCCACTGAAATTAAGAAATAAATGGCAACAACTTTGGCTGTACATAACTAAGCACAATACAATATCTTACACTCACTTTCATACTCAAGTACCTCAATTAGCTGGAAAAAGAAAATATATCTGGCTTCTGACAACAGACTCACCTGTCACTTTTTCATCACAAATATCGATATGAGCTACAAGATTTCATGCACCTTACGCAAAACTGTACATATATCACAAGGCAGAAAAGGTAGTCAAGCGAGTCCTGTAATAAGCTGCCAAAATGTGCATCACACTGGGTTTCCTATTAAAAATTCAGGACCTGCACACAAATGTTAAGATATTGACAGGAAAAGTACAAAATTCTCTGAGGAGTTCATTCCATTCATTACCTCTCATCCTGCTTGTAATAGTAAATGCTAGCAGTATGAAAACCCAGTTCCAGTTCTCTCTGAGCCATAATCTCTGTAGTGAGTAACAGAACAGTCCAGGAAACTGAGGTACTATAGAAGAGTTTCCATTCATCACTCATCACTGGTCTTGAGTGCACTGTTATCTAACTGACACCTTACACTTTCTAAGACTGCATATCATAGCCATGCACACTTAGCTAGGAAAGTGTAGGCAATGTGTGTCATTTATAGGAACACCTTAGCCATAACCTCTGGCTGTGATGTAAAGCAAAAATAAACAATACAATGGTGATGAATGGTGAAATAATCTTAACAGTAATTAGTCTGATCCATAATCAGAAACAATAACATAAATGTTTAAAGTGCAATTTACCAGATTTCTTAAGGATAGCAAAATAGAAGTGCACTGTGTACATTTCACAGATAAATAAATAAATGAATATGATGATTTGTAATTTAGTGAATGAAGTCATGATGAAAAGTATATATTTTTTTTGCTGAACCAATAGCATTTTTTTTTAAACTCTTTGAAATGCTATTTACAAAAGTCCTTATATCATAATGAAAATATAATGAACTGGAATTGTACTTGGTCTTGTCTGAGTGTAGTACTCTGAGAAGAAGATCTCTAAGAAAGTACCTCCTGTATGAGTAGGCTACATGGCACCATAGGAAGGGTTTTCTTTGACTGTATACAACCAACTCAACGTCCTGGAGCAGTATGGTGACGTCACATTTGCTGATGTGAACTACTCCACTTAGGCCATGTCACAAAATCTAGCCTCCTTATGGTATACATTCCCTCCACCTTTACTGAGGCTGGGAACTGGAAAATTCTGAAAAATTCTTAATGGAGAAATATGTCCTATCACCAATAAACTTTGAGCAGAAACAGTCTCTTCTGGCTGCTAAACATTCCAGAATGGATAACCTGAAACAAAGATTGACATCAATAGAATGCTTAGTAAACTGTAGCAGATCAGTATCTTAGTCATACATGTTTCATATAATGAACATGATGAGTATATGGAGAATCACAAAAAAACTTTGTAGTGAATTTTCAATATTTTCCATTCAAACTAACATGAATACCATCAACATGTACCATTAAACCATTATCACTGCTTGGTCTTATTATGGATGATGATAAAAAGAAATCACAAGAAAACCTTTCCTCAACTTACAATGGTCACAGGTCATTAGGTACTAATTCAACAATCAAGGATTTATCACATTCAATGAAAAGACAACCTTTGCCACATTCAATGAAAAACTAAATGTGAATTATCAAGGTATATAATCAAAACAAAGTTATATTATTCTACCTTCAGCACATGGATATTGTGACGTTTATTCCTAAGTTGCCATTGTCTGCAAACAACTGGGCAATGGAGGTATCAAACACCAAGCAGTCGGAGTTCATTATGGCTGACTGAACCCCTTCGTGTATGGATCGCGGCGTAGCTTCCCAAGTGAGTCTCCGTCTGGGTCCATTCAACTCCAATCTGACAACAAAAATGTGACATGATTGTTTCTGAGTAAAACCATTCATATAATTACACAACTGACTGCTTCCTATAAATTCAAAGTGGTATCTGAGAAACATCTGAATATGCAAATGAGTGCAGTAAGAAAACAAGCACATATCGCTATAAAAATCCAGTGAAATTTACATACAGTACATACATACCTTACCATTGTGGATCCCATTAAAATGACACTTTTCTTAAAATAGGTGGACAAGCATATCAATGAAAGCTACTCAAAAATATGTAATGAGACTTCATAAGGTGGCATAAACGAGATAGAGAATACAATATGTAAGAGATAGAGAACCAAATCTTCACCAGAGGAATATTTTCCAGTCAAGAATTATGTTCAATGTTTCCAAAGAAAAAACAAAATATTTAGACAAGAAGTAACAAGAAGTTTTATGCTATGTACTTTTTTCAAAGCCTAACAAAGATATAAATATAAATAAATAAATGGAAACTTCCGCCAAGGCCATCCCATAGGGGTAGTTCTTAGGAACACACAACAGATAGATAGAGATAGATAAAAGACCATCCTCATCAATCAGCCATGCACTTCCTTTATTTCACTGCTAAGAACTCTATATCCAACAACTCATGCTGCTACTACAGTCACTGAACCTTTCAACATTCTAAATACCTAACACTTGCTCCCTCTTCAACTGTCATCCTAGCTTCTCTCCGTCTCTCACATACCTTCCACTCATACTCCTCTCTAACCTCTTTCCTATCCATCCTTTAACTAGGTAACACCTTACTCACCTTTTTCTTTTCATTTTCCTGCCATACCTCCATCTAACTTTAATCTTATCTTAGTCAACACAACATAGTGATCTAATCTTTCATGCATCGCTTCTCACTGCCAACACATCCTTCCTCAATTTCTCCTCCACTGCTATGTAATTAATCCTTTTCTTCTGCTCAACTACCTCATCTCTCCTTCTCCATGTGTACTTATGGATCATTTTATGGTGGTAAAAAGGATTTGCTAAGAACAGCCCCTTTTCCGCACACGTGTCCACCAGGTACTCACCATTTTCATTAACTTCATCCACGTTCCACTTTCTCACCACACCTGCTACCTCACAATTTCCAAACCTTCCATTCATATCTCAAATTAACACTATCCTATTCCCTCTCCAAATCTACATCAGACACTCATTCACATAATACCAGAATTTCCTCATCTCTCTCTCCTTTCCAATTCTCACATTTACCGGAGCATACAAATGTTATGGTGTATAGCTTACTTAATTATCTCTTTTGCTATTATTAGTATTCACTATCCTAAAAATAATATCTGCTTACATTATTCAATAACAATAGATTAAAAACGATATTCATAAATATAGCTCGTCTTTGCAACCTGCATGACAACGCCCTGTGCGAGGTCAGCATTTCTATAGCCGGCTGACGGGCAGCGCACCCGACCCGTCAGGGGGAATAGGAGAGTACTTGAGATAGGCAAGTCAGACTTAGGTAGTAGCAGCAGCATTAGTAGCACCACACACAGCGGCAAAAATAACACAAGTAGACACCATCAACCCCAACATCAACACACCTACCTCCTCTCTGAGGCAGAGACGATGGTTACATGCCTTATCTTGGCTACCTTCCTTTTGGGGGATAACAGTTTGGTATATATATATATATATAGATAGACTCTTATTCTCATTCACTCTCAAATCCCTCCATCTACACACTCGTGCAAATTCTTCCACCAACCAACACAATTTCTCCTCTAAAGCTTTATCATCCACAAACAGTAACTGATTGATCTTTCACTCTCTATCATTAGTATTACTAAACTGAGACCTCTACCTAACATTCTTGCATTTACCTCCAATCAATCAACCATTGGGGGTATATGCCAAGGGCTGCGTCGCCTCGCCCAACCTTCAACACCAACCACGGCGATTACCCAGTGCAAATCTCCATGCAGGGCCCTTCCCATACCAAGTAACTCCCTACAGGAAGCACTGACTTACCCAAGCCAAGAACTTAGTGGGTGCCCCCTTGGCCTCCTCCATGCTGGATTATCCCTTTCAGAAACAACCCGACAAGCAGGATCAGCTTCTGGGTAACGTGCCACATGCCCATATAGCCGGAGTTGACATTGGTAGATTATGTTGGTACTAGGCCTTGATTCAGTCTCATGGAGCAGCCGCTGATTTAACACAGTCATTCCAGCGATACTCCATGATTCTGCAAAGGCACTTAGTACCAAAAACATCAATTCGCCTCTTCAGATTGGTGTTCAGTGTCCATGTCTTACAGCCATATAGTAAGATAGGGATTACCAGCAACTTTAAGATTTGAATCTTTGTCCGTCTACACAGGTACCAACAATGACAGATACTCATGCTGAGCGAGCCCATAACACCATGGCCCAGGACAATCTGCCGTAAGACTTCTTGAAGTGACCCATCATTGTTATGGACCCCTCGGTGTAAAAGCCCAATGATTGATTGATTGATGGTGACATCACACATCCCTGATGTAGTTCTACTCTAACAAGAAACCAATCAATCATGCTATTTCCCACTCTTATACATGTTCACCTATTCACATAAAAGCTTTCCACACCTCTAAGCAGTCTGCCACCATGCCCATACAACTGTATGATATTCCACAAGCCATCCCTATCAATCCTGTCATGCTTTTCTTAGTCTAAAACATTATATACCTAGCATATATCACCCTTAAAGAGGGGAAGCCAACACAAGGTGTCTACATATATTCCTTCACATCTGTGCCTCTAGAACACTTGAGAAGAAGGGATTGATTTCCGTGCCACACTATGTGAGGGTACGTCTCACAGTATAGACAGTTTATTGTCTGCATCAACACTAGTTTACCCTTGCCATATCTGATTAGATTCATCCCCTTCCTGACCTGACCCAATCGGCTGATCAGACCAGATGAGGTAGAACCTTGTGATGAGGCTGTTTCCATTCATCCATTCACAACTACACTCCAATCAACTCTATTATGCTCAAGCATTCTTGCTGCTCCATTGAAATACCTCTTGCATTTCATCCTCTATTCAGTTAAGACACTGCATAATATTACAAGAGAAAAGAGAGAGAAAAAAAAAGTCAGCAGCTGTTTTTCATTAGTTTCAAGAACATTCTAAGTAAATATTAATTTTCATTGAAGTTTTAGACAATACCTGTACGCAAAGTTTTCTGCTTGTTTCCGGGAACCAATGAGCTGTACAATGGCAAAGAACTGTTGATGCCCATCAAACTTCTCCTGCTTCTCCAGCACCAGCATGAAGTGGTGGCCAAAGCAGCTCTGCATCATGACCCAGTCCACTGCACCAGGTAGGTTGATGTCTGTAGCCAGGAACACAATGTCCTCTCCTGCAGGCACAAGTTTACATTCTTGTTATTAAGTCATCAATATAAACTGTATGGGCTAGAGCGTGTAATCTGCAAAAAACAGTCCTTAAAACATACATCAATATTTATGTAATTACAAAAGCTGGTAGATGAGTTTGATATCGTGAGCAAAAGACAGAAGTTGAAGGTGAATGTTAACAAAAGTAAGGTGATGGGGTTTGAGGGAAGTTACAGTGATGGGGTTGATTTTGATTGTCCATTCAGGGTAAGATTTGAATGACTAAAAAAATGTGAAATGAGGCTGAATGGAGAAAGAATGGAGGAGGTATATGAATTTAAGTATCTTCGTTCAATCCTGTGCAAGAATGAAAACATGGGAAGTAAAACGAGAGAAAGAGCTCTTTTCCTTGAATTATTTATATGACACCTAAAGGTCGATTCACACATCACAGTGGTGTATCAGTTCAGTGTTAGAGAAATCCGTGACACTTCAATGACGTCTATTCACACATATCCGTAGTGACTCCGTACAGCGTCAAATCGGTGATTTCCAAGATGGCAAGGTTTTCAGACGTCGAATTGGCAATGATTGCCATGATTCTTGATGAAGAGGAAGAGGCTGAGCATAAGCTGAAGAAAAGAAAGTGGGTACATGAAGCGTGGAAGAAAAGAGAAAGTGAAGGAGAGTTTGCTACTCTGTACAAAGAGTCAATTGATGATGGAACAAAATTTTTCCAGTACTTCAGAATGTCCGAAAATTGTTTCAACATATTGCTCAGTAAAACAGAGGCTCACCTGAAGAAGCAAGACACACACTGGAGAAAGGCTATAACACTGAGGGAACAATTAACAGTTTGTTTGAGGTAAAATAATACAACTACTTTGTATTAGGCTAGTTACTGTATTTATCTATTCAATTCCATACAGGAGATTTTCCTTAACGACAAACAAATCATAGGCATTTATTTTGACATCACATTATTTTGTGAATAAAAAAAAAAAAAAAAAAAAAAAAAAAAAGGCTAAATTCATCCTTTTTTTATGTGCTTCTTCATGTCGGTGATTTCTACAATGCTGAAAAATGTTAAACCATTATTTGCATATTAGGAGTCCTGAAAATTTGAAAAGTAGTTCTGCAAGGAATTTGCATTGTTTGGACTTGCCGTGTAAGCAGATAACTGTTGATGCTGATCTTTCTATGTTGGTGGTGTATGTTGTTGAAATGGTTGAGGCGAGGGTAGTGGAGTCAAAGCTGATGATACGGAGGCTGAAGGATCAGTTCTTCCTTCACATCAATGTTGATTCATAAGCATTTGCATTTCATATTTCTGTACTGTGGCAAATATTTCAGAATTTGCAACATTCAAGTAATAAGGGATTAAAGTCTTGAGAGTTGGAGCAATACCTGCTAGAAATGCATCAACAGGGTGTGGTGATGTGGAAGTGGTTTGATTTTCTTGTTTACTGATAAAGTACTCCATTAATTTTGCAGAAGCTGTTTGTTGGGTTGCCACTTTCTTTTTTGCTAATTTTCCTGGAGCTTCAAAAGTAGGCTTTGGTGAGGGTGAATGCTGTGTTTGCAAACCTTCATGTAGGCCTACATCTGGTACTGTGGGTTCCACTGCATCATCCACAATGTCCTCTTCTTTGTCTCCGTGTTGTTGTGCATCATCATCTTGATTGTTTTCTTCATCCTGTTGACTGGCAATGTTCCCTTTAGTTTCCCTCTCGTAAATATATTTCTTTAAGAAGCTTAATTGCTTTGAATTCTTATATATTATCATTTTCTTTGCATTCTGCCTACTCTTAGTAGAAGTCCTCTTCAGAGATTTTCTATAATTGTCCCTTATGTTGTTCCATCTGCCTTTACATAATGTACCTGAGGAAGAAAAGAAAAAGTTTTCTTTTAAAATATGTTATATTTCTTTCTTTCAGGTATACCTAGTTACAGGGGATTCCCTAAGAACAATTTTGTTCAGCTACCGCTTGGGGCATAGCACAGTGTACAAGATCGTCATGGACAATTGCAAGATAATAACACAAAATCTCATGAATGAAATGCTGCCAAATCCATCAACAGAGATGTGGAAATCAGTTGCTAATGACTTTTCTACACTGGAATTATCCTAACTGTCTGGGAGCTTTGGACGGTAAACATTTTACCATTGAAGCTCCCCAAAATAGTGGATCTCTGTACTTTAACTATAAAAAGACGTTTTCTATTGTCTTGTTGATGCGCATTACAATTTCATTGCTGTTGATGTAGGTGCATATGGGAAGAACAGTGATGGTGGAATTTTTGCAAATTCTAGTCTAGGCAACTTCAGCGAGGCACATTATCTGTACCAAGAAATGCTACATTGCCAGGCACACATACTGAAGCTCCATGTGTAATGGTGGGTGACGAAGCCTTTCCTCTAAAAACTTATTTGATGCGACCATATCCGGGTCAAGATTTGGATACTTCTAGGTGTGTCTTTAATTATCGACTGTGTCGTGCCAAAAGAGTTGTTGAAAACACGTTTGGCATTTTGGCTCAAAAATTTAGAATGTGTAACAGGAGAATCCAGGAAAAACCAGAAAATGTAGATCACATAATGCTTGCAATCTGTATTCTGCATAATTTCATAAAAAAAATATGATGTAAACACATAGTAAATGAAACTACAGAAGTAAGACTTGAAAATCTGCCTATGCAGGGTGATAATGCAACAAGAGATGCCTTAACTGTAAGAGAACTGTACAAAGATTACTTTAATTCAGAGGCTAGATCAATTTTAATGACTGTAAATTTGAAAATGACCTAAATAAAAGGAGAGAAAAAAACTCAATCAAAAATTTTAAGCTTACATATTTTATATTGTTACTAAGAAATGAAGAATATATCAACTATAGAAATAAAAAATGTACTTACCATCTACTTTTATTTCTTGTCCTATATTATTCCAAATACGTTGTTTGAGACTGCTGTTCATATACTCCGGCCGTGACAAATCATACAGAACAGGATGATTCCGAACCAATTCAATCAGTAGTTCATCCATCATTCATGTTTGTTGATAAACTCACAACACTCGTCCGACGTCCGTGAAAAAATAAAAAACATATCGATGGCGACGATATTCAACTTCACAGCACGGAGACGTAACTGACACTGAGTCAAAACACTGTACTGCACTGGACATGTGTGAATGCGTCAGCCGAATTCAAGGTAACGATATTTTTTTTTCACTGACACTGACGGACTGAGCGGATGCGACACTGATACATCACTGATATGTGTGGATGAGTCTTTAAACAGCTGCCATTCCTCTTCCACATCACCTTTCTCACTCTCTCATCACATTCCACTCTTCAGTAACCCTTTCCTGGTGTTCCTTCATTTTCATTTTGTTCAACTCACTTACTCACTTCAGAATTGCCTCCCCCAATCGTCTAGTCTTCACCATCAGCTTTCAATCAACAAGTGGTCAGACATACCTCCAAAACATACCTTCTCAAAACTCTCACATTGAACATATATTCCTTGACACAACCACATAGTCCATCATTGTTCCATCTACTTCCCACCCATTGTCTTGTCTCATCCATCCAAGAAAGTAAAATAAGAAATAAAAAAAAGAGGGAAACAACAAGACAACACCTAATGAGTTAACAGAAAGATGTTGATTTTTGCAATAAACTTATCAATATCAACTAGAGACACAATCACTAGCAAAATGCTCAAAGTAACCAAAAATTTTCTTGAAAAATAATACATGCATTAATTCCATAGTCCAGAAAGCAGCATACAGTACAAGCTTCATTTAACAGAAACCAATTCAATGAAAAGCTTGATTTAGCATAAAATTTTCTATGCTCGGTAAAACAGAAAAATTTCCATTTAGCGGAAACAATTCTGCTAAATTTGGAATGATTCTGCTAATGACTGGCAACCAATGGGCCCAGCATTTTTTTTCTATTTTGCTATATTTCACCATCAATTCCTCTGTGCTCTCGTGGATTTCTTTACATTCTAGGCCTATTTGTGCAATGAAAACCTAGAGAAAACATGCCTTAGGTACAAGAAAAGCAGGTAAGAGTGAATGCTCGATTTAACAGAAATATCGCTATACTGGAACTAAGCTTGCTGAATTAGTTTGTTAAATAGAGCTTGTCCTGTATATACATTTCTGAAAATACTAAAACTTACACAGTGGACGTGAGCACCATTTCTGCACCAAACCAAACTCACTGTGAGCTTTACACGCTCACCTTGGAGAGTGGTAATACTCTTGTGGACGCTCATGAGGTGTGGCATGACCTGCTCAAGGGATCCTTGCCACTTGCAGGAGGCACCAGGACAGGGACACATGTATGGCCGGAACTCACAGGTGTCTTCATGTTCCGTCTTGTCTGTGTGGAGGAGTGTGGCAGAGCATCCCGAAGAGGAGTACTTGCAGGGGAACATGACTGTGGAGGCCACCTTCTCCATGGCCAAATTTCGAATATTTCCTATAGAAGAATATCAAATTATTAAAATGTTGGATCATTTAGAATGCATGATATGATAATGAGTAAATGAATACATATAGTACTACCTAATGATGGTAAAATGTTTGGTCAATATGAAGGTTTCAGCAACCAAAGTAAAATTGATGTGATATAAATTTTCAGACTTTAGCAGTATATTCCCTCACAAATATCTTGTTCCAAAGACAGAACATCCAACCATAACCTTGAGGTGGTGGTGGAGAATCACAGTTTTGGGAGTGTGACGTAATTTTGTGGAGGAAAGAATGTCAAGAATGACTTCAATCATTACCTAAAATAACCATATACAAACTTTTAAATGCCACGTAAAATTTTCTAACTAACACATATAGTCTGCTTACTGCCACAAACAAACATCCTAATCGCCAAATGAGACCGAATGCCATGTACAACAATCTAACAACCTCAATGCTCTTAGTTATTGTGGTGATATTTAATTCTGTGTTGTCCAAACTCTGGTCCGCATACCCCTCGGGATACGCAGTATTCTTTAAAGGGTAGTTACATGATTAGACGATTCTATTCTATCAAGCTGTGTGACTGATTCAATGCCGAAGCGAGTCAGTCAGTCTATATGGGGAAGATTAAAGTCTCCTTGAATTATTGAGAGTATCAAGGAAGGGAGCATATAGGGGGAAAAAAAAGGGTAAAATGAAGGAAAGTAAGGACAATTTGGATGAAGATTTTGATACAAAGTTATTAGTATCAGTGAAATACCAAGAAAATAAGAGGCTATTTTGGAAAGAGAAAGGGGAGAGGGAGAGAGTGGTGTTGGAAGAATGAGAAGGGAGGATGGAATGCTTGTTGGAAGAAGTGAGGTGGTGAAAAGACTCTGGAAGAGGCACTTTGAGAGTTTAATGAATGAAGAAATGTGAAGGATGCCAGTAGTGTCAAGTTTGGGAGTAGAATACAAAACTCAACAACCAGGTTTGCAGAGTGAAATTGAGAAAAATGAGATAAAGAAAGTGTAAGGGAAGCTGAAGGTAGGAAAAGTACCAGTTATTCATAGCTTAGCAGGAGAGATGCATATGTGGAATGGTTGCTTTGGATTTATCATGTAGCTTGAAACCAAATCAGGATCCCAGAAGATTGAGGGAGAACCATCATTGTGTCTTTATATAAAGGAAAAGAGAGCAAGGGAGCAGAGGTGACCCCAATAGTTATAAGGCATACTCAATGTGCTAAGCAAGTTGTATGGAAGGTTGAATTAGGTTGAAAGAGATAACTGAAAGGAATGTAACAGCAGAACAAAGGGATTTAAGGAGGGGAGACAATGTGTGAAAACAGTATACTTCAAAAGTACCTAGAAAAAGATAGAAGATGTATGCTGCCCTTATGGACCTTGAGAAGACATATTATAGGGTTGATAGGATGTGTGGAGAATATATGGAGTAAGAGAGCATCTATAACAGGTTCAGTGCATATGTAAGAGTGGACAGAGAATGAAGCAAGTTTTAGAACTGGGGTAGGAGTGAGACGGGTGTGTGATGTAACCTTGAATGTTCAACTCATTCATGGATGGATGCATGAGAGATGAAAGTCAAGAGTGAGAGATATGGGTGCCAAGCTGAGGTTGAATGGTGTGCAGAACTCCTTTGTGGCAGGTTTATGTGCAGATGATACAGTACTGTTTGCAGAGAGTAAGATGTTATAGTGTGTGGTGGATGCTATTAATCTTGTGTGTAATAGGGAGAAGTTGAACGTAAATGCCACCAAGATCACGGTGATGGTTTTTGAAAGGTCTCAAGAAGGGGTGGTTGATTTTATGATACCTTATAAAGTTTATAAAGTGAGAATGCAGTGTGAAAGAGACCAGACTCATGTCAGGGGGAGTGGAAATGAAGGAAGTGGGAGAGTTTTAGTACTTCAGAGGAGCTTTGTGTAAGCATGGAAGGGGAGATAAGAGAGAGAGAGAGAGAGAGAGAGAGAGAGAGAGAGAGAGAGAGAGAGAGAGAGAGAGAGAGAGAGAGAGAAGGAGAGAGAGAAGGAGAGAGAGAGAGAGAGAGAGAGAGAGAGAGAGAGAGAGAGAGAGAGAGAGAGAGAGAGAGAGAGAGAGAGAGAGAGAGCAATGAGGGAAACACATGCCATAGGGACACTGAAGAGGCTTATGGATGGGGAATGTAAGTAATGAAGCTCAGAAGGATATAAGAGATAATATCATCCTACTCTGACATATGCAACAGAAACAGGGATATGGAATGCAGCACAGCATGTGCAGTGAAGATAAGGTATGTAAGGGAAGTAACAAGTCACCCCGGTGTGAATGTGAGGTGTCATGATAGGATGAAGAAAGCAACGCGAATGTGTTTGAGAACTTATGCATTTGTGCAACATCCAAAGGAGTGGTTGTATAAGTAAGGCATGGTACACTAAGGTGGTTTGGAGATGTGATGAGAATGAATGTGAATGAGTTTGTTAGAGACTGTATTCTTTGCCTAGGCCACCCACTTGAGGGAAATCCCAGAACATAGATCATGAAAAATTCTTGAAAGTGAAACACAATTATAAAAATCATTGTTCAAATCCTATAGTTTTTGACAAATTCACCATTAAAATTATTTTTATTTTGCTTAACAAATTTCATAAAGAAGCACTTACCTAAGGGTCCCCTGCATGTTGGACAGCAGGTGAGTTTAGGGCGGCAGTTGGCACACACAAGGTGGCCACTCTGGCACTGCAGGATGGGAGGCAGCACATAATCAAAACACACAGGGCACTCAAACAAGCTGGCTAGCTCTGTGGTGCCTCCCGGGGGGGCACCGGAAGGCGGTGACTGTGGGTGCACTGCCCTCCCGCTTTTACTTGCAAATGCACTCATATTTGCAAGCTTAGTTTCTGCAAGGAAGAATCAATAAAACATTAGTGCAATATTTTTTCTCTTGACTTGTATAGCTAAATACTGTCAAACACTGAATATGAATAAGACATCATGGTCAAATTAATCATGAACAACCTAACTGACTGACATTTTGGCTCACCAGTCCACCTTCCCCTGAAAAGCTGGTGGTGGGAGGGCCATTAAAAACAATTAATTGATAAGGCAAGGCTATGGTTAGCTCTGAGAAAACGAAGACTCAGTGAATGAGGATCAGCAAAGTGAGCATCTACTAAGAAACTGCCATTTTTTAAAGAAATCTTCATTATTGCTGAATATTCTTGCCAAACTTGATAGTTAGTTAGCTTGATGACATATTCTTGTCCTTTACAAAATTAAAGGGTTCCTTATTAAACATTATTTCCATGTTTTGCATGAAAATATTTGATATTCCAGTGTTACACCCGTCTCACTGCGAAGGACACCTATGTGTTCTATGAAGTGCCTTCTGCATATATAACACACTGCTGTATTGTTTTTCCATCGGTAACCACTCGTTCCTTAAATATTAATTATGTTCAATAACTGATCGGGGGTGTCGAGGGGGCGGAGCCCACCATTAGGTTAAATTCAGTTAGGTTAAGTTTGGTTATATTTAGTCAGATTAGATTAGAAATTAAGAGTAGTGTCGTTAGAACGTGTAAACCAATCAACACAATAACATGGTGGGACGCAGACAGGTGCAACACTGGAAATTTATCAAATATTCAGTAATAAGGAAGAGCCCTTAAAATGCATCTTAATATTTTGACAATCTTCATTAATCAACATTCATCCTGCCTCTCATACTGCACCAAAATCAAGTATTTAATATCAAAATGATCCTCTGGGTTTACTTATGATATGTTTAAACATGTTAATCACAGTATTGTGAGAGTTAGCAAGAATAATGCAGCAAACCATGATTTTATCTCGCTACTGCTCAAGAATTATTGCCTAACATGGATTTGGATCTGACCGGAAATATGTATCCTATGAAAATGTGGCAGAACATCCAGTAAGCTTAAAATTACGTTAACTTTGGGTGTTGGTGGCCAAGTATTAGTTTTAAAAGATGTATTGCAACAAATATGATGATGAATCTTTATTTACTTTCCTTCCGCAGCATCCTGGGTACTTTTCCACCTCCCTTCACTGCACTACATTGCCACTGTGATGGTGACGCAGAAAGTGCATGGCAGCAAGTGTCAACAACCAGGAAGCTTCATGGGGACAAAAATGGTTTAGGTCAATGACGTAATCCTTAATTCCACATACTAGTGCCCGTACCAAGGCTACTAGAGCGTCCTCCAGCCACACATCACCCTTCACCAGTGTTCATGGACGCTCAATACCACATTTCCTATAGTGAAGGTGTGTTAGAAGGTCAGTATTACCTCATATGAGTGTTTGTTTTGGTGTTGAGGCAGAGTGAGTCACCAGGAGGACGGCCAACACAGGCTCTTTGACGCCATTGATCACCTTCTTCCTTCCTTCCCCGCCACGCTCAAACCTCCTTCAGCTGTCTTACTAATCACCTGCCATCTTCTACCACCTCACAGCTGTTTTTTTCTTTTTGACTCTTTGAACACGTTTCTTGTTCTTGTTCTCACCTTCAAGTTCTTTAATATTTTCCCTCCTTATCAATGTTCTCTCAGCTAAAGACCAATTTCTATGTAGCTTTGTGCTAGACACTACCTCGAAATGGCAAATTTCCATACGCAAGGTTCACTCACTGACACACATATAAAGGTTTAGGTTTCTATAATTCTATAATTCCTCGTGTTCATATCACCCTCAAATTCGACTTTTCCAACTTTACCGTTCCTACAAGATTATTGTTATACATATAGAGATCCTTAATAAAAAAGATCTAAGAAACAACATATTGCACTGCTTGGGTAGCACACAAAGACTGCGAGTGTTGCATCTAAATAACATAGCATAACACAGCCATCTCTCTTGTTAACTTATATATCTTTTGCCATACCTCACAATAGCCTTTCCCTCTCTCGAACACCTTTTCCAATACGTTTGCCAAAGTAATCGATCATTCACCTGCTTTTCTTATCTACTTGCAATCATTGGTTAGCGACAGGAACACAAGCTCACAACGTCCTGCTATCGTATTGTATACAAATCTGAAACATCAATTGTATGTAGCATTCCTATAATTGTTATCAACAGGTGCTTCTTCATCTTATTGTTACAACGGTAGTCACCTCCTAAATTCAAATACTTCAAGGCATCCATAAATGTTACTGAATCAAATATTCCATACACGTAAAAGCATGAACGAACATTAATAATGTTATCCGAGAAGGAAAACATGTACAACGTAGTTTAATTTAGTGAAGTCTACCATATATACACGTAAAATATTACGAAAGAAAATGTAGCAAATAGTATGAGGGACAAAAGATAAATGTTATATAGGGTACTATATAACTAGATTCACATAATAACGCTAAGGACAATGAAAATCACTAATTAGGGTATAGGTGTAGCTGAAAGGAAAGCTGACCATGGTGACAGAAACAAGGATGGAGAGGAGGTTAAGGTACGTACATAGTCTACTCCTTTTCTACAGATTTTCATACTCAGTCCGGTGACACATGTAGCAAAGGTAAGTGTTGGTGCATGTGTGAAATAAAGCCGATTAACCCACTTAATATCCGTGGTGGTGAAAAGATTCATATAAACTAGACATAATTCGCACAAACAACAGAAGAAAACGCACACAGCGCACTAGCTCAGAATGATTATTACATTAAAGAGGAAAAAAATAACAAGAAAATCAAGGAAATTAAATGCATATAGCTTAAAAGAAGAGATAGGCGAGCAACTTTTTCTCTTGGGTGAGTGTAGATAGTGGTGCCATGCTGGACACTGCCCTGACCCATCAAGGAACTCGCCAGCAAGAGGCACTGATGGGAGTAGGTCAGGAGGTTATATTCGACAGTCTTTCTCCGTAACTGTACACTTTAGCGTATATTAAAAGAGAGATAATAATGATAAAATAGTAATGTTTCCACGATGGATTGTTAAGGAGAAAAGAGCCTCATGGTGGCGCGCGTGGCCATGGCATGAGCGGGCAACTCAGGGAGTGCGGGGGCGGCCGCGAGGGCATGGGCAGCCGCGCGGACTTGGGCGGCAGTTTGGGTCTGGTTGTAGTGACGGGAAGGGCGGCAGCAGCGTGGGACTGAGGGTCGGTGACGCGCGCCGCTGACACGCGACACAGGCCACTGACGCAAGCCATCCAGCGGAGTTGCAGTCCCAGCAACGTTTAGCGACCAAGACGCGCGGGCGCTGACGTGACACTTGTGCTTCCTGTTGACGTGAACGTATCGTGGGGAGAAATGCAGTGTAAGTAGCGACCTTGGTGAAATACACTACCTGCCAGTAGCATGTTATGTAATACCGGTGCGCCGCGGAAGATCCTGATGAGCGAGAAGCGGGAGGTGCGTCGCGTAGAATAAATAGATGTTAGTACTCACCGCGAACAGATCTTGTGACAATGCGAAGGAAGAACATTGCCCATAGTCAGGCTTGAGGCAGTGAGGGGAGACCGTGAGGCAGAACAGACTCAACCGAGTGAGTGTACTGAGTGAGTGTTCGCAATGATGCCCGAGGACATGGCCTCCTCCCCTGGGGCTGGATTTGCCCTCGCCCCAGGCCAGTGGAGTGTTAATCCTGACACAGGCCTCGTGTCGCTGACGGAGGCGGCGATGGCTTGGCTCATCAACCCAGATCCCATCGAGAAGTGGTACCAGCTGGACCCCGAACCACTAGCCAGGTACGTGCTGATATTGTAACTTTACAGTCAGGGAGGAGTGCCCCAGTGTGGCATCCATGCCCTTAACTAAGTGGGTATGATCCTGTGTGGTAATTCCAGCCTTAGTGCCAAAATAAAACCATCAGCTAAGTGCATACAACCCTCTGGTAACCTTTAAGTTAAGTTTACATTCACTAGCTTATGACAAGCATGTTTTATAGAGGATATGTGATAACCATGGTTCCTTCAAAGAACAAAATTTGTTATATGTGCCTTCCGTACATTACACAAATATGAGGACGCATTTTCACTTATCACCACACGTCACAGGGACGTCCATCAAGACGTTATCAAGTTAGGCTGTTAATAAAATTTACGAATGAATGAAGCAACCACCTAAGAATGGTGTCTAACTACAAGAAGCAAATTCTCTATCTTGACCTGCGGGAGGAGATGAAAGTAAAGTCGATCACGGTAACTCTCTATCATCGGGTAATGGCTGCATCCTCTGCAGGGGCTCCATTGAAAGGGTCATTTGAAATTCGTGGGTGAACTGGTTTGCAAAATTAGAAAAAAAATGTACGTGTGCATGTATGCACAATAACTTTGGCTTGAGTGTTGATTAAAGTTTATGTAACGTTTTGTTCAGTTAGATAACACTTTTATGCCGTCTATAATTTTGTTGTTTGTGGAGAAAATGCTGAAGACAGGATGGAAGTAAAAAAGTAAGTTAGAGGGAAAAGGAAAAAAAGAAGAAGGGGAGAGTAAGGTCACTCGTTGCTATATCGAAGAAAAAAAGATGAAGTGGATCGATTGACTTTCTCGTGGACTATTGTGATTCGTGGCTTTCCATATATGACTTTTATTATGTGTTTACGTCCACTGATATTTTCTTTGTAATATGTTTCTGCAGCGACACACACACACACACACACACACACACACACACACACACACACACACACACACACACACACACACACACACACACACACACACACACACACACACACACACACACACACACACACACACACACACACACACACACACACACACACCACACACACACACACACACACACACACACACACACACACACACACACACACACACACACACACATACACACACACACACGAGAGATGCAGTACTCGTATTGTCCGCCAATATACACCTTTACGCACATAAGAACACGCCAAAATTTGTTACGCACGTACGCACACACACCCGCTGCATACTAAGCGCGCCACACACATACACGCACACGCATACACACACACACACACACACACACACACACACACACACACACACACACACACACACACACACACACACACACACACACACACACACACACACACAGAATAGCGTGTAGGCTGGATTAACCTTCCGAGTAGCCCCAATCCACATCCCACGACAAATGATGCATCCACCTTGCTGCAACTACCATCACCACCACCACCACCACCACCACCACCACCACCACCACCACCCCCACCATCACCATTACCACCACCACTACCACCACCACCACCACCACCACCACCACCACCATTACCACAACCATAACCACCACCACCACCACTATCTAAACTTCCATTGAAAACACCACAAAAACACTGAAAAAATACAATCAAAAACACTTCTTTACCCTGAGAGAGAGAGAGAGAGAGAGAGAGAGAGAGAGAGAGAGAGAGAGAGAGAGAGAGAGAGAGAGAGAGAGAGAGAGAGAGAGAGAGAGAGTGTGTGTGTGTGCGTGTAATATATCGTCTTGGCTTAAGATTGTGATAGATTATTCTAATTTTCTATCTTGATTTAAATGAAGCCCAGCTGGCCACTTGGGGGTGATGGTGGGGATGGTGGGGAGTGTGGGCTGGGCGGGCGAGGGCGGTGCAGGCGTGGGGGAACCTGAACTGTGGGCTGTGGGCGGCGGGAGGTGAGGGGAGAGAAGCCAGGGAGAGAAAGGGAGAGGAACACAGAAAAAAAAAATAAAGAAATGTGGTGAAAGAAGAGCAACGGTATGCATGAGAGAGAGGAAAAAAACACGTAAACAGAATAATAAACAGGCAGACTCATATAAAAACAGACATAAGAAATACATACACGAAAGATGAGACTAAAACATCGAAGGGTAGCATTACGAAAACTCACAGCATCTAACGTGTGTGTGTGTGTGTGTGTGTGTGTGTGTGTGTGTGTGTGTGTGTGTGTGTGTGTGTGTGTGTGTGTGTGTGTGTGGTGTGATACTGCTCTTGCTCCTGAACGCTGCAGCCGCCTCCGCCCACGCTACGCTCCTGGCGATGGCGGGCCCGCTACCAACCACCATCTGATGCACTAGATACTAAACCACAAAATACGACCCGTAAACATCCACTTCCCTGCTTCCACTACGCATTAACCTCTATAACGTACATTTAAGCATCGATACAATGGTTTAATCACTATATTTTTTGCTTCTGTTCCGTCACAAGCGCGTGATATTAATTCTGAACGCTGGTGCAATATTGTGACGGAGAAACTGTTGTCTTGCGCCAATAAGTATGTTACGCCTTATAGGTAAACACACGGTCGAGTTTTATCTTCTGTGCCTTACGCTACGTCGGCTTACTACTGAGCAATTAAAGTACACGTCTAACAGTCTATTGTGATGTTAGAATGAAGAAATATTGTATAGGGAGTGAGCCAAGGCGGGTGAGGCAGGCAATGTGGAGGCAGGTGGTGGAGGAGGCAGGTGGGCGTGCTTTACGAGACACCCGAAGGTAAAACACAGTTGCAGGTGTAAATGTACCGTATAAAAAATGGCTCCAAGGTGGTAAATCTTAGGCTAGTGAAGATAAGGTGAGGATCAGGTAAGGTTCCTTTGTGGATGATTGGGTGAGGAGGGAAAGCAATTACGTGGTTATGTAGGTACACGGATATACAGGTGGACACGCCCACAGGTAGAATGCTCCTTCAGGTACGCATGTAAAGTTGTATAAGTCAGTCAGTCTCTCTCTCTCTCTCTCTCTCTCTCTCTCTCTCTCTCTCTCTCTCTCTCTCTCTCTCTCTCTCTCTCTCTCTCTCTCTCTCTCTCTCTCTCTCTCTCTCTCTCTCTCTCTCTCTCTCTCTAACTAGCAGTTCTTCCTCACTCTTACAGATACATAATGTTTTCTCTATGATAAACTACGTTCCTCTTTTTCTCATCTCCCTCTCACACAACTCACTCACTTCCCTATGTCTCCCCTCACCTAAAACTACCCATTCCTCTCCCTTCTCTAACTCTTCCTATTTACGTTCTTTCAATATCCTTTTATTTTAATTTCTCAATTCATCTTCGTCTCTCCTTAAAAATAAACAAAAAAATAAGACACAAAGCGCATTCCTTTTCCCTCCAAAAATCTTCCTACTTCCATCTTCCTTCTTTATCCTCACTAATTTATTCTCTTCCCTTATCACTCGTCCTTCTCAACCTATTACTCTTTTGTTTTTCCTTCACGGGAGAGCTAGGAATCGGTAAGAGAAGGCAGGTGGTAATCGGGCGGGTAAGCTTAGCGGGGGCCAACACGCATCTTCACACTGGAACCGATAACTACAGCTGTGACCTTGAGGCGGCTCCTTGTGTCACTCTGGCACAAATGATACGCAGAGAGAGGAGGAGGAGGAGGAGGAGGAGGAGGAGGAGGAGGAGGAGGAGGAGGAGGAGGAGGAGGAGGAGGAGGAAGAGGAGGAGGAGGAGGAGGAAGTAAGAAGGGATAACATAAGAAAAGGAGAAATCAGGAAAGATGAGTGGAAGTAGAAGGAAGTACTGGAGAAGGAAGGTTGGGAGGGGTAGGAAAATGTAAGGAGATGCAAGAGAAGTAGAAAGTAGTGGAAGGAGACATGATAAGATAAAATATGACGCATTAAGATACGATAACGAAAGGAAATGGAAAGGAAAAACAGATGAGATAGGAAGAGGCAAAGAAATAGTAAAATATATATGATAAACAAAAGAAGATGATAAAAGTTAAGGAGGGATGACGTATAAACAATAAAAAATAACAAGGTATAAAAAGGCAAGGGGAGGGAATGGAGGAGAGCAAGGGACAAAAAGATAAAGGGGAGAGATAAACCAAAAGAAATTATCCTAGTTTTGGCAGGATAAACAGGTGAGGCTGGGTATGGCAAGGTGAAAAATGCAAAACACGAAAGGGGTTGAGATATGTTTTGTCTTACAGGAAGTGTGGATGAAGAAAAATGATTGAGGTTGAAAATAATAATAATAAAAAAAAACGAATGATGCGAATGTGTGGTATTTGAGAGATTATGCGTGTGTGAGAGAGAGAGAGAGAGAGAGAGAGAGAGAGAGAGAGAGAGAGAGAGAGAGAGAGAGAGAGAGAGAGAGAGAGAGAGAGAGAGAGAGAGAGAGAGAGAGAGAGAGAGAGAGAGAGAGAGAGAGAGAGAGAGAGAGAGAGAGAGAGAGAGAGAGAGAGAGAGAGAGAGAGAGAGAGAGAGAGAGAGAGAGAGAGAGAGAGAGAGAGAGAGAGAGAGAGAGAGAGAGAGAGAGAGAGAGAGAGAGAGAGAGGAGAGAGAGAGAGAGAGAGAGAGAGAGAGAGAGAGAGAGAGAGAGAGAGAGAGAGAGAGAGAGAGAGAGAGAGAGAGAGAGAGAGAGAGAGAGAGAGAGAGAGGAGAGAGAGAGAGAGAGAGAGAGAGAGAGAGAGAGAGAGAGAGAGAGAGAGAGAGAGAGAGAGAGAGAGAGAGAGAGAGAGAGAGAGAGAGAGAGAGAGAGAGAGAGAGAGAGAGAGAGAGAGAGAGAGAGAGAGAGAGAGAGAGAGAGAGAGAGAGAGAGAGAAGAGAGAGAGAGAGAGAGAGAGAGAGAGAGAGAGAGAGAGAGAGAGAGAGAGAGAGAGAGAGAGAGAGAGAGAGAGAGAGAGAGAGAGAGAGAGAGAGAGAGAGGTGGGGGGGAGTACACGAGTGAAGAAGAGAATTAATGAATAGAAAGGCGTACAAATGAACATCCTCTCTCTCTCTCGCTCTCTCTCTCTACACACACACACACACACACACACACATAACTGATTGCTAATGAATGTCTAACACCCTCCCAACAGACTCCCTTTAACAGCAACACAAAGTCAGTGATAATGAACTTGATTCCTTGTCCCTCGTTTTCTCCCCTCCCTCTGCCCCTTCACCCTCCTGTCCTCCCCTTGTGTCCCTTCCACCGTTCCCTAACCACTTACCTTTCCTGTACTTCCCTTATGTACCCCTTACCTGTCCTCTTGTCCTAACTGCTCCCCTTTTTTTTTCAACCTGTTCCTGTTACACTTGTTGCTATTTATTATTACTTAAAAGGAAATTATGAATATGTTGATTCATTTTAATCCGTTTACAAAAAAAAAGTTATCAAAAGACCCGACATTCTCTCTTTCTTTCTCTTTTTCTTTCTCTCGCTCTCATAGGTTTCATTATATACAAGCAAACAAACAATAAGTCATTGGATTCTTCTTCAAAGCGGCAAGATAAGTCTGGTGATAAACTCTGAGTGAACACATTGCTATTCATTTGTTTATGTTCACTACGCACCTCGGAACACCATTAGATTCACACTAATCCTGCGTTCGATCCTTTAAATGGCGGTGTTTATTGTTTTTTGTTTTTTTATTTAGGCCAATGACTGTCACCATTATCTCATTCTTAATGTGGAATAGCTTCTGTTCCTATTATAGCTTGATTTTATCGTATATAAACACACACACACACACACACACACACACACACACACACACACACACACACACACACACACACACACACACACACACACACACACACACACACACACACACACACACACACTCAAGATTCCTGTTTTCATGTATTGGAATGGGAATGAACCAAAATATCCATGTTTGTCTTGATCTGGAATGAGTTTATAGAATCCATATCCTGGAATGGGAATTAATCTTCAAACTGGAATGAATTTTAAAAAGTGAGTAAACAGTCCTTGAGAAAAAAAAAGCGAAAATAAAACTCTAAAAAGTGACATAATAAGTCCTTGAGAAAGAATAGTGAAAACAGATACTTTCAAAACAAGAACTACATAGTAAAAACGCAGTAAAACTTAATAATGAAGAACCTACTAATATATAATGAAATACAATAATGATAGCTAGTTCAATAAGTCATAAATTAACGAATACTAAAATAAATAAATAAGTGAACAAATAGATAGATATTTTATATATATATAAATTTAGTTATCAATTTTTTAATCTATTTATTAAGACAACGAAATAAACTCCGCTAAAAAAAGGTCTTAAAAGCCATAAAAAATCTAAAACTACCTTCCTTCGTCCTCGTCCTCCTCCTCCTCCTCCTCCTCCTCCTCGGTGATGCTGCTGACGTTTAGAAATTCCCCGTCGCCATTCCCTCCTGACGGTGGCGCCTGGTGGGCCATATATGGCCAAACGCGGGCCATGTTTGCCTCTGTGGCCACCTCCAGGTACTGCCCCCCTCCCCCCCAGCCCATCAGTATGTGCCTCATTGCCATAAGTGGGGAGGAAGCGATGCCCGCGGGGAGGAGACGATGGAGGAGGAGGAGGAGGAGGAGGAGGAGGAGGAGGAGGAGGAGGAGGAGGAGGAGGAGGAGGAGGAGGAGGAGGAGGAGGGAGGAGGAGGAAGAAGAAGAAGGAGTAATAATGAATAAAGAACATGAAGAAAAAGAGAGAAAGAGAGAGAAAAAAAAGAGAGAGAGAGGTCTAGCAATTTATGAGGGAAAGGCTGCTTATGAATTCATTAACGAAGAAAAATAAACAAACTGAAAAAACATAACAACAATAATAATGACATAGATAATGATAATAATAATGAGGATTATGATAATAATAATAATAATAAATAATAATAATAATAATAATAATAATAATGATAATGATAATAATAACGATAATAGTTTTGATAAAAATAACAACAATAATAATAATCATAATAAAGATAATAATAATAATAATAATAATGCTAAAAAGCTGTACACGTCACAATGAACACATAACAGAAAAAAAGGAAGATAAATAAAAAAGTAAAAAAATAAAGTCTTCAAAACAAATAGGGACGAGGAGAGGAGGGGCAGAGGCGGGTCGGACTGGCGGGGCGGGGTCGGTGTGTGGGGGGGGGGGGAAGTGGAGGAAATAAAGAGGGTGGGGTAGAGCTATACAGGTAGAGTGACGGGGCAAGGGGACAGCGTGAGGGAAGAGAGACAGGACGAAACGAGGAACATTGTAAGGTGAGGGAGCGAGGCAGGGATGGCTTAGAGAGTGAATGCAGAGAAGGAAGGGGCAGGAAGATTGACGGGGCAGGGCAGGGCAGGGCAGGGAGAAGGGAGAGGGAGAGGGTGAGGTGAAGGAGTGAAGGAGTGAGGGAGGACAGGTCACGCCCTAAGAAAGCGAGAGTTACATTGAAGCCTCTCCTGCAGAAGGCTCCGACGACCTCGCAGCTTTGCCAAATAAGGCTTCCCTGACCTTACACTGCTTCATATTAATTCACTGTCAACGTGCGTCCTCTCTCTCTTTTTTTTTTTTTCTCTCTCTCTCTCTCTCTCTCTCTCTCTCTCTCTCTCTCTCTCTCTCTCTCTCTCTCTCTCTCTCTCTCTCTCTCTCTCTCTCTCTCTCTCTCTCTCTCTCTCTCTCTCTCTCTCTCTCTCTCTCTCTCTCTCTCTCGTGACGCACAGGGACCTTCACAAACGCCCTTCAGGAAATGTGTGTTTGAACTAAAACAGGCAAACGTAAAATCTTGTTGAACCCGCGACACACTGTTGCCAGAAAGGAACACAGACATACAAATAAGAAAACATACTCTGACACGCACACAAGCCAGGATAAACACACACACGCACGGATGTAAGTATTTCCTCTCAACACACACAGGGTCGTGCACACGTAGTGAGAGGAAGACAAACACTAAGAGGATGATTAGCAATGTTACCTCGACTTTTAGGAACCTCTTAATCTTTCTTCCTCCAAATAGCAAACTGCACGATTTTACTGAAGAAGTACATGAGGAGTAAAGACTCACACAACTTTTCTCAATTCCAAACGACTTGAGAATCCTACAGGAACTCCTTTACGTCCTTAAAATGATCGCAGACGTCACTACCCTTGACTTCTTCATCCTCTTCCCTCTGAGAGCAAACGACACGAGGCTGCTAAAGGACTGCTGAAGGAGGAAAGACTCACAAAACCTTCCCCGATTTCTCTAAAGACTTGAGGATCCTACAGAGGTTTCTTAATATTCTTAAAACCACCAATGATTTCACTACCGCTTCTTGGTCTTTGTCTGGTGGTTTCGCGGGCTTGTTTTCAAATCTTCGTGATGGGTCTGCGGATTTCCTGAAGAGCTAAAGGAGGTTACTAACGGAGGTCCTCTTGGTGTGGCTCCGTGAGGTTGTTTTTGGAAGTGTGTGACCTTGGGATCCCCCACGTTGAGGCAAGGAAGTCGTAAAATGCCTCAAATGAACTATTACAACCATCCTGAATGGAAGGATAGGAGGGTGGAGGGAGGAAGAACTCTGTACGGAGGGAGGAGGTAAAAAGTAACACATGATAGAAGGGGAGAGGGAGTGCTGCAGCAAGCTTTGAAGGGCAGGTGTTACGGCGTGTGTAAGGTGAGGGTCTGTACTGCTCACCTCAACCCCTCAAAACACACTCGCTTCATTCTATTTTCCTCAACACCATCGATTTAGACAACACTGTCACCTCTCAAATGTCCTCAGATATCTCTTTTACCACCATTTTGCGATTCTTAACTACATCCCCGAGGCGACAATGTCCATATAAGCTGAAGACAAAGAAAAATATGCAATCCCTCGGGCGCAAGCTGAAAACAAAAAAAAATAGAGAAAAGAAAACGAAATTATCAAGGAGTGACTCATCCGGCACACACATGCGCCAGTTCCTCTTGCTTCAGGGGCTCTGCTTACACCTAAATGTCCTAACGTGTTTCTTGCCCTTACTTGGGTTACTAATTTTTCACTAATTCTCGCCGCAGGAAGTAAAAATTTCAATGAAGCATAAATATTTACATTCCGTGGAGACACTCGTGATTACATTAGTGAAGGGACGGAGTGAAGGGGTAGGGTGAGGCAAGATAGTAAGGAAGGAAGGAAGGAAGGAAGGAAGGAAGGAAGGAAGGAAGGAAGGAAGGAAGGGGAGGAAGGGGTGAGAGAATGTCCTTGTGAACTGCCCTCCCTCCCACCTCTCCCTCTTTCTCTCCATCCTCTCTCTCTTTTCTCTCCCTTCCCGATGGGCACTGGACGTCAGCCAGGCCACGGTGAAGGCCTCCCCTTTGGGTCAAGCGGCCTCGCCCTTCCGACCTTTTGACCCGCGACGCTGCTTCCGTTTTGGTGTTCGTTCTTTGCTTTCTGGTGATATTCTCTCTCTCTCTCTCTCTCTCTCTCTCTCTCTCTCTCTCTCTCTCTCTCTCTCTCTCTCTCTCTCTCTCTCTCTCTCTCTCTTCTCTGTGTTAGCTTTTTCTCTTCGTTTCTTTATGTTTTCGTTGTGTTTTGTTAATAGCCTTTCATCCTCGATCCTCTCTTGTTTTCTGCTTTGTCCTTCCTTCTGTTTATATTTTTCATCATTCTCCATTATTCTGGCGCCTGCCTCCGGTTTTATCTGTTTTATTCTTCTTGTTATTATTTAGCTAAGGTTGTTTTGTCCCTCCTTGTGTTTAGTTAAGCATTTTTATTCCCTAATGTTTCTATCGTCGTCAGTCTTCCTGTCTATTTGTTCTCTCAATCTTTTATGTTATTTACTTTTCTCTTTTGTTTTTATCCTCCTGTATTTTCTCTTTTTTATTGACTGTTTTTATACACTTCTGTCTTTATTCGCTTCGCTGTTCTTGGTGGGTAATACATGCAATCGAGAGAGAGAGAGAGAGAGAGAGAGAGAGAGAGAGAGAGAGAGAGAGAGAGAGAGAGAGAGAGAGAGAGAGAGAGAGAGAGAGAGAGAGAGAGAGAGAGAGAGAGAGAGAGAGAGAGAGAGAGAGAGAGTGAGAGAATGATGATGATGACCAGTGAGTGAGGCTGATGGGGAAGAGGGTGGTGTCCTCGGGAGGGGCCACGCGGGGGGTAAAGGTCCTCTGTGACTCATCCCTCCTTCTCCTCTTCCTCCTCCTCCTCCTCCTCCTCTAGGATCGTCAATTTAAGGGAGCATAGGCCTAGTGACCTTAATGTTCTTTTTTTCATAGGCCCGTGTTTCGCAAGTCAGGGATCGTGAGAGGAGGAGAAAAAAAAAATAGAGTCGAAGAAGCAGATAAGTCACCCCTATCGTACTACTGAGAATGGGTGACGTGTGGTGAGCTCCCTCCTTTTGCAGAGGGAGGGAGGCCATCGAGTGAGGGAGGGAGGGAAGGAGGGAGGGAGGGAAGGAAGAAAGAGAGAGGGAGAGAAGCATCAGTGTGAGTGAAAATAAGCTAAAATTAAGGTGTACTTGAGTTTTATAGAGAGAGTCACTCGTCCCATCTTCGCCTGAAAACCTCCGGCATTCCTTAAGCGGAACTACCGGTACACAGGGGAGAGGGAGGGAGGAAGGAGAGGGAGGGAGTTTTGCGTAACGTATCTTTAGGCCTATAGAGAAGGCTGAGAAGGAGCAGAAGTCAGGAAGAGAGGGAGAGAGGAAGAGAAAATCAAGAGGTATGGATGGAGGGAGGGAGGAAGGTGACGTGGTGGGAGAGGGAGAAGTGTGGAAAACTTGTCAAGAGTCCTAACGATGTGAGAAAAGTGCCGAGTCGAGGCCAGAGAAGACAGGGTGAGAGTGGGTGTGAGGGAGAGGTGTGAGGAGGAAGGGTGAAGGTGAGGAGAGAGAGGGAGAAGCAACAAAAGTGAGGGTGAGAGTGACAAAGAGGCGACAGAAGGCAGTGTGAGGGTGAAGAATAGGTGACAAAAAGCAGGGTGAGTGGGAAGCAGCACAAGGAAGGAGAGAGACTGCATCACTAGACATTTACCTTCCAAATGTTGTCAAGTGGAGAGTAAAAGGTCGTGACTTTCTTTCAAAGCAGGAAGGAAGGAAGGAAACCTGATTTGCTCCCCCACCTACTTCCAAGAACACACACACACACACACACACACACACACACACACACACACACACACACACACACACACACACACACACACACACACACACACACACGCACGGACACACACACAATTGCCATGTATCAAGTTACAAGCAGAAGCTAAAGCAACATGCACTATGACATTAAATCGTATCACTTTATACTTCCCAAACACACACACACACACACACACACACACACACACACACACACACACACACACACACACACACACACACACACACACACACACACACACACACACACACACACACACACACACACTCGTCCGTCCAGATGGTGCCTGACAGGTAAAGTCATTAAGGACATTTCAACCTTCTTGCAACGACACACTCACTTCTCTCCTTCTTTCTCCTCTTTTCCCTCTCCCACAGCCTCTCAGTGCCCCTCCTCACCCCAACACAGCCCCCCCAAGAGTGAGAAGAATCATGACCCCTACACCTCCACCCACACACTAATCCTCTCAGTAATCTCACACTTACGTTCAAATATGCTTCTCATCACACCGCTTCTCACTAAAAGGGCGACCCACGACTCCACGCCTCTCACATGAAAGTATTCCCGCGCTTCCCCAGCACACACGCCTTGGCCTCAAAAACACACTCTGCCATCTCCACAAACTGGGCGACATTCACCTCCCCGTGTACACCAAAAAGACTTGCTTGGTTAATGCGTAGAACATGAATAATACAAACAGAGAATTCTTCCGCATAGTCGAGGAGCATATCTGTCATTTGTGAGTGAGATACGAGAGGGCGTGTGCCGAGCCAGGAGACAATGCAGCGATGGGGAATGGGGTGAAGGGGATCAGGCTAAGAGAGGGTCACCCATGAAACCCTCGCCTCGCTACTCATGTCCTGAAGTTGTTTTGCCGCGTAGATTCATGAGACAATGAATGACCTGTGATGAATAATGCATGGCCAAGCGATAAAAAGAAAGGCGTTGCGTCTTTGCTCCAGGAATTGGTGGTGTGTTTAGGTAGATTCTTAGACAATACTAATACGCCGAAGGAGGTGCGTTGTAATATGTGTAGAAGGCGCTGAAGAGAGTGATTAAAGGTGTTTACTCATGCTATTATGTATTCTTGCCTTGTGTCCTCCCTTCTTTCTTCTCCTTCCTCCTCCTCTTCCTCCTCCACCGGATACAAAAGTAATGGTGATTTTCTTTGTGTGTGTGTGTGTGAGAGAGAGAGAGAGAGAGAGAGAGAGAGAGAGAGAGAGAGAGAGAGAGAGAGAGAGAGAGAGAGAGAGAGAGAGAGAGAGAGAGAGAGAGAGAGAGAGAGAGAGAGAGAGAGAGAGAATGAGAGGCGGCGTAGCAGTTGTTTTACTGAGTCAGTCTTCAGTCGGCATCAACAAGGGAGTCAGTGATGCGAGAATGACACCCTCCTGTCACCTGATTCTCACCTGTCCTCACTCTCACCTGTTACCTTCACTTTCACACATTTCTGCACCTTCACTCTCTCTCTCTCTCTCTCTCTCTCTCTCTCTCTCTCTCTCTCTCTCTCTCTCTCTCTCTCTCTCTCTTACGCCTCACAATTCTCTCTCTTACTGAAACACCTCCAACAGGCAACAAAGGAAGGGAAATACTCACGAAATGACGATAAATCAAACGAAACCACAAAAAAAGACATGAAATTACACACACGGGAAAAATTACGACGCCGAAAATCGAATTGACTTGAAAGGAAAACGAGGAAGACTAATATTCTCTTTTTTTTTCTTTTCGTTCGTCTGTCTTAATTGCAAGGTAGAAAAGTTACCTGCTTTTGACCCATCATTTGCAAAGGTAATCATTACGTAACCTAAGAGAGGCAAGGCATTAGGATGAACTGGAGGAAAGGCAGAAGAGAGAAGGAAGGAGAAAGGAATAGGAAAGAATGAGAGATAATGAAATGCAGGTAAATTCAAGGAGAGGAGAATGCGAAGAGGGAAGTAGCAACAATGATTATAAGAAAAAAATAATAGATGAAGAGTGTGAAGGGAAATTAGATAAAGTAAGGTGTATAAAGAGGAATGGTAAAGAGAAGAAAAAGGTTAGATAGAAATGTGGAAGAGGAGAGGTAAGAAGAAAGATGTCTAATGAGGGAAGTAAAAAGAAGGAAAGGGAAGGGAAAGGATACACAAAGAAGGGAGGAGGAGAATAGGACGGTAATA
>JAPQNM010000021.1:4405001-4412501 GCA_029783475.1 Metacarcinus magister | reverse complement strand
AAGCTCTCGGTAACTTGAAACCCAAGAACTGCAGCGCCGTGGCTTCGAGAGGGTGTAAGCACTTCGTAGAGATTCTCGGTATAAGAACAGCAAAGAGGAGGAGAAAGAGGAAGAGGAAAAGCAGGAGAAGGAGGAGGAGGAGGAGGAGGAGGAGGAGGAGAAGGAGAAGGAGGAGGAGGAGGAGGAGGAGGAGGAGGAGGAGGAAGAGGAGGAAGGAGGGATTGTACTTAGTAGAATGACCTTCTTGCTGCCTTATTACTGAGTCAACTGGTCCTTTCAGCGTCTCCCTCCCTCCCTCACCAAGGACTTCCCCGCCATCAGAACGTCAAGACTACCAACACACATGCATGAACGATGGGACATAAAATGGAAATAGGAGACCAATAAAGGAAGTGAGTCCGCGGGGAAAAAACAAAACAAAACAATACTCGTGCGCCACACCACACGTAACACCGAACACAGAGGAACTACTTCACGTCCAGGAGATAAAACTGGACATCAAGACCCGTTGGACACTCATTAAGGGTAATAAGGAAATGCCGAGACTGAGAAACGTGACGCTGTGGAAATACCGAAGTACAAAGTGAAGGTCACGACGCTTCGCAGGTGAAACAAACAAATTTAATGTGTATGCAGGCGGAGAGCTGTGGTCGCCGCATGACTGGCCCCGGGCAATGAGGTGCTGGTGCTGGTAGTGGTGGTGGTGGTGGTGGTGATGGTGGTGGTGGTGGTGGTGGTGGTGGTGGTGGTGTGGTGGTGGTGGTGGTGGTGGTGGTGGTGGTGGTGGTGAGTTGCCTTCTAATGGTGCCTGCCGGGGAGGACGAAGGGATGGATGGTGCTTTGCTAGGCTGTTACTAGGGATTTGAAATTTTCGGTCTTAAAAAGGCCTGATTTTTCCCTATATTGTCTATGTGCTCCATTTTCTTCGATATATTAACTTTTAACTATTATTATTCTATTCGTAAAGAGACAGAGTGACAAAAGTTAAGAAATAATAGTTATATTTTCATAATATTTGAACACTGATGTTCCGAAATGGTTTGCAGAACACTATACATTAAAAAAAACGAAGGTTACATAAGGAATTCGTAATCATACAAACCAATCGCGCACACACCTACACGCGCGCGCACACACACACACACACACACACACACACACACACACACACACACACACACACACACACACACACACATACACACACACACACATACACACACAAACCAAAAAAATAATATTACAAACGCATAATACACGCCTACAACTATACACAATTATTTTTTTCTATGCAAACCGTTTGAAGGTTGTGGGATCTGGCAGGCCTCGATGCCGTCTCAAGTTACACCCCGCTTTTACCTGCGTCACAGATTTACGGTGTCAGAAACAACCACGCCAGCAGTCCGCCCTCGCTCCTCTCACGCCCTTTGTATGCCTCTCATGCTTCTACGTAAGTCTCCCGCAGCGCCCTGAAGGAGGCATCTCGAGGAGGTCACCGGAGAGGAAAATATTCTTGTTGCGTTGTATTGTATTCACTTCCTCGTGTGGAATCCGATCTTAGCGTCTGATTTTTGAAGTTATGAACACGAGATATTGTCTACATTTTCCAAGATTTATATCATATTAGATTACACTTCGGTGGTATTATCATATTTGGTTTTTTTTCCCGCAGGAACTGAAAAAGATATCAGGTTTTCATGTAAGGTGCAACACTTTTCCAATAGTACGATGGAGGCAGTAATACTATTAATATAACTACTACTACCACTACTTATGCTAATACCACTACTACTACTAGCTTAACAGGCACCTTATTATCTCTTTTTTTTTCTCTCTCTCAAGCACTGAACAAATTCGGGATTTTTAACGCTTCCATGTTAGGCACGACACTTTTCCATCAGAGTACGATACAAACACAACCACCACCACCACCACCACCACCACCACCACCACCACCACCACCACCACCAAACAAACAACAACTATTACTATCATTACTACTACTATTACTTCTACTTCTACTACTACTACTACTACTACTACTGATAATAAAAATAATGATAAAAAAAAATCATAATACATCTAGTAATAAAAATGATACGTCAGCAAACATCTTTCTCTGGTCATCGTATTATGTGGACACATAAAAAGACGCATAATAATATCATTAAAAGTCGTGTTATCATGCCCTTTACCGGACGGGCAAGACGACAAGCACTGTACAGGAGCCTTGAAAACACCTTGGTTCGCTAAGATATAAAAAGAAGAGAGAGAGAGAGAGAAAAAAAAAGAAAAAAGAGTGGCACGGGCACACCCTACTTACGTTTGCTAATGAATCTACTTGTCCAGCTACCGTACCGTCTCACTTGTGCTATGGAGTACTACTGATGTTCCTTCTCCCTTATCGAAAACTTTATTGATAACACACACATTGGTGGTGCTCTCTAATTGGCATTAAAACGAGGGATTAATGTATGCATGGGAGTGAGTCCATCTCTCTCTCTCTCTCTCTCTCTCTCTCTCTCTCTCTCTCTCTCTCTCTCTCTCTCTCTCTCTCTCTCTCTCTCTCTCTCTCTCTCTCTCTCTCTCTCTCTCTCTCTCTCTCTCGTGTAGTTATTTATTACTTTGCTGTGAAGAGAAATGAGTATCGTCGTGTGTGTGTGTGTGTGTGTGTGTGTGTGTGTGTGTGTGTGTGTGTGTGTGTGTGTGTGTGTGTGTGTGTGTGTGTGTGTGTGTGTGTGTGTGTGTGTGTGTGTGTGTGTGTGTGTGGTGTGTGTGTGTGTGTGTATGTGTACCTACGTATATATGTGCATCAGGTTGTTTGTGTACGGAATTATGTATTTGATGTCATATGAGTACGTGTGCGTCACCAACACGTTCATACACGTGCACGAGGTCGTCTGTGTGCACGTGAGCAGGAAAACGACACATCCCGCCTGGCTGTTGCGTCGTGGTGGTGGTGGTGGTGGTGGTGGTGATGGTGGTGGTGGTGGTGGTGGTGGTGGTGGTGGCGTCATGGAGGGAACAGAAAACGCAAAGAAAACAACGAAAACGAGGAACCGGTGCGTTGTGTCCACTATGACGGACGAAACAAGGCGCCAAGGAGGAGGACGAGGAGGAGGAGGAGGAGGAGGAGGAGGAGGAGGAGGAGGAGGAGGAGGAGGGGGAGGATCAAAACCTTGGTATTAATTCAAACTAAAGTCACATAAAAAACACCTGCGTTTTCATAAGCAACAACAAATTTACACAAAGTTATCTTGTTTTACCCAATCCTACAAATCATCTCCTTTGCTTCTTCTCCTTTATACATTCTTCTGTTTTTTTCCCCCTTCTCTGATTTTCTCCTTTTATATTCTAAACAGAGCAAAGACAAACACAATCAAATGGAGGCAAAAAAAAAAAGGAGGAAAACTTAGCTGGCATCATAAAGGAAAGTCACCCAAGCCTATAATATATCCATCTTCTCCCTCCAAATTGGTAGCAGTGGAAGGAGGAAAAATAAACAGGTGCTGAGGGCGTCGAACAGGTGAGATTATGGAGGACAAGTGAGAGGAGAGGAAATAAAGTAATAAAGAGAGAGAGAAAGAGGGATAAAGAGAGAGAAAGAGAAGAAAAAAGAGAGAGGTAATTAGTCAGTCCAACGTCAGCCTCAAGTGAGTTAAACGGTAAATAGTGATACTGATGAATAAGGCAAAGTGTCTAGACTGATTATTGATGGATGTATTCTGTCCACAATATAAAAGTGTCTTGGTTTTGCTGATTAAGATTCTTTTTGGGATTTAAATGGCGTCGCTGTTTTTATGCATGTATCTCTATCAGTCTGTTTATCTATCTATCTATCAATCTATATTTATGACTATCTCTCTGTATCTTGTTTTATTTTCGCTCTCTCATTCTCTCACTCTCTCTTTCTCCATTTCATCCTGTTATGTGCTAAGCTCTCCTCCACTTCCTCATACACACACACACACACACACACACACACACACACACACACACACACACACACACACACACACACACACACACATATACACACACACGTGTTACTTAAACTACCCTCCTCAATCCACACGTCGTCACATCATTATTGTTCTTGTCACACGTGCCTTGCTTTCCTACGTGCCTTCCCTCACGTCCTCACACACGTGTTTCACCCAGAGAGCACCGACAGCATCATGAGAAAGCACGTAAAGGAGGTAATGACGCAGCTTCCCTCATACTTTCCTCATCCCCATTACCACAGCGAGTCCCCACACACCTGCCTCACCCCATACCTTGTCTCCCACACCTGTTCCACCTGCTTCAACTTCCTCATACTTCTTGCTCCGATCTATGTCCCCCATACCGACTACGCCCCTCCCCATATCTCTCCACACCTGCCCCACCCAGTTCCATGTTCTCCACACCTGCTTGTCCCGCCCCATGTCCGCCACACCTGCCATGCCTCGTCTCACGCCCACTTCAAATCCTCATAAGGAAGTTACACACACAACATCCGTTCCTGGTCCTGCATGTTCCAAGGCCGCCGATGGGGCTGGACACACGCACACGACTCCACCCTCACATACACACACACACACACACACACACACACACACACACACACACACACACACACACACACACACACACACACACACACACACACACACACACACACACACACACACACACACACACACACATACACACACACACACGATAGGGAGTGCGAGGTGGTTCCTTAAACACGTCAAAACAAATAGACCAAAAGATATTCCCCAAAAGGACTTCAAGCAGTGTCGAGCCGATGAAACTGGTCGTTAATAAAAACATAAAAAGCCCTAACAGCTATTTATAACAAGCTTACATTAATTTGAGATAAAGTCAAGGGTGCAGGCAGCGATTTTAATGCAAGAAATCTCATGTAGTTTGACAGGTAGTGGAAAGTCAGCCAGTGTGTGAATTGAATATCTATAAAGCAAAAAAAATAGTTTACTGGTCAGATTGTAGTAGTAGTAAGAGACACATTTGGTGGCAGGGATGAATGATTTTGTATTATTTGGCAACAAAGCCGTCAGTCTACTAAACAGGAAAGAGAGAGGAAGAGATAACGAGAGAGAGAGAGAGAGAGAGAGAGAGAGAGAGAGAGAGAGAGAGAGAGAGAGAGAGAGAGAGAGAGAGAGAGAGAGAGAGAGAGAGAGAGAGAGAGAGAGAGAGAGAGAGAGAGAGAGAGAGAGAGGAGAGAGAGAGAGAGAGAGAGAGAGAGAGAGAGAGAGAGAGGAGAGAGAGAGAGAGAGAGAGAGAGAGAGAGAGAGAGAGAGAGAGAGAGAGAGGAGAGAGAGAGAGAGAGAGAGAGAGAGAGAGAGAGAGAGAGAGAGAGAGAGAGAGAGAGAGAGAGAGAGAGAGAGAGAGAGAGGAGAGAGAGAGAGAGAGAGAGAGAGAGAGAGAGAGAGAGAGAGAGGAGAGAGAGAGAGAGAGAGAGAGAGAGAGAGAGAGAGAGAGAGAGAGAGGAGAGAGAGAGAGAGAGAGAGAGAGAGAGAGAGAGAGAGAGAGAGAGAGAGAGAGAGAGAGAAACAAAAAAATATAGAGAGAAGAGAGTACATTTGCACAGTACTAAGTAACAATAGTGAACAAAAGGACTTAAAAAAAACTATAATTAACCGATACAACTTAACTAAACAGGAATTATAAGCGTGATGACACTTCATTATTTACCTTATCATCTGACAATATTAAAAATGAGACGAATAAAAGATCTGCACCACAACCTCTCACACCATAAGTCACTGAGCACCTCTAAATGTAGCAGAACAGGTGACTCAACGTGTATCTTAGAGTCAGGTGTTCGACGTCACCTAATAAATCCTTGTCATTCACTCCCTCGTGTTGCAATACCAACAAAAAGAAAAAAGAAAAAAAAGAAGGCAGATGGACATCCGATATAATATAACCTTTCACACCATAAATCAATCAGCCCCGAAAAGAGAGTATCAGGTGTGCAAAAAAACCCAGGTGATTTGGCGCCTTACAATGAGTCACGGTATTCTAAATGTCACCTGATACTACAAGGTTAGTAAGCAGGTGTTCATTACACTACGAAACAGAAAAAAACGAGTGGTAAATATAACACAGACGTTCACATTACAAGTCCCTGAACACCTGATGCGGAAATCAAGTGTATAAAACAGGTGAAGTAACACGTCTGAGTCAGCTGTTCACGATCACCTTAAGAAATTATAACTCTTTATAATATAATTTAAACACAAACACGTGAGAACGAAATATAACTTCACACCAGAAGACCCTAAAGACCTGTAGAAGGATCAGGTGTGGAACAGGTGACCAATGCCAGCTGGACACCCTCACAGGAGCAAGGTGGAAGGGGCGGCCAGGCATGACGGAGGCCGTGACGGAGGCCGCGAGTCATCTGTTTCCTATTTGTTGACTGGACAGCAAGCGTGGCGCCCTTGTGAGCTGATGGTGATCCTGGGGCAAGGGGTGAAGGTGACAGGGTGAAGGTGAGGGTTGGCAGGGTGCGGGAGAGTAGGGCTGCGGCAGGGTAAGGGAGGGTGAGGGTGAAGCAGGGTGATAATGATGAGATGTGATGACTAGGGTGATGGTGTGATGGTGACTTGGTGATGGTGAGGCAGTGGAGGTGGGATGCAAGGGTGAGGGTAAGGCGTGATAGGGTGAGGATGAGGGTGAGTCAGTGTGAGGGTGAGAGAAAAGGAGGTTTGATTTCAACGCAAAGTCGTGAGAAAACATGACGGATGTATCACCTCAGTGTTACTTCCCTCCCCTGCTGCCCTCGTGTGTGTGTGTGTGTGTGTGTGTGTGTGTGTGTGTGTGTGTGTGTGTGTGTGTGTGTGTGTGTGTGTGTGTGTGTGTGTGTGTGTGTGTGTGTGTGTGTGTGTGTGTGTGTGTGTGTGTGTGTGTGTAAATCAACCTTGACGAGTACATATCCAAAAGCGAGTTGGCAATACTCATTAATCTCACACGCGTTTCATTAATCCCAGACTGCAGGTGAGCATTAGTGAGTGGCCACCTCACTGCCTTATCATCCTCGTGGCTACCTTGATGACTTGATACCAGATGCAACCAGACTTATGACGTCATGAGGGAAAACAAATGACGCCTCACCCTTTCTCCTAAGGTCACTAGAGGGCCGAGCAGTGACGTCAAAGCCAAGGCGTCTCCAGGGAAGGCTCAGCGGGACGCCCCTAGAATCCCGTAACGTCTTCTAGTAACTGATGAATCTCGTTAATATTAAATACCTTGACATCTTACACTTGTTCCCTCCCCTCTATGCCCCTCCACGCCCCTCCACTCCTCCCCTCTCTATCTTTCCTCCATCACCCTCCTCCATCTCCCTACGCCTTCCCTTTCCCTGTCCCTCCACATCGCCCTCAACACTCCCCGCCATTCACTCCTCATTCCACCCACAATTCCATCCCTCGCCCTTCATTCCTCATCTCCCTGCTTGTTATTGGGGGTTAGAAGAGGCGTGGGCTGTGG
>JAPQNM010000021.1:4377501-4402501 GCA_029783475.1 Metacarcinus magister | reverse complement strand
CTGTTTGGAAAGGAGGGAGGTTTAATAGATGTTTTGGAAAAGGAAAAAAGGGTGGAGGGTGTCAGGAAAACAAAGGAAAACAATGATATGTGGCAAGGAAATATATAGGAAGTAAAGGATATATTTAAAAGGGTGATCATATGAATGTTAATGGACTACACAGATAAAGGGTGCTAATGAAAGAATGCAAATATAAAGAACTGATAGAACAAGGAAGGGGAAGGTGTTAAAAAAAGAACAAGGTTGTATAGATTAAATTAGGAGATAAGAGGTGGAAGAAGCGCTACTGTTGCTTTAATTCCCTCGTTTCTCTTCCGCTATCCACACATCTGCGTTGCTCTTACGGTAAAAAAGAGAAGAATGCAAGATAATTTCCTGACATCTTTTCTCCTTCGTTCTTGCATGCATTAGTCCAGAAAGTTGGAAAAAGTTTGGTCAATCTCCATAGTTTCATTTATTTTCCTTTCTATATTTGCTCAGTTGAAAGAAGAAAGCAAATGAAAACAATATACTTTTACCGTAACGAGTTGTTCTAATAAAAGATAAAACATTGGAATGGAAAACATTCCCTTCCTCTTCCTTACCCACTCCTCCACCTAAGCATCACCACACACACACCCTCCCCCCCCCCTGCCCCCCCCACACTCACACATCCTTGCACAGTTTGAGGCAGCGGCGTGTGTGGGGGTCGTGTCTTGCTATCCTCCATAAATCCCCGGCAGCGTCCTTGCCCCGCGTCAGGACCCACCACTGGGAGTCCTTCAGAGGAATATTATTGCAGAAGGTGTCATCGTCCTTTCTACCCGCGTCAGGAAGGATACCATTAAGAGTCCTTCACGGGAATCTTATAACAGAAAATGTCAACATCCTTCTCTCAGCGTCTGGAGAGTTAGTTACTTGGGGTCCTTTGAGGGAGTGTTATAACAGAAACAATGTATACACCATAACTATCTCCTCTTCCTCCTCCTTCTTCTTCTCCTCCATTTCATCCGCGTCACTGTCCCGTATATGGCCATTATCAGCCAGGCCTGGAGGTGCTACCCACGCCTCTATAAATACCGCAAAGGACTAGCTCCACGCCTCCCACGCCCTGGTCCCCGTGCCACTTGCCCACCGTCACAGAGAGGCGTGTGCTGTCCGTCTTTCATGTTGCCTGCTATAAAAGTCCTCGTTTATTCTCAGTTTCTTTATCAGCAGCGTCCGAGTGGGCAGCGCCTTCCTGCAAACCTAAGCTTAGCCCCTGCTGCCTCGCCCTGGCAGGTGGCCGCGCCTTGCTCCCTGACTCACACTTTGCTCCCTCTTTCCTGCAGGCATGTCAGGCGATAGTATTAATTTGAACTTGAAAAAAAAACTACAGGTATCGTTTTTGATCTTACTATGGAGTTTACTACACACCATAATTGGACGTCTCGATTTTTTAAAGAAGTTTATCTGTAAATTTGTTAGTTTTTGAAAGTTTGCACGTTAAAGACAAGTTTATTATTCAATATGTCTTAACATTCAACCTGTTCATTGTCTATACCTTGAGAAGCCTACACTTGATCAATAAATGGACCATTCATTGCCGTTTACGTAATGTTGTTTATCTTAAGAATAAAACATTCAAGTTACATCTATATATTCTTCACATTTATTGTCATTTGTGTTGTGTATTAGAATTAAGATGATGATGATCATCATCATTATAATCATCGTTATTATTATTATTATTATTATTATTATTATTATTATTATTATTATTATTATTATTATTATTGTCATTATTATTATTATGATTATAATTATTATCATTATTATTATTATTATTATTATTATTATTATTATTATTATTATTATTATTATTATTATTGTTATCATTACTATTGTTATTGTCATTACTATTATTATTATTATTACCATTATTATTTTTGTTATTATTTTATTTACCATTCTATATATTTATCTATTTCTATCATCGAATGGCAGTCAGGTGAAAAAGTACCTGTCACCCGCATGATCAAGAGAACAGAAAACGAGGTATTCATTTCCTTACCAACTCGTATTAATAGTCGTGTTTGGTTTGCTATTCGATATTACTTCCTCTGTCGTGTTTTTATCTACTATTTTTCCTTACGTTGAGTGATTTGCACACCTAATGTCTCGGCAAACTTGAGTATCACTGTTCACATTTACTTCCTACGTCTCGAGTTTACAAATAATGTGTTTATGAGGATGTGAGTTGACCACTGCCTCATCTGTATATCTTTGTGTCTCCTAAGCGCGGCAGGATCACTATTTGATACTCATTGATATCTCTCCTCCTCTTTCTCCTTCTCCTACTCCTCCTCTTCCTTGTTCTCACTTATTACTTCTTTCTTTACCATTATCATCCTTCTTCTTTCTCCTCACTGTCATCATCCTACCTACTCTTCACCTCTGTTTCTTATCTATGTTCCTCCTCCGTCCCCTCCTTCTTATACTTTTTTTCTCTCTACATTATCCTCCTACACCTCATCACCTTCATCCTTTTAACTCCTCATCTATCTTTCCTTACCTCCATCTATCTCTAAATTTCTGTTTTATATTCAGGGCGCCAATTTATCGCATTCTCTTATTCTAATCATCCTTATCCTTCAGTTTTCAATCACCATCATCCTCATCATTATCCTCATTCGTCTTGTTATCTTGTCTTCCCTATCCTTACCTACCCTTAACTGTCTTACCTTCCCTTCATCTTCGTCCAACCGTTTTTTACCGTGCACGCGCCGCTCTCTCTTAAGCTCGAGAACTTAAGAGATGCAGCATTGTTGTGGCGTGAGTGTGTGGAGAGGAGAGGAAAGGAGAGGAGAAGAAAGAAGAGAACCCCCGCCTGGCTCAGCTGGGTGGAGTGCAAGAACCTCGCCAGCTCAGCCCAGCAGTGCCAGTCACATCGAGGCAAAATATTACCAACTTCAGAAGCTCACAAGGGCGTAACTCATACCCTGAGACTAAAGTGCTTTGGTCTTGTGGGTACTGGTGTGTAGCGGCCTTTAGTTCCGGAAGGCGATGTGCTCAGAGAGTCTTTTTCATCCTAATGCAAGAGGAGCTTTCGAGGGAAAGGAACATTAGCTTCCTGGCTTTGGGTATTCACTCCCTGCTGCGCTAAATGCTGAAGCCACGGGATCTCTAAGCCGTGCGACCATCGGGATAATAAATGTCTAGAAATAGGAAGATGTAGCGGCCAGCGCGGATACGGAATTCATTTGGAAGTCGCTTGATTACTCTTCCATATCGGGACTCTCCACCTGTATTGTGTTGGGAAGAAAAACCTGCCCGCTTCCACTCTCGCTCCAGGGTGAGGGGGAGAGAGAGAGGTAAATGAAGAGAAAAAATAAATACGAGGTCAGGCGTTTCAACGTAGTAACAATTGCCCTCCACTGCTGCCACGGGGAAAAAAAAGACAGAAGAAAGTAAAATGTATATTCCCTTCTGCAAGTGAAAGAAAAAATAAGACAAAGAAGACAAAAAATATATAAGACTAATAAATGAATAAATAAATAAATAAATAAATTATAGTAATAATAATGATAATAATAATAATAATAAGTAGCCTTCAGTATCCTCGTGTATACTCATGCATTCCCTTTGTCATAAATTAACACTCATGATTCAAGGCAATGATAAAGGGCACCTATTTATGGCTCCCGTCTTAAAGATAATTTACTAGCGAGCTACTATATATGACCTGCAAGAACGAATGATTAGTTTGTTTTATCTTATGTAGTTGTTAATAGGTTGAAAATATTGCACTAATGATGCCAAGACACACTGATAAATGTCCTGTAATACCTGGATTTTTTAAGTTATAAGAAATACTGATAACAGATTAACGCAGGACTGATAATAAAAATCGATAACTATGGTGAAAAATCTTACGTATCGCTCATAATAAAAGTGCAAAAAGTGGTTATTATAAACGTTCCAATAAGAATAAAATGAAAAAAATGTTGCATGAAAAGGTTGCATGAAAAGGTTGCATGGAAAGAACGTTTGACTGATAAAAGTTCAAAATTGCTGATACAAAACATAAACAAGATTGATAAATAGGATGTTCATGTCAGGGAAAGAAAGATAGCGAATGAAAGAGAGAGAGAGAGAGAACAAAAAAAAGAGAGAGAAAGAGAGGGAGAAAAAAATGGGGGAGTTGGGGAGAGAATATTGCCTCCTCTCCTCCCTTTTCCTTATATGGTGTTCTGTGAAGATTTGTCGATTACCCCCACAGATGAAGCAAGATCCTTCTGCACCATCAGGAAATTCCTACAAGATTAGAAGTACCGTAGCTTCCCCTTACTCTCCCTTCCCTCCCTCCTACTACTTCATTTCTACCTGCCTTACTCCTGACTCACTTCTGTTCTACTTGTTCTTGTTCTTGTTCTTTTTGTTTATTTATTGATTGCTATTTTTATTTTTCTACTTCTACTTTTCTACTTCTATTTCTACTTCTACTTCTACTTCTTTTTCTTTTTCTATACACCCTGCCGCCCCCCCCCCTTTTTTTCCCCCATGATAATAAGAAAATTGACTTCCTTCTATTCCTCCTTCTCTCCCTCTTTCTCTTCCTCCCTCCCTTCTACCTCATTCCTGCTTGTTTAATCTTCCTCTTTCCCTCCACCGCATTCCTTTTTATTAGATTATGAGATTATGAAGATTGTGAAATTTTTCTCACCTCACTAATTCACCTTCCTCACACCTTCCCTCACATTCCTTGCCTCCTCCTATTACTCTTCATACCTTATACCAAACCCTGCTTTTCTTAGATTGTGAGTTCCTTCTTCCTTCCCTCACATATAAGGAGGTAAAAGCAATGAAAAAAGTGAAACAACAAGGGAATGGAAATAGGAAGGACGTAACGAGAGAGAAAGAGAGAGAGAAAGAAAGAGTGAAGAGAGCGAGAAAAAAAAAGATAGAGAGAATGAAGAAGAAAAACAGGAAGTGAGTTAGAAAGAGAGAGAGACATAACCATCACCCTCAGTAGCTTCAGGGAGAGGAAGGGTCACGCCAAAGCTTCATTTAATAAATCAAGTTCTTAATTGAGGCTCATAACAACATCAATTTATCAAAGGATCCCGTCAGTGTGAGGCAATTATGTAGTTAATACCCGGATGGAGGAAGCTTGCAATCTACATTGATGATGAGAAAAATGACTAATAGTTCTGTTCTCTATATAAGTATTTTTTGTTGCTTTATAATTAACAGAAGTAAAATTAGAAAAAAAATCGTTTAATTTGTACAGTTCTTTTTTTCTTGGTTCTAATTATTTTTCGGCTTTGTTTCGTAATAAGGAACACGATGGAAAATGGTTTAGTTCTCTATAATTATCTATCTTTCTTACTATCGCTTTACGTTATATTTTCTTTTCATTTCGCAATTTTTCTTTTTCTCTTCTTTCTTTTTCACAACAGAAATATCGAAGGCTTGAAAAAAAACTTAATAAACTAAACTAAAGAAAAAGTTTAATTCAACTTCTAACTTTTCATATAACTATTTTTCTCTATTTTCTCTATAATGTTTCTCTCCACTTTTAAAATTTTCCTAATTTTTAAAATTTTTCTTTCTTAACATTCATGACACGCAAACGACATCAATGGAAGTGGCTTGAGGCTGACGGGGACAGGCGTGGGTGTTAGGGGCGTGGGTGGCGTGGGCGGCGTGGCGATAAGGGCTGTCATGGTGTCGTGGTGGAGAATGGCTGGTGGTGTGGGTGGCGTGGAGATAAAAGGCGTAGTGGTGGAGTGGTGGAGAATGGCACAGGAATCTACGCCCGAACCACTACATCCTCCACCTCCTCCTCCACTACGATAACTCTCCACTCTCCTCCTCCTCCTCCTCCTCCTCCTCTTCCTTTACCTCCTCCTCTACCTCCTCTTCCTCTTCCTCCTTCTCCTCTCCACATTAAGGACTGGACTGGGATATCTCTTACCACCTCCTCCTCCACCATCACCACCACCTTAACCTCCACCTCCACCTTCTTCCACCTTGAGATGTGTTGTGGAGGGACTTCTGATATGCTCTTTAACCCCCTTCTATTTTTTCTTCATAACCGAGGAGTGTTGGGGTATAGACATGGTGGGGAGGTGAGGGTGGGAGGGTGGAGGGGAGAGAAGGGGAAAAACCAGCTTGCCTCCCCTCCAAATGACTCCCCTCAGTTACCTCATCCACCCCTTCATTTCTGTCCTTCAAGTAAATTATTTCTTATAGTTATTTTTCTGAGTTTATATTTACGAGATGTTCGCTTTAATCATCACATATACGGATACACACACACACACACACACACACACACACACACACACACACACACACACACACACACACACACACACACACAGGCAGGGCATCAGGTAGGGTATTAAACATGCATTAATATGAAGATGACCACCTTCCTTCACAAATTACCAGTCACACAGGTGCTAATCTTAACATGACTTATGCGTCCTTCAGCCATACCTAATCCTCCGCCACCCACCCACCCTGCCACCCAGCCCAGCCAACCAGACAGCCACCCAAACAGACAGTCACCCAAATAAACAGCCACCCAAACTATTAGACAGTTAACCACCCGGAAAGACAGCCAGTAACCCAATCAAATAAACAGTTACGTATCTGAAGAGACAGCCACATAGCTAATTAGACAGCCATTCAAACAAACAGCCACCCAACCAAACAGCCACCCAACCAAACAGCCACCCAACCAAACAGTCATCCAACCAAACAGCCACCCAACCAAACAGTCATCCAACCAAACAGCCACCCAACCAAACAGTCATCCAACCAAACAGCCACCCAACCAAACAGTCATCCAACCAAACAGCCACCCAACCAAACAGTCATCCAACCAAACAGTCACCCAACCAAACAGTCACCCAGCCAATTTGACGGTCACTTAAACATACAGTCATCCTAACACACAACCACCGAAACAGACAGCCACCCAACCAAACAGCCACTGAGCCAATTATACAGTCACCCAAAGAGACAGTCACCCGAACAAACAGTCACCTAGCCAGTCAGACAAACACACAAACACCCATCCAGCCAATTAGACAGTTACCCAACCGAAAAGACAGCTAGTCACCCAGCAAAACAAACAGTTACCTATCCTAAGAGAAAGTCACACAGTTAACCAGACAGCCACCCAAACATATAATCAATTAAAAAAACACCCACCAGCTAGTCAGACGGCCACCCATCCGTAAAAAAACCCACTTACTTAGCAAGCCACCCAGCCAAACATACAGTTAACCATCCGAACAGACAACTCCATTTTAACAGACAAACCCATTTTAACAGACAATCCCATTTTAACAGACAACTCAACGTTTAACCATCCGAACAGACTACCCCTTTTTTAACAGATTACCCCCATTTTAGCAGACAACCCCCATCTTAACAGACAACCCACAGTTAACCATTTGAACAGACAACCTCATTTTAACAGACAATCCCATTTTAATAGACAACCACATTTCAACAGACAACCTCATTTTAACAGACTGCCCCCATTTGAACAGACAACCCTATTCTAACAGACAACTCCATTTTAACAGACAACTTCCATTTTAACAGAAAACCACCTATATGAACAGACAGCCAGATAGCCAAATAAACAAACAGCAATACAATTAGATACTCACAAAACCAAAACACACAGTCATCCAGCCGAGGGGAAAGCCGGCCAGTCATCTAAACAGCCATTCACCAAACCATCCAAACGACACCCAGCCAGCAGACAGACAAACAGACATATACAAATACAAAATTGTTAGATATTACGACGACCAGTAACTGAAATCAGGAAACGTAGTATATATAAAAAAAAAAAAAAAAAAAAACCTACACCAAATAACAGGCGAGGCAAGTCCATCTGTGCCTCCATATGCCTACTGGTGCCAACGGTTAATGATCTATAAAACAAATCCTCGGTAGGGCCAACATGTATGCTGATGTTTATTCTTCCTTTTCGTTCCTTTGAGTTCCTTTGAAAATCATGTTATACAACGCAACATAGTGCAACAGAACACCATCACAACCTGACTTACTAACACTAATACAGGCCAGCGACCGCGTTAGTGTAAGGGCGGCGTAGAGGGATAGAGTGAGGCAGCGCTACGAGGTGTGGTATAAGGTGTCGTGTGACCTAATGGGATATTGTAGCCTGGACTCAGTTGGACGCTATTACGAAACACTAATTTGTTGCCTCTCCCACGTGAGTCATAGGTGCTGGAACGGAGGCAGAGAGGGGAGGGAGGGAAGGGAACGAGGGTGTGAGATGAAAGGGGCAAGAGGCAAGGTGGGAGCAAGTAAGAGAAACTGGTGGGGTGAGATATAAATAGGTGTGATGAGAGAGAGAGAGAGAGAGAGAGAGAGAGAGAGAGAGAGAGAGAGAGAGAGAGAGAGAGAGAGAGAGAGAGAGAGAGAGAGAGAGAGAGAGAGAGAGAGAGAGAGAGAGAGAGGAGAGAGAGAGAGAGAGAGAGAGAGAGAGCGAGAGCGAGAGCGAGAGCGAGAGAGAGAGAGAGAGAGAGAGAGAGAGAGAGAGAGAGAGAGAGAGAGAGAGAGAGAGAGAGAGAGAGAGAGAGAGAGAGAGAGAGAGAGAATGGGGGGAGGGAATAGAAAAAAAAATGTGGGAGGCAGAAAAAGAGAACATGGAGTCGACAGTCAGTTAAGGAGGTGAAGCCGAACTGAGAGAGAATACAATTAATGAAGTCATCACACGAAAATAAAACTTATAATAAAACAAATAAACATCGCACCAAAAAAACCAAAACAAACGAAACGAACATAACCAGTCAATGTTGATGGAACGATTTAACGAAGACCAGAAGAAGAAAAAAGTCGATACAACAAAATACGAAACAAACAGGAAGAGAAAGAAGAGAAGGAGAAGAATAAGGTGAGACATACATAACTTATTAACTCTCTAAGAACACAACAAGGAGGGAACAATTAAAGGGGACACACGAGCCGCGCCACACACTCATAAGGGGAGAAAGACCTATGACCATTAGCCGCCCTGACGCAGCCGCAGCCATACCCTTGCAACCTCCAGGTCATTGCGCCGCGTAAGTTATCACGTTACATCGATTCCTCTTGATCCAGTTGTAGAAAAAAGAAACAGTAAGATAGTTGTTGGTTCCTCAGTGACTAAAAAATAAGATAAAACAAAAATGTAAAGTAGCTGGTTCCTCGTATCTCAATAAAATAAAAAAATAGCGACTTTCTCTTATTAACAATTGACAAATAGGTTGTTTTTCTTTGACTAAAAAATGTTAAGGAAGATAGCAAGTTACTCTTACACACACATAAAATAGGAGATATATCATATTTCTCTTAAGATAGAAAATAAAAGTAAAAACTAAATTCTAAGTTGCAGAAACAAAGGAAACAATAAAACGCATCAGTAAAACGTAAATGAAAGACAGACAGACGCTTTCTAAACCCTCACCTTCCTTCCTTATCATTTTCCTAGTCCTACAATGCAAAAGAAAAATAAATATATATAAAGATGTTATAGGTTTGATTAAATCTTACGCCACCAAGGTGTTTATGACGGCAACAAACTCACTTTAAGTATTTTTTTTTCTTCAAGTCTTTAATTTATACAAGTCTTGGCAACACTAAAGGTGACCAGGGAATCTAATTTAGCCAATCAGTAGTAGTAGTTGTAGTAGTGGTAGCAATACTAATTCTACTACTACTACTACTACTACTACTACCACTACTACTACTACTACTACTACTACTACTATTACTACTACTACTACTACTACTACTACTACTACTAATGATAATAATAATGATAATATTAACAATACCAGCTTATTACTTGTTGCCGAATCTGGGCCGTTGGTGCTAGTCTAGGCGAGCCTCAGTGTGACTGGTTTTAGAAGAACTCGTTTGGCTCACGTGTGTGTGTGTGTGTGTGTGTGTGTGTGTGTGTGTGTGTGTGTGTGTGTGTGTGTGTGTGTGTGTGTGTGTGTGTGTGTGTGTGTGTGTGTGTGTGTGTGTGTGTGTGTTCATAGAAGGTAATGATGGAATGAAAGAATGAAGGAAATTAAGGAACGAAGGAAACAGTGACATAATTGACTGACTGGCTGACTGATTGACTGATTGACTGACTGACTGACCAACAAGTGAGCAATGATGTGAGGAGAGGAGGAGGGTGGAAGAGTGGATGCAGGACGTAACACCCTTGAATCTTGTGTTCTGTGCTGGTCTTGTGGTGGTGGTGGTGGTGGTGGTGATGGTTGGTGGTGGTGGTGGTGGTGGTGGTGTTGAGTTGCACAGGTGAGTCAGAATCGAGTCCTGGGTGAAGGGGGAACAGGTAACCTTCCTTTATCACCTTATTTCTGTCTCCTCTCTTTCATTTCTCCCTTACTCCCTCATTCACTCCCTCTTTGATTCACTTTCCGTGTCTCCTCTATTTTCGTCTTAAAATCTTATTCTTCTTTCATTCTTTTTCTTTATTCTTGTCTTTTCTTTACTAATATTTTACTTGATCTTTCCTATTTCTTTCATTTCTCCTTTCCTTTATAATACATTTCACTTCCTTGCACTGTTACGTACTTATTTCCACATCATATTCATCCATCCTTTCCTCTCTCCTTTTCCCTTCTATTTTTCTCATTTCTTTCCTCATTCCTCTTTATGTTCCTTCTTTCTCTCTCCTACATCATCAACTTTCCTAATCCACCACACTGTAACCTGGATGTAAAGAACGAAGCCAGAAACTAAGGCTTTCCCTCCAGTGGTTAAGAAAGTGGAACAATAGAGAAGGTTCAATAAAAAAAAAAAAAAGTAGAAGAAAAATAAAGAAAGACAACACGCAAACTTGATTAATTTTGCTCAATCATTTTTTTTTCTATTATTTATTACTTTTTTATCAGTGGTCTTGGAAGGTTTGTGTTTGGGGTGAAGGGGGGGGGGAGAGGTGGGCAGAGGGAGGAGGAGATGCTGGATTTATGGGATTAAGTTTCCAGTGAACAAAATAGTGGGTGATAAATCATGTTTTTTCTCGTGTGTTTTGCTGGCCGGTTGAACTAGGTTTTTTTTACTCTCTTTTTCTTCACTGTCTCTATCTATCTATCAATCTCTTTCTCTCCCTCTCTTACACAACCTCATCATCATAAAGTACCAATGAATATAATAAAAAAAGAATCATGACCAGCAGTGTAGAGTCAGTCAGTCATGCAAGAACGTGACACAAACAGCTTGACACACTTATAGAGAAGTGGCAATGCATGATGAGTAAGCAGTCACGTCATGCAACAGTAGGTCAGTGACGCTCTGGTGGGACGAGAGGATGGAAGGAGAGACATTAAAACTTCTTAATATGGATGTGAAAATTGTATAAGGGAAAGATGTGAGTATGTGAGAGAGAAAAAAAAACTAGAGAGAGAGACCAGCAGAGACCAATACCCCTTTTTAAGAGAAGAAAACAAGATCACCACCACCATCACCACCACCAACAACAACAACACCACCAAACAACAACAAAAACAACAACAACAACACCATCATGTGACAGTAAAATAATGACACCTGACCCCCTACCTACTCCTCCCCTTCCCCCTATCCCCTCTTTGCCCTTCCCCTACAAGTGCCCACGCCCAGATCAAAGGTCAGAGGCCTCCACATGTACAAAAGACACGTGACACCATAGGATACAGAGGCTCACATAGGATTGTTGAAGGATTAGCTATTCTAAGGGTGGTGAAGGATTGGAAGGACCTGATTGGGGGATTATTGTCCTTGGGAAGTGAATGACCTCGATTGGGCAGGTGAAGGGAAGGGTATAGGAAGGGAAGGTGGAATAGGAGAATGAAGTACTAAGATAAGGGAAACGAAGGTGGAATTAATAGATGAAATGATAGGATAATGGGAAGCAAGGACTAAAAAAAAGTATAGAGTATGGGAGATAGACGAGAAAATGCCATTGAAAAGTTATATAAGAAATCTTTGTAGTAAAAATAAACCAAACGTTATATCCGGAAGTAATATTCGACCTAAAAAAAAGATAGTTAAAGGAACGTCAAAAGAAGGCCTAAAGGAACATTATAATAGCCTAAATAATAGAATAAATAATAACTTCATAATAAACAACCTTGAAAATATAGCGTGAAATTGAATGAGTTTGAGAGGAAGAGAAGGAAGAGGAAGAGGAGGTAGTGGAGGAGGAGGAGGAGGAAAAGGAGGAGGAGGAAAAGGAGGAGGAGGAGGAGGAGGAGGAGGAGGAGGAGGAGGAGGAGGAGGAGGAGGAAGAGGAAGAGGAAGAGGAAGAGGAGGAGGAGGAGGAGGAGGAGGAAGAGGAAGAGGAAGAGGAGGAGGAGGAGGAGGAGGAGTAGACCTGAGGGAGACGAAGGAAGGTTAAAGAAGAAATTGAAGAAGATTAAGTGTAGATTGAGATAGAACTCCTCCCTTAAAGTGGCCCACACCCTCTCCCTCTCTCTCTCTCTCTCTCTCTCTCTCTCTCTCTCTCTCTCTCTCTCTCTCTCTCTCTCTCTCTCTCTCTCTCTCTCTTTTATATAACTAACCTAATATGAGTGAGGTAGGCCGTCTTTCTTCTTCTTCATGTTCTTGTTCTTGTTCCTCTTGTTCTTCTTTCTCGTCCTCTTCTTAACTTAGAAAAACTGGAAGACCGCTGGAAGAAAACAAAAAAATCTTCCTCAATGTGGGTCTTCCTCTAACGCTGTGTAGATCTAGTGAAAGACTCTCTCTCTCTCTCTCTCTCTCTCTCTCTCTCTCTCCTCTCTCTCTCTCTCTCTCTCTCTCTCTCTCTCTCTCTCTCTCTCTCTCTCTCTCTCTCTCTCTCTCTCTCTCTCATCGTGGTGAAGGGAAAGTTTGCGTGTGTGTTTGTGTGTATTTATGAGCTGTGAATAATGTGTGTGCGTGCGTGCGTGCGTGTGCTGTGTGTGAGTGTGTGTGTGTGTGTGTGTGTGTGTGTGTGTGTGTGTGTGTGTGTGTGTGTGTGTGTGTGTGTGTGTGTGTGTGTGTGTATGAGAGAGAGAGAGAGGAGAGGAAGAGGAAGAGAGAGAGAGAGAGGGGGGAGAGAGAGAGAGGGACGGAAGAGAGGAGAGGAGGAGAGAGAGAGAGGAGGAGAGAGAAGGGAGGAGGGGGAGAGAGAGGAGGGAAAGCGACGGAGAAGAGGGAGAGGGGAGAGAGATAGAGAGAGAAGAGAGGGCGAGAGAGAGGAGAGGGAGGAGAGAGAGCGAGCAGAGGAGGAGTGAGGAGGAGAGGAGAGATAGCGAGGGAGAGAGAAGAGGCAGAAAGTGGAGAGGAGAGGAATGAGAGAGAGAGGAGAGGGAGCGGAGAGAAGAGAGGAGAGAGAGGAGTAGAGAGAGAGGGAGGAGAGAGAGGTGAGAGGAGGGAGGAGATGGAAGGAGAGAGCAGGGGGAGAGAGAGAGGGAGAGAGAGAAGGAGAGAGGGAGGAGAGAGATAGAAGAAGAGAGAGAGGCGAGAGGGGGAGGGAGAGAGAATGGAGAGAGAGAGGCGGGGTGTGGAGAAGGAGGGAGGAGAAGAGGGAGAGGGAGGGAGAGGGGGGGATGGAGATGAGAGAGAGAGCGAGAGGACCGAGAGTCGAGGAGAGAGAGAGGGGAGAGAGGTGGATGAGAGAGAGGATGACTCGGAGGAGGATTGGAGGCCGAGAGAGAGAGGAGAGAGGGAGAGAGAGAGTGAGAGGGACTGAGCGGTGAGAGAGAGACGAGAGAGGGAGGAGAGATAGGAAGAGAGAGAGAGAGAGAGGAGAGAGAGGATGGAGATAGACGAGAGAGGAGAAGAGAGATGTTTGATGAGGTTGTGAGAAGTAGAGTAGAGGGATTGGAGATGAGAGAGAGGAGAGGGATGAGATTGTGAGAGTGGAGAGAGATAGAGAGAGAGAGAGAGACAAAAAAAATATATAAATTATATTTTTATTTAAAAACAAAAAGGTAAACAAGCAATTATAAAAAAGATAAATGAGAAAAGATGACAACAGAAAAAAACAATTACTCATATCCGTCAAAGGAGAAGAAGAAGGAGGAAGGGGAGGAGGAGGAGGAGGAGGAGGAGGAGGAGGAGGAGAAAGAGAAGGGAAAGAAGGAATAAGAAGATGATATTGAGGCTAAGCAACGAATTGAAATAAGAACATAAATAAGAAACAATAAAAAAATAACGAAAATAGAAAGTAAACCTGAATTCGTCAAGCAAAATTTCCCCGGGACGCTTAACACAGGTCGTGGCGCCATCACGGGGCCGATTTGCGGGTTGTAGTGAATTGACAGTCAAGTTGCATCCAGCATTACCTTACATGAGAGTGGGGATGTTTTCTCTCAGTGGCGTGTGTGTGGCAAGGGTGACACGAGATGGTGAGGGGCAGGGTACACCTATCTCTCTCTTTCTCTCTCTCTCTCTCTCTCTCTCTCTCTCTCTCTCTCTCTCTCTCTCTCTCTCTCTCTCTCTCTCTCTCTCTCTCTCTCTCTCTCTCTCTTTCTTTCTTATTCTCTCTCCTGCTAGCTTTACTGGGGAGTCCTTCAAGACCTGAATGTAATATACGGACGGCAGATCTTGTAGCAGGTCGTCGCTGCCCCCCACAGGAGCTCAACGACCCATAGCCTCACAGGGCGGGCGCGTACCTGAATCGAGGCACCCAAATGTTATCTTCGACGAGGACACGACCGGTCTCGCGTTTATCTGCGGCGACGCCCTCCATTGAAGTCCCCGCTGTTGTCTTCAGTGCCCCTTGACTGGCTTCAGCTACCCCGGTTCCGTGTGTTTTAAAGATTAGACGCGAATCAGCCAATTAGAGCAGGTTGGAAGAGTGATGGCGGTGATGATTGGGTACCCGAGACCTTAGGAAGCGAGTGGGCTTAATTGATGTTTCCGCGGATAACTAAGTCAGGTATGGATATGGGGTGCGGATAAATGAGTCAGCTGTGGATATGGAATGAGGACCGTGTTGGGAGGCACCTCAGTGATTCGCGCTTCACCACGCTGCTGATAAAGGTGATTCAGCGCCACTTCAATGTCCAGGAGGAGGAGGAAGATGAAGGGACTAATAATAAGGGTCCTGGCTTTGTTTCCAATGAGTTTCCAGTCCATTACACCCAACGACATGCTGATATGAGGGAGGGAAGTGAGGTCTGGGTGAGGACGATGGTCAGGGAAGTGGACGGTTGGTGGTAGGGAAATGGGATGAGGAAACGGTAGAAGCAGCGTCGAGGAAGATGGTCGGATGAATTGTCAAGAGTGTAATACTAGACTATAAGGAGCACACGTATGGCTGCTATCGAGGCAAGGTACACTTAATGCAAGCCTCGTAGTAGCTATTTGGGGCGTGTGTATGTAGTAGAATCTGTGCGAACCATCAGACGAAATGACCTTCACTACTTTAATTACGTCGGCCACCCACCAGGGCCACACACACACACACACACACACACACACACACACACACACACACACACACACACACACACACACACACACACACACACACACACACACATTGGAGCGACGATATCCCGTAACTGCTGCAGACCCACAAAACGGGTTCTCCTTCCCGCCCGAACAGCTCCCGCGTTACTCCATCTCACTTTAGAGAAAACACCAACGCCTTGGGATTTGAGGCGCGATTGAGGAGCAGGTGAGGAGACGGGAAGGATGTGCGGAGAGTGACGGCAAAGTGGCATGGATCTTTTGGCGGAGGAGGAGGAGGAGGAGGAAGCAAGAGCGACATGGGTAGATGAGGATATGAAAAGCTACTGTTTGGATCTCTCTCTCTCTCTCTCTCTCTCTCTCTCTCTCTCTCTCTCTCTCTCTCTCTCTCTCTCTCTCTCTCTCTCTCTCTCTCTCTCTCTCTCTCTCTCTCTCTCTCTCTCTCTCTCTTTCTCTTTGACAACTGTACCCCACAGATACACAAACCATTAGAAGTGACTAGTTGAAAGAGAATAACATGCTGCGAAGAGCGGGTTTCGTTGTCTCCTGAAAGCGATAATTTAATTCTAAGTGAGTCCCCCGCTGCTTCTCAAGGCACTAAACACCATCTTTAGAAGGGAGAATCTGCCTCTTGTATAATCCTCAGTCCTTTCTTGTACAGTCGTAAAAACTAAACAAACAATAGACAAAAAGAGAAGAAAAAAAGAGACACGTAGACAAAATAAACCAGGATACCATTACAAGATTGAATTAAGATAACGAATAAGATGAAGAGATGAACCAGAAAACTATTATCACGATGGAGAATAACAGATGTAACAAATGTCATCGATTTTCGTAACACACAAGACAATCAACTTTCAATGGACGGCGTTCGTGTAATAAGAAACCGTCTCACTTTTTCTTACTCTTTTTCTCTCTTTCTCTTCCCCCGTCAGCAACCATCAAGCGGCGGGTTTATTAAGTTACTGGCTGACAAGAGCTTCTTGTATTCTCCCATAATCTGATAAATTAGTATTGCAGGACACACGCCGAACGTCCTTCCTCACACTGTCCTAGCTGAGGATGCGCCTCTCACCTGCCTCTGCTTGGTAGTTGCTGGATGCGCCCCGCGAGGGAGATAAGATAGATTCTCTGCCTAAGTATACGCCGAGAAAGTCGTGTGTACATGCCGACATGCTATTTATTCTTAAACGAGGGAGTCGCGGATGAAGGCGCGGCTGCCGGCAACATCACAGGATTTTGCAGCCAAGGAAAAAAAATAATGGGTGGAAAAAACGCGTGTAAGGAAAATGTTAGATATTACCTGTGCTTTACGACTGCCTCGAAGATTGGATTAGAATATTGTTCGTCATGATGGTGTAATTTGGAGTAGCCTTCAGCAATCTGACGTAGCCGCTCCAATAAGGAAGAGCAATTTGACTAATAGCACTTAATGCTGCTGAAGATAGACACTACTGGTGTTACGCCCCTGTGATCCCCGCCAGACGACCCCGCCCCACCACCCTCTTCCCCGCCCACCTCCTTCAAGCCAAGCAAATTATGTTTATTATAAGAGTTATTTCTTGATTGTACGCTAATCGATCTTCTCCCACAGAGACGACCAGTATACCAACACAACCCCACCACACCTTCTACCCCCACCACCCACACTGTTCCCCATAACCCACACTGCACATCCTACTCCCTCAATGCCCAACCCCACCACATACACACCTACACAAACACACCCCATTGTCCAGCCCGCCTAACCCTCCTCTCCTTGCAGGGGTCAATTCGCCGTGGTCTACCACTGCCGCCATCGCATCACTGGAGAAGAGTTCGCAGCAAAGTTCTCGTCCCGATGGCGCCTCGGCGGCGACTGCACGTTGGACATCCTGCACGAGGTGGGCGTGTGCGCACTCCTGCGACAAGCGCAGCGCACCGTGCAGCTGAAGGAAGTGTTTCGCACCGAGACAGAGCTGGTGCTCGTCATGGAGTAGTGAGTGTTCACCTGTGATTTTGTTGTGCTTTTTTCACCTATCTTGCTTTCTGTTGCTTTTGTGTGCAGGTTATTGTGGTATTGCGGTGTGTTGCGGTGTCAGCTGCAGCAAGTGTCAGGTAATGGATATCTTTCATACGAGTAACTTCCTCCGGCTCGTGTTATGGCTCCGAGGCTGGCCACAATCCTCCCTTCAGTGAGCCACACGGAAGAGCCTCTTAGTGATTCCTGAGCCATGGGTCCTCATCATGTTGCCTCCTCACTGGAGGTCTCACACATTGTCAGCCGACGGAGGCCATCACTCATATCTGCCTCACCTGTCGCCTGTCCAGTGTCGCCGCGGCTCGTAAACCATGACACACATTCCTTCCGAGAGGCGATTTATGTCCCCTTTGTTGACGTTCATTCGAGAAGGTCATCCAGACGTGATAAATCGTAAACACAAGTAGAATCCATGTAGAAATTACCTTGCCGGGCAGCCTGTGTGGCTCGGGTAGAGGTGGGGGGTTGTGGGGCGGCGAGGGCTGTGGTGCGGCTGGTGTATCGGGTTTTATTGACTCAGCAGGACCTGTTTGGAGTTTATTGAGGAGAGGGAGGACGCCTGCAGGTTACGACCAACTCGAAGATGTATAACTATGGTGAATATGTTCGCTTTGTTGTGATAGGTAAATGGTAGTGAAGGGTTTGTTTGTTTCTGTAAAGATGTATACAAAGGTTAGATGAAGCTGTAAAGGTGAAGAGATTGTGAAGAAAGGGAAACTGCATTCAAATATAGCACACCACTTTGAGGATCTGCCAGAAGGTAGGACTCATTCTCTCTATCTCTCTCTCTCTCTCTCTCTCTCCTCTCTCTCTCCTCTCTCTCTCTCTCTCTCTCTCTCTCTCTCTCTCTCTCTCTCTCTCTCTCTCAGGATTATCGAGGGTCCTTGCTGTTTGATAAGACAGCGACAGCCCATTCACTCCATACTCAGTTCCGTTGGTGAGATGATGTCCACAGATATCTCCTTCAATATGTAGCTGTGAGAGTGACTACTATATTGAGAGGGATGACTGACCGACGGGCGGGAAGAAGTCTGGAAGGAACGATTAAAAAGGGAAGGGTGATTGTCCGCTAAATGGCCAACGATATAGACCAAAAACGAATGACTACTTTATTGAGAGAGATGAAAGGGTGAAGGAAGGACCGTGAGGGGAAGGAACAACGGGATAAAGATAGGTGATTGTCCGCTAAATCGGGAATGAACTTGACTTATGAGAAACCGTCCGTTAAATGGGGAGAAAGTAGATTTATAGATGACTGTGAGCTAAATGAGGGTCAATATAAACGATAGGTTATTCATGTTATTTAAAAGGAAACTCAACTCCATAGATAGACCTGTAAATAGCATCCCATTACGGTACAACAGATGACTCTTCGCTTTGCTATTGACGATGCTGACTAAATGAAGATCCTATGACTAAACCCAAGCCACTCACAACCTCATGACAGGACTCCATGACTAAAAGCCTCATAAAGAGTGCATATGTAAGACCACATGAGCTATAGCCCCTTGTCTTCAACCTGACCTTGACAACACCTCAACACCACCTCAACAACACCTCAACAACACCACACCTTGACCTTAAGACACCCTCGCACCACCACCACCACCTTCACGCCTCGCAACACCTCAGACGCAACACATGTTCTTCTTTGTATCTCTGTGTTCAACTACCCCGGTACTTCTCCACAGCCCTTTCTCCTCCTCCTCCCTGACACCCTAACACCCTTCACATCTTCTTCTTCCTCCTCCTCCACCTCCTCCTCCTCCTCCTCCTCCTCCTCCTCCTCCTCCTCTTAGATAACCTGGTACGAAGGAGTGGTTTCTCATCTCCCAACAAGACACCCGAGGGAGACAGCACTTAGGGGACAAGGGAGACATCGAGACGCCGTGAGGAGGTTGATGTCCCGACGACGTAGAGATGAAGGAACACTGAACACAGGACATGGAAGCTGCGTTAGCGCCCCGCCGGCCTGCCTACCTGTCTACATACACACACACACACACACACACACACACACACACACACACACACACACACACACACACACACACACACACACATTTTTTTTTATCTCTATCTCTATCGCTATCTCTCTCTCTCTCTCTCTCTCTCTCTCTCTCTCTCTCTCTCTCTCTCTCTCTCTCTCTCTCTCTCTCTCTCTCTCTCTCTCTCTCTCTCTCTCTCTCTCTCTCTCTGGACGCATTCTTCAACACACACAATAAACATAAAAGCAAAACATCTTTACCTCCAAAAATTTGAATAAACAAACAGGGACAACAAAGTTTTAAAGTATAATAAATTTTTTTTCTGGCACACCTTTTCAATCACGTTTATTGCTTTCCCGCGTTTCATGCCTAGTTACGAGTCCTTAATGGTTACTTAACACTGCGTGAGACGAATGTGGCTTCTCTCCCCACCACCTTAAACACCGATAGAGACCCTGAACGAAAAAAAAAGACATCGAAAATAGATATTATCCCATAATGTTTTATTTTTGTCAATACTTTTTCTTCTTCTTCTTCTTATTATTATTATTATCGTGTTCCATGTAACCAATGATAATATTTTCTCTAAGATATTCATTCTCCTTATGCAGTAGGACATTTTTTTACATGGAAGGGCAAGGAAATTAGAAGAGAATGGGGAAGATAGACAGGGAGAAGGAGATAAGAGATGAAAGAGGAGGGTGAGGAAGGAAAATATAGAGAGATGGGAGAGGAGAAGAACAGACAAGATTAATATGCAAGAGGGAGTGAGAAGGTGATAAAAGAGGAAGAATAGAAGAAGAAAAAATTATAATAAGAAATGAGCAAGGAAGAAGATAGGAGATGAAGAGGAAGATAAAACAGAGAGAGATAAGGAAGGTGTAAATATGGCAGGGGATGGGGGAGCAAGGGAGGCAAATGAGAAAGGAAGGAGGGGGTAGAGGAGGAGGGGAGAGAAAGGGGGGGGGTGGTTGGTGTTGAGGGTAAGGAGGTAAGGAGGGAGTGAATGATCAGATATCGTAGCGGGAAGCATTACTGTTACTGGCGTTGTGCCAATTCACTCATTAGCAGATCATAATTCCTTTAACAGCCTTCTCTTCCTTCTCCACCTCCTCCTACACCTCGAGCTCTTCCTTCTCCTCCCAAGTCTTCTCCTCCTCTTCCTTGTTCCTGCTTGTAGTTATTTCTAATCAGTATTTTGTTATCTCCTTCTTCTGTTCTTTGGTTTTGTGTTTTGAAGACTGTTATTTTTTTATATTTCGTGTTGACTTGTTTCATTGTCGATGGTGTTGTTACCTCCTCCTCCTCCTCCTCCTCCTCCTCCTCCTCCTCCTCCTCCTCCTCCTCCTCCTCCTCCTCCTCCTCCTCCATGACCTATCCACACTCCTCATCCACCAGTTCAATGACTCCCCACAAGCTCCTCCACCTCCTCCTTCCACCTCATCTCCCCAGCATCCTTTCCTTAACCCTCCTTCCCTTAACCCTCCTTCCTCCCTCCTCCCTTTCCCTCCTGTTCCTTTACCCTGAAGCCAAGTGGTCTACAAAGGACCACTAAAAGCTGCTCCGATTTGTAGTGTAAAGAACGAAGGGTCTACTTAAGTCTCTTGGTGATGAATGATGAATGGAAATGAAGGGAGGTGGTGGCAGTGGTGGTGTGGCTAATGAAGGGGTTGTGTGTGCTCTCAGGAAGCCTCGAGGGGGTGGTGTGTGTGGTGGTGAGGCTGTGGGTGGTGTGTCTGGTGGTGTGGTTAGGCTACTGGTGGTGGTGGTGGTGGTGGTTAAGTTAAATGGCTGTGTAATATGATGTTATTAATATCAAATAACTTTTTTTTCAATATAATCATTTCATTCCATTACAATTCTTTATTTCGTTTAAATATTTGCTTTCAACTTGTTATTTTTTCTTATTTATCTTGTACACGTTTCTGAGAAGAGTTGCGAGTCATCAGGCCAACAGTTTGCTGTTGATACTGAGTCCAATCAATGACACACTTTCACAATTGTACTTATAGGTCTCTTCTTTCTCCCTTCCTCCTCCCTTCCTTCTCTCCTCCTCCTCCTCTCTCCTCTTACTTCTCCTCCTCCCCTCCTCCTGTTTCTTCCTCTTTTACTCCTCCCCCGCATCAAATTTTAGTGGCATATTTAATTTGGATGTAATATTAAGACAAGTTAAGTGAAATAATAACTAATAAGTGTATAAAGGTGTATAATGTGATCACCTATAACAGTTATGGTTACGTCTCATCCTACCTCCCCTTCCCTCCTTGCCTCATTGACACTATAAAGAGTCATCTCGCAGGTGGCACTCAATGGATACTTTCTATACACACACACACACACACACACACACACACACACACACACACACACACACACACACACACACACACACACACACACACACACACACACACACACACACACACACACACACACACACACACACACATACATACACATTTTTTGGTGTTGTCTGTCTGAGTGAGGCGGTGCGTGTGTGCATGTTGAATAAGACAGTTATGCCTACTCCTTTTCTTCTTACTCTTCTTCCTCCTCCTCCTCCTCCTCCTCCTCCTCCTCCTCCTCCTCCTCCTCCTCCTCCTCCTCCTCCTCCTCAGTGTTTGTTCTTTTCTAAATTCCTCTTCTGGTTCATGGTGAATTATAGTTTCTCTTCCTCCTCCTCCTCCTCTACCATCACTTCTTCTATTTCTTCTTCTACTACTACCTCTTCCTCTTCCTCCTCCTCCTCCTCCTCCATAGCGCCTCCTGCTGCGTGTCCAATGCTTTAGGCCTTCGTGTGTCTCGGCAGTGCGTGATGGGCGTGGGCGAGGCCAGGCAAGTGATGGGCGGCCGAGGCTGGACTCAAGACCCCGCCCACCTCCCTTCACTGCCCCGCCCCCCCGCCACCCCCCCCGCTGCCCCACGCCCCCGAGGAATGACCAGTAATTGCACTGTGCCGTCTCACTGAGCGATCAATTTGTGCATGAAACTTCCGCGTGTAAAGGAAGATTACACCGAGAAGTACTTATCTTTTTTTTCTTTTTGAGGGGAAGGGAAGAAGGGCCGGGCCAGAAGACTTTTATTAGATTCGAAAATATAAAAAAAAAAATCGAAAATATTGTCTTCATTCACGATTATAATTTTGTTTTCTGACACGTTATATGTTTTCTTAATACTGTAATGATAGAGTGAAGAGATAACTTACAATATTATTCCCTATACTGAGAAGGAAAAAGAGAAAGAGAAGGAGAGGGAGGAGAAGGAAGAGGTGTGCTAGCTATATTGAAGAGAAAGAAGAGAGTAAGAAGGATGAGTGCGGGAAGATAAGAGGGAATGCAAGTCACATCAAAATTCAGGCGTGCATGATAAACCGTCGCGTCCCATTGATCACAAATCCCAGGATGCACAACGCAGGCAAGGCGGACAGGACGCACAAGATCAGCGCCTGTGCCGGACCGTATTCAGCTGCCCACCACAACTATATTAGGCAAAAGGTCAATACTGTCGCAAGTAGACATTCAATACTGCTATGTGTCGGGCGTGGGAGAGGCGCGTGGGAGGCTTGTGGCATGCCTCGTGCTGGCGTGTTCCGTGGGAGTGGAGGAGTGGAGGGTAGAGTATGTGGGAGGAACGGGAGGTGATGAATGGAGGAGAGGGGAGAGGTTATGAGGGTGGAGGGGCATGTGTGGGAAGAGGAGGAGGATGAGGAGGAGAAGGAGGAGAAGATTAAAGATGTGGAGAGATGGAATATGCCCGAAGAGAAGGAGAAGGAGGAGGTAGAAAACACTTAAACCAAAAGAGGAGAAATGAGAAAAAGACAATTAAAAATGAGGAAGAGGAGGAGAAGGAAGAGGAGGAGGAGGAGGAGGAGGAGGAGGAGGAGGAGGAGGAGGAAGGAGGAGGAGGAGGAAGAGGAGGAGAATACAAAAGCGGTAAGGTGTGAGGGAGGTGTGAGGTGATGAACAGGTGAAGTGGCACAGCGTCCTTGCCTCCCAGGTGCCACCCCACCGCCACGCCCTTCCCCGCGCCTCCTCTGACGTCAGAAGCCGCGGAGGTGGAGTAGAGGGTCAGCCGAGCGTGGGTGGCGAGGGGCGTGATAGACGATAATACTATTCTTGCGTTAATGGTGGTGGTAAAGGAGATTAATTAGTAGTGAAATCGGAGAGTGAAGAATGCCTTTTTTAGAGACCTTTCGGGGCACTAAATTTTCCTGCTTTCATGACGGATATATAAGCAAGAGAAAGTTGAGTTATTATTGCGATGAAAATAAAACATTAGGTCATTAATCTGTCCTACAAAAAACTACGTAGAATTGATCAACTCTTGCTGTATATTAGTCAAAACAAATTATTTCCCTCTATTTTAACTCCACAAATATTACTGCCACATAATTTCTTTACACTAACCAAAAGAAAATTGCTTACTTAGCCAATTCAATACAAAACAGACATCAACATCTCTTCTTGCATTAGACAGCGGACAATATACTAAACATTTAATACATAAGACAGTTTACTCTACTCCCTTTAAACAATATACACTTACACACCCACACAAACAAGAATTCTCTAACTCACTCTTGTTCTATCATACACAATACACCAGTCAACACAATTAAACCCTTCCTTAACCTTCAACCTGGGCAAGAAATATTATATAATTTCTTAACGCTCACAAAGACTGGATATTCAACCTTAATTACAACTCACAAAGGGTCGAGATGAGGTAGCGAGAGGCGGCCAACAGGTGGTAGCCATTGTGTGTTTACCTGAGCAGTGACGTCACACGGGCCGTCCCCTCTCAGCCAATCACAGTCTCGAATGAAAGTGTTGAGTAATTCATGGCACCAATAGTGAAGTGCCTCGTTTAAGCCTCATGTTGTTATTGGTGGAGGCGTGGGAGGAGGTGAGTCAGGATGGGATTGGTGTGGGTGAGTGTGTGTGAGTGAAGTGTGAGGGTGTGGGAGGGTGTGAGTTAGTATGGTGAGACACACACACACACACACACACACACACACACACACACACACACACACACACACACACACACACACACACACACACACACACACACACACACACTCACACACACACACACACACACACAACTCAGTATGTCTCTTTTAACAATAATATATATGATTATATGTGCAGTAACTCTCTCTTTCTCTCTCTTTAATTTATTTGCTTGTACAATGCTTGCAATTTTGTTGTGCTGCGATTCATTTCTATTTTCCCACTAATGAGGAGAAGGAGAAAGAAGAAGAAGAAGAGGAGGAGGAATAGGAGGAGAAGGAGGAGGAGAAGGAAAGAAAGAACACGCCCACCACCTACCCTGAAGCTTCTCCAGATGAGGCAAGAAGTAACACTGTCGACCCATTGCTCTCTCTCTCTCTCTCTCTCTCTCTCTCTCTCTCTCTCTCTCTCTCTCTCTCTCTCTCTCTCTCTCTCTCTCTCTCTCTCTCTCTCTCTCTCTCTCTCTCTCTCTCTCTCTCTCTCTCTCTCTCTCTCTCTTAGTATATGTTAACACTACTAAGAGGAAAATATTGGGCAGTATTTTTTTT
>JAPQNM010000021.1:4365001-4367501 GCA_029783475.1 Metacarcinus magister | reverse complement strand
AAAAATTATCTTGACCAGCGATGTGCAAAGAGGAAAAGAGAGGCTCAGTGATGCCCTTCTTATATGGAAACAAGAGGAGATGAGTCTAACAGGAGAAGAGGAGGAGGAGGAGGAGGAGGAGGAGGAGGAGGAGGAGGAGGAGGAGGAGGAGGAGGAGGAGGAGGAGGAGGGAGGAGGAGAGGAGGAGGAGGAGGAGGAGACTAACATGAGAGAGTAGATTAAGGGAGAGAAACGAGACCTGTTGGAATAGGGAGAGGGTAAGGAGAAAATGAGAGACATGATTAAAGAGAGGACACGGTTAACGGTTAGAGGGAGAGAAGGAGAGAAGAAGAGGAGAGAGGGAGAGGAGGGAGAGAGGGCCAGCAGGAGGCAGCGGAGAGGGACGAGCGTGAAGCCAAAGGAAGCGTCAGGCGTGAAGGAACATTTTCATTTAGTCTGTCACGAAGAATCTTCCGCAGAACATGCCTCCAAGAGTTGACGTTAATGCTGTTGTTGCTCCTCCTCCTCCTCTTCCTCCTCTTCCTCCTCCTCTTCTTCCTCCTCCTCCTCCTCCTTCTCCTCCTCCTACTCGCCTTGCCCCAAGACTCACCTCGCGTCCCATAACTCGCATTCAAATTACTGTGAGACGCACATATAGACTTTCAAAAGTCCCCGCTTTATTGCGAGGACGTGGAATAGTCTCTCTGTCTGTCTGTCTGTCTGTCTGTCTGTCTCTTTCTCTCCCCCCCCCTCCCCTCTCTCTCTCTCTCTCTCTCTCTCTCTCTCTCTCTCTCTCTCTCTTCTCTCTCTCTCTCTCTCTCTCTCTCTCTCTCTCTCTCTCTCTCTCATACAAGGTAACATGACAGTTGTAAGCATGGAGTGGAGGGAAGGGGACAGGCGGGGGGTGATAAGCGGTGTCCTCAGAAGGCGGCGGCGACTGGGATGACAGTGGCGGCAGCGAGTGTACGTGCTGTGCCAGGCAGGTCATGCGTGGCGGGTCATGGCCTTGCGGGGAGGAAGGAGGCTGCCACGCGACGCTCCTCTCTCTGGGGCCACGCGACAGTGGGTGGTGCGCGGCGTCAAGACAATAATAAGTCGCACGGACCTGATTCCCGTCACATGCCGCGGCGACCTAACTTTCGTCCGGCCCGTAGATGGCGCGGGCGAGGACACTTACGGGTTTTATAGGTTATTAAGTGGCATGGCGGTTCCCTTTTCTTCTCCCTCTGAGGGCTATCAATATTAGCATAAATGTACGGCATGTGTGTGTGGTGTGTGTGTGTGTGTGGTGTGTGTGTGTGTGTGTGTGTGGTGTGTGTGTGTGTCTACTTTTCACTGACTAGGCTGTGTCCATACATGCGTCCCCCGTCACCCCTCTGCCTAGTACTCTTGGAAACCTTCCTCTTAAACCTCTTAATTTTTTTTCTTGCAAGACTTTCTTTTGCGGGAAATGTTTAAAACAAAAAAAATCGTGTTTCGCTGTACATAGTTTCGTGGACAGTATTCATTACAATGCGCGGCACATTCAACGTAACTCACTGCCTTGATTACCAACACACACACTGTAGTAAGTCCCGGAGTGTTATGCGTTGATGATAATGGTAAAATCGAAGTCTTTTTATTATATTATTTCTCTGACCGGCTACTATATACCTTGCTTGCATATTTACACGTGGAAAAATATGCTCTACAAATAAATCAAAATATGTTCTATATCAACAATCTACCAAATTGATTATACATATTTATATATTTTTTTCATTTACTCAATATTCCCCTTATCAGCATGCATAAATTACCTTATAAAATACATAACATATACCTACTTTATTTACGTCAGTTACTTATAATGGCTGTATTGCCTTATCAATCACCTGTAACCTACCTTAACAATACACATGCGAGGCTTTATCAATTCCCTTCGATTTACCTTCGTAATACACCTGCCTTACCTTAATAATTAGCAGAGTTACCTTATAAGAATACTTGAAACTCTTTCCCTTACTGAGGTGAAGGTAACGAGTTTATGAGCTTTGTTGTGACGGGGTGAGTTCATACAAGGCAGTGAGTGAGAGCAATGGGTCCTTTCTCTCTCTCTCTCTCTCTCTCTCTCTCTCTCTCTCTCTCTCTCTCTCTCTCTCTCTCTCTCTCTTCTCTCTCTCTCTCTCTCTCTCTCTCTCTCTCTCTCTCTCTCTCTCTCTCTCTCTCTCTCTCTCTCTCTCTCTCTCTCTCTCTCTCTCGTCATACAAAATTTTCCGACGTCTATTTTTAGATTCATGAGTCTTCCTTTCTTTTTCTCCTTCTTTCTCCTCCTCTTCTTATGCACCACCACCACCACCACCACCACCACCACCACACCACCACCACCACCACCACCACCACCACCATCAAAACATAGGAACACGAATAACTGTAAAGCACACTATATAAGGCATGTCTATCCCTCCTTCCACCCCCGCCCGACCCTCCTTGCATATGCAGCCTGTGTTTAAAGCTATCCACGGGTCTTGCCTCTAAGATA
>JAPQNM010000021.1:4357501-4360001 GCA_029783475.1 Metacarcinus magister | reverse complement strand
GCTTAGAATTTTTTGTTTATCTATTTATTTGTGGGGTAGTTTTATGCATTTATTGTTTTTCGTTTGTCGTTTGTGTTTGGCTTCGTGACAATCTTCTGTATTCTTTCTTCTTTTCATATGAACGTTTTCCTTTGTTTTTTTTTCTATGTCTACTGTTTATAGTTCATTAATTGGATTTATTGGGTCTTGTTCATTTATATCCTTCTGTATCAGGAGAATTATATAACGTTCTATTATTAATTCTATTTATTCACTGTTTTCTTGCTTTCTTCTTTTAATTTTGTTTCGATGTTCAATCTTTTAAAAGTTATTGACTTATACTAATTCTTGAATGTTACTTTTTTCTTTTAGTTTCTTATATTTGTTGTTTATTTATTCAAGATCCTGTTTTGTTGTTTGTTGTTTCTTCACTTTAGCCACAACGCAGGTGATTTGAAATAACCAAGAATACTCTCTCTCTCTCTCTCTCTCTCTCTCTCTCTCTCTCTCTCTCTCTCTCTCTCTCTCTCTCTCTCTCTCTCTCTCTCTCTCTCTCTCTCTCTCTCTCTCTTCCAACACCTATACGTCTTTTTCACTCCCTTCCCTCCAGTCTGTCAATCCACTTTCTCTCAATCTCCCTCTCCCTCATTTCGTATTCCTCCTTCTCCTCCTCCTCCTCTCACTTCTCCACTCCCACAATCCACCCGACACTCACCCTTCCACACACCCACATTTCAACACATTCCATCCATCTTCCAATTCCTCGCCTTTCATTTCTTGTCCGCCCTCTGTCCCATTTCCTTCCCTTAACCCCTTCTAGCCCAGTCCTCACCCTCTCCCTCTTCCTCTCGCCTTCGTCCCTCCTCGCCACGCTGGAAGGAGTGAGGCAAGGGAGTGACAACCGTGTAAAACCAGCACCTCCTCAGGCAGTTCCAGGAAGCTTGATATGGTTGATTTAAACGACCTACACACACATCACACGAAACTAATAAAATGAATGAAACTTTTCTATATAATTTTCGATGCCTCGGTTTCACGTCGATTGATGGTTATGTATCTGCAGTTTTTTTTTCTTTGTATTTCTATTATTTTTTTTTTGTAGTTTATTGATTATTCTTTTTATAATATGAAGTTATGAGGATCAGCAATAACATATTTTGCTCCATATCACGAAGAATGAAAATTAAATCTTACTCTATTCTTTGTAAGGGAGAAATATTTGTGCTTGTTCTATTTTTCTTGTTTAATATTCAGTAACTTAATCTGTTAAGTACTTTTTTTCGACATTCGTTGCTTAAATTTCAATTCCTAAATTTGTCGAGTACTTTTTTTTTCATGACGATCGTTGCTTAATTTTCAGTTCCTTAATTTGTCGAGTACTTTCCTTCTTTATGACGTGATTTAAGAGACCAGTAGCGAGTGTTTGTCTGCAGCGCCACAGTGACCAAGTCTTTACGAGTGTGACGGGTGTGTGTTTCAACCGCTATCACGACACACCTATCTTACTCTTACCCTTTATGGAGCATATCTCTTACCTATACTTAACTACTTCAGAACTTTCGCTTACCTTACCTATAACGGGAGAATAGCTACCATACCTGTAACTAATTGATAAACACTCTACTCGCCTCTATACATACCTGTCTTGGTAAGGTTACTCAATACCATACCTTATCCATTACCCATTAAAACTATACACAAGACGCCGCCATCCATACATCCCCCATTACGAGGAAGTAAGACTCTCTATCTCACACACACACTCATGAATTACTCAGCTCTCACCACTACGCATTACCAGGAGGGTACGACCTTTCACCACACTCACCACACTAAATCTTCGGCAGCAAATACGTTATCTTGGCCTAATCCTCGTTGTGGCTTCGCGTCTCCTTTTGCGGCGCGACTCTTTGTAAACATTTGGTTATCTTATTTACGGGGCGCTCCTGCGTGTCACTGGGTCTGTGTCCTGCTTTTCCGAGGCTACAAAGGGCGTGGCGAGGCGTGGCAGGGTGTGTGTGTGTGTGTGTGTGTGTGTGTGTGTGTGTGTGTGTTGGTGTGGGGCGGGGTGGGGCACGTTGGGGGTGTGTTGGTGTCGTGCATCGCCCCGACACAATGGGGAACTATGGCTATTGTTCTTGCTTATGACGGGGCACTGCAAAACGAGAACGTGCAAGTGTAACTGTTTTTCTTGAACGAGTTTATTTTTAGCAGCAGTGGTATCGGGGGTAGTAGTAGTAGTAGTAGTAGTAGTAGTAGTAGTAGTAGTAGTAGTAGTAGTAGTAGTAGTAGTAGGAGGAGGAGGAGGAGGAGGAGGAGTAGGAGTGGTAGTAGTATACATAACGGGGTTGAGAAAAATTGTTGAGACAGCAGGAGAAATGGAGGTGAAACTAGAGAATAATGCCGAGGAGGAGGAGGAGGAGGAGGAGGAGGAGGAGGAGGAGGAGGAGGAGGAGGAGGAGGAGGAGGAGGAGGAGGAGGAGGAGAATAATAGCAGAGGCAGTACCAGAGAGGACTATGT
>JAPQNM010000021.1:4330001-4340001 GCA_029783475.1 Metacarcinus magister | reverse complement strand
TAATTAGTTTCGTGGGCGAGGCGGGGCGCGGTGGAAAGCCAAAATGGAGAGATAGCTTCTGGTGGACGCTGTCTTGCTCGCTGGGGAGTCCTCGTCAGTATAATCCTCCGCTGAGGCTAAGGGCTACGTAGTTCCTTGAGGCAGATTGTTAGGTTGCATGATGAGTTTCCGTCCTTGCCTGCTCTTCCTACCTGCAGGTCTACTAGCTACACACTTTCCCAACTGCCTCGCCAACCGCACGCTGCCCGCCCGTCCGCCCGCCCGCCGGCCACAGTACCAAGGTTGTCCCAAGAGGAAGATATAAATAATGACATAATTAACTTGACAAATATAAGACAAGGTTGACACTTGACATTCTGAGGAGGTCGCACCTTGACCACCTCCCCTCCCTTCCCCTTCCCTCCCTTCCCCTCCCCTCCCCTTCCCTCCCTTCCCTTCCCCTCCCCTCCCTTCCCCTCCCCTCCCCTCCCCTCCCTCACTCCCTTGTTATCTTCTTCCACCTGTCTTCCCCTCTCCTCCACCCCCTTCCCTAATCTTATTCCACTTTTATTCCCTCCTTAATCCGCTTTCATATGTTACTCCCTTCCCTTCCCCTCCACGTACTTCGTATTCTCTATATGTTTCCCCACTTACCTAATCCTCCACATTTCTGTCCTCCCCCTCCTTCATCTCCTTCTCCTCCTCCTCCTCCTCCTCTTTCTCTCTTCCTCTTCCTTCTTTTCCTCCTCCTCCTCCTCCTCCTCCTCCTCCTCCTCCTCCTCCTCCTCCTCCTCCTCCTCCTCCTCCTCCACGTTGTATACCTTTCCTGTGCCCTCTACTTAATCAAGCTGGACAGGTAGAGTTCCCCTCGGCTAGTCGTCCCCGGCCTTGATCCTTGACGACCGCACGTTTGTCTCAGCAACAAGGAGAGGAAACCCGCACACTGTACACACGCTACGTACATACAAACTTAGATTATACAAGCAACAGTGTAAGCCAGCCCCCGCCCCGTCCCATGATCCCCCACAATTAGCAACAGAGAAGTATAATTTTAGATTCCAGTGTCTAGGCAGCAACGCAGGACAGACAGACCATCATTTCAAGGGCCAAGCCACGTTCCGCCTCAAGCACACACCAGGAATTTACAGCCAGTCCTCGGCGGCGTCTGGATTGATACGCGACAACACGCCGCAGATCGCTGTATATAGCGCTGTGGCGGCCGCTTTATGGTTGTCCCCGAGCTGACGCGTCGCCCCGGGGACCTGCCACCAAGGATTCTGGAATTATTCTGTCATTATTTAGCCTGGTAGCAGCTTCTAAGGGACGCCGCACCCCATCACCTCACACTACAAGGCTTCTCATCCACCAGCATCGTCAGGATATAACAAGAGTATTAAGAATAAGAAATAATCGGGAAACACCATATTTGCTATAATCTCCGGTAAAACAGACCCACAAAAGACTTACACATATAAGAACACGAAGCAGACCAAGAACCAGTTCACCGCAACTAAACACAAACAACACCGACAATAACTACAGCGAGAAAAAAAGAAGAAAGTGACTGGAGGAGAAAGAGAACGTTCAAACTTTCCGCTGCACGTGTCAAAACCGATAATTAATGACTCTGCATCAGCTGCTGACGCGCCTTCCACAAGGGATCAGTCCTCGCTCACCTCCTTCAGCAGGGTGACGCAGCACTTCCCAGCGTTAACTAGCTTATCTTCACCCTATCGAGACGCCCAAAACGGTTAAGGTGTGGGAGAAGGGAGGAGAGGGACGCCCTAAGCACCCATCCCTTCCTCCGTCCCTCTCCTAGCCTGCTCCACCCCGCCCCGCCCCGTTCTAGTCCTCCCCTCTCACCCCCCAAACCCCTCCACCCCAACACACATCCTGCAACGTATATAAGTACGAAGTAAGTGGAAAAAAAGATTAAAGGGAGAGTAAGCGGAGGGAGAAGAAAGGAGAAATAGAATAATGTGCGATGGTAATCAATGCTAAGAGTGGACGATGATGGTGGTTACTTGATAGGGAATCTGTGTCGGCCCTTCGTCTTTGGCATGATGAGGCGAGGATTTGGCGAGGCAGGAAGTAGTTTGGAGGAGAAGGGGGATGGGTCGTGGTGATGGGGGGTGGGGGAGGTGCTGGTGGTGGTGGAGGGTTGGGGAAGAAAAGTGGTTAGTAGCATGGTGGGGAGGGAGTGATGGTGGTGATAGTGGTGATGGTTGTAGTGGAGGTAGTAGTGGTGTAGATGGTGATGGCGTAGATAGTAGTGGAGTGGTAGGGTGTTGGTGGTAGGGTGAGGTGGTGATGGTGGTGGGTAAGGGAACATTGCAGTAAAACGAGAAGGTGAGAAAGTAGTGGTGAGTATGTAAGATGTACACATGTATACCAACATTATGCGTACAAGTACATATTACAAACCAACATGTCACTCACAAACAGTGATGGGCACTGATCACTTAACTGAGAATGGAACGCCCCTTTCCAATCCCTCCCAAAAATGGATGGTTCACTCCCTTCTTCCGCTCCTCTCCTATAAAATGGAAGAAAATTTCACCGCTCGTCTGCTCTACTCTATTAATTATAAAAAAAGCTTATAGCGTAAAAATATTACCAATATCTTAGATAATTAAAAAGCATTAGTCAAGAAAAATATCTCGTGTTTTAAATTTAAAGATTTTATGCATAAAAAAAATTGGGGTTGAAATGCCTTAAATCAAAGTTTCCAAGACAACTAAAATATTTCTAAATTGATTAATTAAAAACTCCGCACAAACATATTGTTGAACCAAATGTATAGAAAACGTAGCTTGATTTTTGAAAACAACATTTTTTGAATGAATTATATTTTCTTTGTTCTATCACAACAACAACAAAGAGCGAGGAGCAGACATACAAAAAAGTTAAATAAACAAAAAGAATGTAAATCTGCTCCACATCCCTTTTCTAAATCTGAGTCCACTTGTCCACTCCCGAAAATGGAACCTGGGGAACAGAGCGGAAGAGTAAGAGTGTATACGTGCCCAACACTGCTCACAACAGGACCTTTTCCTTCATGTTTCTTCCCTTACCTTCCCTCTCTCCTATTCTTTATTCAAACAAATATACAAAATATAAAATTATGTTTGTATGAGGGGAACTTATCTGTAGCTTAAGATGACCTCTTTCCTGAGGCATCTATCTTAAAGGTACAATATTCTACATAAATACAGATAATGTGTCTATGTGTCTAAGGACACTGTCACTGCTAGGCAGTCCACTATCATGGCACTACCACCAAGAATATGAGACATGGAAAGTCATGTCACTGTCACTGTCAGGCATCACTTTCACCTCCACTACACTCTCACTCTCAGGGTGGGTGTAATCGAAGTCAGGAGTGGGCGGCAGATTTCACCTGGTGTGTGGACATATATGTTCGACGTCCACGTTGGCTGTGGAAATATTCCACACCATCGCTGTGACACACGTGAAGGCCCTCTGACACTCTGCTGTGCAGGTCCTCGGAGCTTTAAGGTCAGACACTACCGCTCTCGTAGTGCACTTACTCAGCCTCCAAAGGACCTGAAGAGCGACAAGGTGTGGGGTGTGTTGCACCTGGGCCTTATGCAGCACTGTTCAAACATTGATTATCCTCATGTGCTTTAAGCCGTAGTATGCAAGGAGCGTCCTACTGCATGTTACGCGGAGGTCGCTACCATTGCTGCTGCTGCTGCCGCTGCTCCAGTTGCTGTTGCTGGTGATGGTGTCACTGCTGCTGTCGTTGTCCAAGTTGACGTTGCTGCAACGGTCTGCTGGCGTCGTTTATGAGACGCTCAGCCCACCGCTGCACCTTGTCCTGCAAGGAGAGGTGACTCTGGGCACTACTCATCCAAGTAAGGGGACTGTACTCCATGACGGACCTCACCTGCGCCTTGTACATCTTCATGAGGCCGTCGGCGTAGAGTGGACGTCTTACTCAATGCAGGAGTGTCACCCTGAGGGAGGCTTTGCGGGCCACGCTCTCCAGGTGGCGGTCGAAGCTGAATTTGGAGTCGACCTCTAACCCCAGGATGTTATTTGAGTCCTGGATGGCAAGGATGTCTTATCTAGCAGCCTGGCGTGCCCCTTTCCTCTTCTTCATTTTCCCTTTCTCTTCCCTTCCTGCCTCTTCTTTTAGTCTTTTCTTTCCACTTCATAACATACTTCTAAGTTGTCACACATAAAACATTCCTGTGTCATGAAGTAAGTTCAAGTAACAAAAACAAAACAGTCCACGTTGATAAGCGAGTTGTTATAATCTACGGATGTTGAACTTCTTTTTTACTCACTCCCACTCGTACCTTGATGATAACGAAGACACGCTGGAGGAGGGGGAGGGGGGAGGGAGAGCAAGCAGAAAGAGGACGAGGAGGATGAGGAGGAAAGCCTTCAGAAAATTATATATAATTATTTAAAGCACTTTTCACCGTCACCCTTGAATGTCAAACCAATTTTGTCCTTAAAGACGGATGGTTCAGGCAGGACAGGGGGCGAGTTTTTAAATCCAAAATATCCCAAGGGATTATATATATTTTTTTTCTCTCTCTCTCTCTCTCTCTCTCTCTCTCTCTCTCTCTCTCTCTCTCTCTCTCTCTCTCTCTCTCTCTCTCTCTCTCTCTTTTCTTGGTTTGAGTGGATTCACGTACTATATACATACTTTGGTGGTCAAAACACCCGAGAATGAAATTTCTTGCGTATGAAATGTCTTGGGGATGAAAAGGTCTAACTCCAAAATGATCCCATGACGAAAAGGTCTGTGTTCGAAATGACTTGATAATCAGATGACCTCAGTATTAATTTCTCCAATATCAAATGACCTGCACCCTTTCCCTCTCTCTCCCTGCATCACTAATCTCCCCTTTAGTGCTCACTCCATACCCTCTCACCCTTCATCTTCCACCACACTCCCTTCTCCTCTCTACGTAGCCCTGACCTTCCTCTAACACGTTCCCTCCACCGTTTCTGTTCCCTACCCTCCTCTCGTTCTCATAGCAGCCCTGACCTCACTCCCCCGCGTCGCCCCCTTTTCCCTCCTTCCTTCATCCCATTATTATGACCCTGACCTGTCTCATCCCGCCCCCTCGTCCCCCCATACCTCCTGCTCCTACCTCCCCCCTCCCTTGGTTCCACTTATCCCTGCTCCCTTTCACTCTATTCAGTCCTTGTCTACTATCCTCTTGCCTCCATAATCCCACGCCATAAATGCTACACTATCTCTTCACTATGCCTTTCCATGCCGATCTAACTCCTGTTTCTCCCCTGCAGCGCCGCCGGTGGGGATCTGCAGACACTACTGGATGAGGACATGGTGCCCTACGAGCGTGACGTCATCAGCTTCACGCGACAGCTCCTTGAGGGACTCGTGAAGGTGCACGACCTGAGCCTCGTGCACCTGGACATTAAGGTACGTGTGTATATATTAAGTTAGGTTAAGTTAGGTTAGGTGTGTGCTACCTGTGTGTACCTGTGGATGTTAAGATGTGCATAAATCTTTGTCTTTACCTGTATGTGCGCATTTGGATATCAAGGTAAGGACTTGTAAATACCTGTATGTGTACCTGTGGATTTGTACCTGAAGAGACCTTACGATACCTGCATTCATCTGTCTACCTAAGTGAAAGTGAAGCTATGTATTTACCTTCATTATTATATCTTAGGCATCACTTCTTACAACACACTTTCTACAAGCCTCCCTCCTTTAGGCTTTCTGCACCACTAATGACGGTGTGCAGAGAGCCTCCACACAGCCCAGAGCCGTGCTGGAGGCGGCCCATTACTCAGCCGCGACAGATGACCCATTAAGCCTCTCTGTTAGGTCACTTGAGTGCGTTCACGGCTCACTGTCCTCCTTCACCCTCTCGTTTTCAATCTATCCTTCATATTATCCTTGAACGTTGTAATAATTTTTCCTTCTCTTTCTCTGTCTTTCTCTTTCTCTCTCTTTTTTCTCTCTCTCTTTATTTCTCTTCTCTCTCTCTTTCTCTCTCTCTTCCTCCGGTTTCATGACCTTATATCTACCTCGTTCTCTCCCTCCATTCATTTCTCCTCTTTTTCATTCACCTCTCTCTCTCTCTCTTTCTCTTTCTCTCTCTCTCTCTCTCTCTCTCTCTCTCTCTCTCTCTCTCTCTCTCTCTCTCTCTCTTCTTTCTATTCCACCCATATCATGTTTCTCCCTCCCTCCATCCCTCTCTCATTCCCTCCCTGCCTCTCTCTCCTCAAACCCATCTAAGTTTTTTTTTCTTCTTGAATTTAAGTTCCTCCGTCTCTTCATCTCCCTCCTTGCCTCTTCCCCCTTGTTCTATCCCCTTCAATTCCTTTAACTCTTTCCCTCTCTCCTCTCTCCCTTCAAAACGTTACTAACAATGTCACTTTCATTCATCACCTTCTCCCCTTCCTCCTCCCTTCCCATATTCCTGCATCCATCCCTTCCGCCCTTCCCCTCACCTCTCCTCTTGGCTTTTCTCTCTATGCACCTTCCATTTGTCACTCCATATCGCTTCTCCTTCCAGGTTAAGAGAGACTTGCAACAATTTTTTCTCCTCCTCTACGTCCCTCATCATCTTAACACATTCCTCTATTCACCTATCTCTTCCTTTCTCTCCCTCCGTACCTGTCCTCTACCTCACCTTTCTTCCTCCCTCCTTCCCTCCCTCCCTCTACCTCTCCGCACTCCATCATACCCCGCAGGTACACACAGGTATATTAAAAATAGCTTTAGTATCGCTCCGAGACATGAAAAAAAAAGTGAAAGGGTGTTACGTGTCTGGAAAAGGGAAGGAAAAAGGTGTTTCGTAGGTGGTCTGATAATTCATCTTTTCCATGTTTAGCATTTTGGGAAAGCGAGAGGAAGCAATGACACGCTTGTCCGCCATAGAGAAGGGGGGGGGAGGAGAGAGAGAGAGAGAGAGAGAGAGAGAGAGAGAGAGAGAGAGAGAGAGAGAGAGAGAGAGAGAGAGAGAGAGAGAGAGAGAGAGAGAGAGAAGGGATGGGTTTAAGAAGGGCGCGTAGGAGTGGTGGCACAGTTAAAAGATTTGTGTGAGTATGTGTGTGTGTGTGTGTGTGTGTGTGTGTGTGTGTGTGTGTGTGTGTGTGTGTGTGTGTGTGTGTGTGTGTGTGTGTGTGTCTGTGTGTGTATGTGTGTGTGTGTGTATCTGAAAAATATTGCGACCAGCCAAATATGCTAATGGAGCGATAAATATATACAAGCAGTAAATATTATTATTGTAAATGCATTAACTTAGACGTTTATATGAATAATGCTAATATAAGTGTGTTCCTACAAGTATTATTTCACCGTGACTATACCTTTACCTTACCCTATTATGCTAATTAACCTGTATTACTTGATGCGGTTTAAGATTATGTGTAGAATTCGTTAATACAAAAACGAGCTTTAAAGGAGGAGGGAATAAGAGGTTTGAAAATAGGGAGACAAAAGAGATGAGGTATAGGAGGTGAATTTTGAGTGTATTCCTAACAGGGGAGGTTTGAGTGAGAGGTGAGGTGAGGCGAGGCGATGCGAGGCCGTGTTATGAGGGGAGATAAGGAGGGTGAAGGAGGGTGAGGGGAAAAGAGGTGTTGAGAGAGGGAGAGGGGAAGGAGAGGTTGTAAAGAGAGAATGAACGCTAGAATAGTAAAGAGAGTTAAGATGAGAGAGAGAGAGAGAGAGAGAGAGAGAGAGAGAGAGAGAGAGAGAGAGAGAGAGAGAGAGAGAGAGAGAGAGAGAGAGAGGTAGGGCGCGGCAATAAGTAGCTGGTATTCGTCAATGTTTTGGGTGAGTGGTGAGTGTGTGTGCTCTCCCTTCCTCTTAACTCTCTCTTTCTCTCTAGTGTACAAGGATTTATCTCTCTCCTTTTTTTCTCTCTCTCACTCTCACTCTCACTCTCTCTCTCTCTCTCTCTCTCTCTCTCTCTCTCTCTCTCTCTCTCTCTCTCTCTCTCTCTCTCTCTCTCTCTCTCTCTCTCTCTCTCTCTCTCTCTCTCTCTCAGTACCCTCACATCAACGTCACTGTTTTTCTCCTCTGGCCCTCAAATTAAATCTTTACCACCAAATTAGTGAATGAAGGAAGGAGGGACGAAGGGAGAGAAGGAGAGACGAAGGGAGGAAAGGAAGGTGGATAAGGGACCTTTTTCATGGTGGTCACTTACTCCAAAAGACTAAAAATATGGAGGTTCTTGAAGGGACGATAATTCATGCCTTCTGTATGTACTTGTAGGTGAGGAGGGAGGGCGAGGCGGGGACAGATTTACGGGGAGGTGCAAAAAGTTGACAGGTGGGAGGTATAATGAGTTACGAAGTGGCAAGGGAATGTAAGGCATGAGGAGGTGAGAAATATGGAGAGAATTATTAGGATAAGTAATGTATTTCCTCGGCTATTATTAAATGTTTCAAATGTTTCAAATGTTTTAGGAATGTATGAAGGAAAATAGGATGAATGATGATACAGGAGAGATAGATGAAGAGAAGAATGAGTGTGGGTAATAAAAAGGGTTAAACATGGATATTAAGAATAAAAAAAAATATTAATAATTTGATGCGAAGACAAAATACTTAGAAAGCTTATAAGAAAGAAATATTTAGTAAAAATGAAAGCAAAGGTGACACAAGGAATGAATAATAATAAAATGAAGAAGTTGATTTTGAAGAATGAGATTGAAGACAACAGAAAAATGTAGGAGGAAGAAAAAACAAGAAGAAAATAAGCAACAAGCAAATGCAAGAACTGGGAAGAAGAAAAAAAAATCGAAAATAAGCTACAAGAGAATGTGGGTTGAGAATGCAAATGAAAGAAGAGACGATAAGAGGAGAAGAGAGAAGGAAAAAAAATGTCAAAAGAAGGAGCAGAAAGATAAGATAAAAAAAAAAAATGGAAGATATAACATGAAAAAAAATAAGAATATGAAAAAAAATAAGAAAGAAGAAGAAAGAAAATTAGCAATAAATACTATGCAGAGACAACACATAATAACAAACAGAAACTGAGAATGAAAAGCAAATAAACGAACGAGAGAGAGAGAGAGAGAGAGAGAGAGAGAGAGAGAGAGAGAGAGAGAGAGAGAGAGAGAGAGAGAGAGAGAGAGAGAGAGAGAGAGAGAGAGAGAGAGAGAGAGAGAGAGAAAGGGTAAATCAAACAAACCCATAAATTGAGGACGGAATGCATTAGAGAGAAACCCGAGCTAATGCGGGATGGATGAGAGAGAGAGAGAGAGAGAGAGAGAGAGGAGAGAGAGAGAGAGAGAGAGAGAGAGAGAGAGAGAGAGAGAGAGAGAGAGAGAGAGAGAGAGAGAGAGAGAGAGAGAGAGAGAAAAAAAAAAATAGGAAGAGAGGAAGAAGACGAGGAGGAGGAGGAGAGAGGAGAGATGAGGAGGAGAGAGGAAGGAGAGAGGAAGGAGGAAGGAGGAGGAGAGAGGAGGAGGATGGAGGAGGAGGAATTGGAGGAGGAGGAGGAGGAGGGAGGAGGAGGAGGAGGAGGAGGAGGAGGGGGGAGGTGATGGATAGGGGAGAGGGCGGACAGAGACTCTAGTGCAACAGGTCATTAAGAACAAATAGATACAGGAACCCCAAACCCTTCCCCTTCCCCTTCCCCTTCCCCTTCCCCTTCCCTTTCCCCTTCCTCTCCCCTTCCCCTTCCCCATCCCCTTCCCTTTCCCCATCACTGCCAAGAAAAAGGGTCACCACAAGATAATGTAAACAAACAAAATTTACATTCATTTAAACATTCTTTTTTTTCTTCAATCCTTTACAATCCTGCCGTTGACTTAGGAATGGAAAAAAAGGAAAAAAGGTAAAGATGTAAACAAAACCGGAATTTTTACTTACTAACTTATTTAACGTTTTCTTTCGTGTAGTATATAATTTTCTTAGTTTAATTTATTATGTTAATTTATGTTTACTTATCTTATTCAATCTTATAATTTGACGTACTTTCACTTATTTTTCAAGGAGAATTAAAATTTTCTTTATTTTCTTCACTTCAAAGCCAATTTTTCCTTGTTTT
>JAPQNM010000021.1:4302501-4325001 GCA_029783475.1 Metacarcinus magister | reverse complement strand
TACCTACCTCTAGTTTCCATTTTATGGTTCCTTTTTATTGCCTTCCCTATTTTTTTTTTATTTCCTTCTCTTTATTCTCCTATTCGTCATCTCTGTTCTTTTTCCAGTTCTATATCCTGCTTCTGGTTTTCCTCTTCTTCTTCTTTCTCCTCCTCCTACTCCTCCTTCCTCCTCTCTCTTGCAAGTATGTGGCTGATGTTAATGAACAAGTGGCGTACGTGATGCACTACTACTCCTCCTCCTCCTCCTCCTCCTCCTCTATCACCTCCTTCTCCTCTTGCTCCTCCTCCCTCCTCCTCCTCCTACCTCCTCTCCTCTCTCCTCCCACTCACCCCCACCATCCTCCTCCTCCTCCTCTGCTCCTCCCACCACCACCACCACCTCCTCCTCCTCCTCCTCCTCCTCCTCCTCCTCCTCCTCCTCCTCCTCCTCCTCCTCCTCCTCCTCCTCCTCCTCCTATCACATGTCCTTGCATGCTAGGTATTGATATATTAATGCAGAATGTAATGGCAGAATCAGTCTGCTGCCATACTTGTCAAAATGAATGCGAGTGAGTGAGTGGACGGCGGCGACTTGGCAGGACACAGGATGACGGAGGAGTGGATGGAGTGGATGGAGTGGAGGGAGTGGATGGAGTGATGTGGAAGAGTAGCAACAATATGTAGGAAAAGAACTGTCTCATCCTCATTATAATCATCTCTCTCTCTCTCTCATTCTACTTTCCTTTCCCCTCCTCTCTCTGTCTCCATCCCTGCCTCTCTCCCTCTTTCCTTTATCAACTTTGCAATGTTATGATTCTAACCACCCAGTCATGTGTGTGTGTGTGTGTGTGTGTGTGTGTGTGTGTGTGTGTGTGTGTGTGTGTGTGTGTGTGTGTGTGTGTGTGTGTGTGTGTGTGTGTGTGTGTGTGTGTGTGTGTGTGTGCGTGTGTATGTGTGTATGATCAGTTGATGAAGCAGCAGGGGAGGTAGGGTAGGGTCCATGCCATCTCGTAAGACATCAATCACACCCACCAACATCACCACCACCACCACCACCACCACCACTACCACCATCACCACCATCATGTCCCCTGCGGCTACAACACTTTTCCTCACACCACCACCACCACCACCATCACCGTCACCATCACCCTGAATATGGAATGAGAAACACGTCATCCCGTCAGCCGCTGGGACGTGGGTCGGCGGTGCGGCTCAGACACTATCGTCGTCATAAACTGAGCTCCTGCACAGCGCCCTCGACTCATCGCCCTCAAGCTAACGTATCGCGGCGACATCTAGTTAAGCGCGTCATAACAAAACTCAACCCCGGGGTGTCCTGACGTGCAGGGGGTCTGTGGGTGACCTTCCTGCCCTATAGCTTCCGATAAGGTCAGGTAGCACTCGGGTCAGACTCGTCCTAGAGGTTAAACGACATGGAAGTGAGAGCTTTATAGTCTCCGCTAGACACCTCTCAGGCCTTAAACAGTACATTCTCCCTTAAAGCTGCGTCCTTATGTAGCCAGACGGTCTTTGGGTGGCGTCCTGAGGCTATACTCGGGGCTCCCTTTGTTCTCCTTCCGTGTGTAGGTTAGAGTGTCTGGCTCGAGGATGTGTGTGTCATGGAGGGTCAAGTTTGTTTGGCGCTATTTTTTGGTTCAGTACGCCTCCCCCTCCTACTCCTTTTCATTCTCTTCTTTTTCTTTTCCTTTTTCTTTTTCTTCGCTGGTCATCCAAATACTACACACTCACATGACTTTTAATCTAATTCTTTCCACCGATTCATCTAAACTACTGTAACAAATTCAATCTGAAATACAATGCTCATTCACTTCCACTACAGCAACATAACAATACACCATAATATTACCACCATTACTATTACTATCCATTATTACTACTAAAGGTATTACAATGGTGACCTTCCTCCTCCTCCCTTTCTTCTCTCCCTCCCTCATTTTGCCTCCTACGTGAGCGGCTACACTTTCCCTTCTTCCCTCATCGTTTAAGAGAAGGAGAGTGGGTAATAGCGGGAAGGACGTGTCTAAGACGTGGGCAGCACATTTTGCATGCCTCCTTCTTATCTTCCTCCTCCTCCTCCTCCTCCTCCTCCTCCTCCTCCTCCTCCTCCTCCTCCTCCTCCTCCAGCTGGAAACACGCAATGCACTCAATATTATTCAAAATTATAAGATTTTTATACAAAATCTTGGACTAATATAAAAAAATGGATATTGTTTACATATATTTTCTTTTATATATGTATTGTGAACTTATCTATTCATAGTATTATTTTCTGTTTTAACAAAAGTGTCTATTTAGAAAAAGGCGAGTGCATTTTCTTTTATAAATCTTTAATTCAATTTTTATGTCGTATTACTAACCAAGGCTTTAATATTTTTTCTAACATGTTACATTAATTTTTTTTTTACATTTATTTTAACTTCTTAAAAAATTCATAAACTCAAGTACATTACCAGCAGCAGCAATTTTCTTTTTTCCACGGGTGTTATTTTGATAATTTCACGTCCTCTTGCGGTAAAGAACGAATGTTATAGTGAGAAAAAACGTTTATCTTCTTATATCTTTTCCCATCGTCGCTGTGGCTCTCGCAGAAACACACACACACACACAGACACAGACACAGACACAGACACACACACAGACACACACACACACACACACACACACACACACACACACACACACACACACACACACACACACACACACACACCATAAAAAACACTTAACAAAGAACACTTACGTAAAAAAACTGCGTTGCATCTGGGCGGACTCCTCCCGCCTGTCCTTCTCCTCCCCTTACTCCTCCTCCTTCTCGTTTCTCGTCCTGAAATTAATGCGAGAAGAAAATGGTTAAGACCCCCTTCCACGACTCCCTTATAAGCCCTTGGACTCACACTCCCTGGTTCTTTCACGCCCTTACCTCCTCCCCCGCTGCCTCTCCCCTGCTGAGCTCAGTCACACACTACCTCACAACTTTATGAATGGTCACCACTCACTCCAGAACGAATCTCTCACCTGTACAGTTTTTTTCCTATGATTATTTAACACTAAAAAATGCAGGTACACGAGGTTGCGATAAAGGTCAATATGCCATGACAGTCACGGGCATAAACAGTCGTGTGCTAACCAATTTACGAACGCTCAATGTCTATTATAAAATCTTCCTTCTTCTTCTGTCTCTCCCACTCACTCTTCTTTTATATTTATGAGGAAAATTATGACATGTACCCAGACTTATATAAACCCGACGTGCGTATTTACGAACGAGAAGTGACGTAAGATTACCCGACAGTCCGTCCTGCCCGGCCCTCGGCTTTCCCTTCAGATACGACACATGCATTTATTTCATCGTGACGGGACACAGAGCCACGGGCAAGAGGAAGGGACATCGTACTGGAGATAAGAACTGCATGTGTGTGTGTGTGTGTGTGTGTGTGTGTGTGTGTGTGTGTGTGTGTGTGTGTGTGTGTGTGTGTGTGTGTGTGTGTGTGTTGGATCATAACCTTGAGGGGTCAGGTATGTGGGAGTACAGACTGGGAGGTCAAGAGGGGGCGAGGGAGTGACCGGTGAGGGAGTGACCGTAGCCAGGCCAGGAGTGCGGGGGAGGAGGGAGCGTGCTTGTGGAGTAGAAGAGAAGGCAACCCCGAGACGGACCCTGGATGGCCCTCACGCTACCAAGAGCTTCACCTCCCACACCGTTCTTGAATAACTAAGCTGCCTGACCTGCGTGGGAGGCCTGGCGCCCGCCCTCGCCCGCACAGTACCAACACCCTCGCCATGACCAGCCGCATCTTGTCTCGTATACACACACCATGAAAAGACTGAGATTCACAAGCGCGTTAGAGATTCAATTTGAATGTGATTTAGCGCGCGTCTTTCACTTTCCTTCGTGTAATGGTGTAACCTCTGCCCGGGGAGGATGAGGGGTGTGGAGAGCAAGCATTCCTCAGGGTAGAGATGCCGCTGAAGTACAAAGACCAATACTTGATCTCCCGCCCTTCTAACCATCCTTTACATTTGAGATAGTACCCTGGAGAGCCTTGTATGCTCCCTAGAATCCTTGATGATACAGAGATAAAGAGATGCAAAAGATGATACTCGTCTATCTCTTCCTCGCTGACTGAACCCTCGACACGATTCCAAAGGCTTCGATCAGCATCCTTCAGAGCTTGTACCGCTAAAATCAATCACGTCCCGCCACATCACCCCGCTGCCTCAAGACCTGTCCCTGAGACTCGCACCTTCAGGAGGGTCGGTCTGCCTCCTGCTGGTGGTCCATTAGAGGCGACAGGGCGGGGAGATGGACATGATTGAAGCCCTTAATCGTACATCGAGTGGCGTGTACCGCGTGCCGTCAAGTCAGGACCAGACGACCACTCAATCCGTCAGAGTAACCAGACGATGGGCTGGTGGAGTGGCGACACCATCCACCCTTTGAATACTCTCCCTCCCTTACCTCCCTCCTTTACCTCTCTCCCTCAACTCTCTCTCCCAACGACTTTGCTGTGAGTACTCCATCTCTCTTACCTTTCTGTCCTCCTTCAATCCCTTCTTACCATCGACACGCACTCAGCATCACTCCATCCCCGCCACCCCTTCCCTCCTTCTCTACGACCCTCCGGCACAAGACAGACGTATCCCATTGCTTTCGTATCATAATGAAGCAACTCAGTCTGGGTCTGTACGTGAGGGTTGAAACACTTCCTTTTCGAGACGCAGAGAAAAAAGAAAATGAGCCAAGGCAAGAGGCGGAGATGGAAGGACATGAAGGAACATCAACGACGGCAGGGATGGGAAAGACAACGTCACCTTTGCTGGAGCGTTTGATTAAGTAACCCACGATTTTCCGCTCTCAGATTGCCCGCCATACAAGGTAGAGAGCCACTACATGAGGACTTGGGAACGCCAGCTCGTCTCGGGGATTAAACTAAAGATACTTTCCTCTTACAATGAAAAAGAAAAAAGATGCATGTGAAATCCGTTGTTGTAAGAAGAAAAGAAAGAAAGTGCGAAGGGGGAAAAAAGAAGATGAGGGAATGCATAAGAGGATGAGAAGGCGAGATAAAATGAGGAGAGACAGGATAAAGTGGATGTAGGTGGGATAATAGAAACAGTGATGGAGAAGCGTGTAAAGTGTTTGGATAGGAGAGATTATAGAGGTGAGAAAAAGTGGATAAAAAAAGTGAATAAAAAAAAGGAGAAATACAGAAAAGGAAACTTGAAGATGATTGCAATGGATGGAGGATGGAAATAAAGAAGAAATAGTGAAAATGAAGGATTATGACAAAGAGAATGAACAAGATAGAAGAGAAGGGAATGGAATGAGCTGAATATGCAAATAGAATAAAAGAATAAAATAAAAGTGAAAAAAGGAAAATGCGAATGAGGGAGGAATTGGATACGATAATAATGAAGGAGTAAGACAAATGGAGAGAGAAAGAAAAATAAAGAGGAAAAAATGATGAGGGCAATTGGAGAGATTTTTCTTCCCTCTCTCTTTATCACTCTATCTCTCCTCTTAGACATAAACCAGAGAGGAAGGTAGATCGGCAGACCTCCTTCAAACTGTCAGTCTTCTTGCCCTCCTTCCGTCAAGAGGCTCCTCCCGCTCAACCTCAAGCTGTGTATATAGTTATAAGTGTGTGTGTGTGTGTGTGTGTGTGTGTGTGTGTGTGTGTGTGTGTGTGTGTGTGTGTGTGTGTGTGTGTGTGTGTGTGTTGAAGAATAGTTTATCTCTTTATATTTTCTCTCCATTTTCCTCTAATTTTTTTTTTCTTCTTCCTCTTGGTTTTATTTTACTTTTAGTGTTCATTTCTCACTATGATTTTTCTCTCTTAATCTTCGTTACTTCTAAACTTTGCCTTCTCTTCACTTAATCCTAGACTTTTTTTTCCTCTCTCTCTCTCTCTCTCTCTCTCTCTCTCTCTCTCTCTCTCTCTCTCTCTCTCTCTCTCTCTCTCTCTCTCTCTCTCTCTCTCTCTCTCTCTCTCTCTCTCTCTCCTTGAAGTGAGAGGCTGCGATCAGTGTTAATCAGATGAACCCAGCGTCACTGCGCAAATAGTTCAATTTAAAGATTTGATGGCTAATCGCTCAGCCATTCTCAAGTGATTTAAAGATTAGAAACTCGCTCCACACTCACACACTCTCTCTCACACACACACCCACACACACACACACACACACACACACACACACACACACACACACACACACACACACACACACACACACACACTCATGTTACGTAATGAGAGAAAAAAATCTTCAATTATTATTCCGCAAACTTGTACCTTGACGAAGACAAACAAGGAGGAGGAGGAGGAGGAGGAGGAGGAGGAGGAGGAGGAGGAGGAGGAGGAGGAGGAGGAGGAGGAGGAGGAGGAGGAGGAGGAGGAGGAGGAGGAAGAGGAAGAAGAGAAAATATAAAAGAAATGTGTAACCAAAGGGGATATTTGAAGAGATAAGTGAAGAATAGCATAAAAAAACTAGGTAAATGTCTTTAAGTATCCAGCCTCTTTCTTCTTCCTTTTTTCTTCTTTTCCCTCCAGAATTATTGATAAGTTTGTTAGTAAACATTTGATAACCTTACTGCTGCTTTGATAACTGCGTAATTACTTTATGAGAAAATATTTGTTACATTTAATTTTTTCCTATCCCCAGGTGGTTAAAAGGTGTTTGTTTTGGTGATGCTCAAAGGCACTTCAAAGTTAATTGGATACTTTTAAAGCTCCATTTACCTATCATTATGAATCCAACCGAGGCCATTCTGCTACTACCTTATTGTTTCTTTACTAGATTTACTGTTTTCCTACTGTAATCATCTCTCTCTATGTCTCTCTCTTTCTCTCTCTCATTCTAAAACAGTGCCTAACCCTTTCTCTCCCAACACAACAGCTCTTGATCGTCTCCTCCCTTACCCACAGCATCCCTTAACCTTCTCTCTCCCTCCTCCCACAGCCGCAGAACCTGGTGTTGATGGGGGAGTTTCCAGACTGCGACGTCAAGCTGTGTGACTTTGAGATATCACGAGTCCTCACGCCTGGACGGGAAGTGCGCGAGATTCTGGGCACACCTGACTACGTGGGTAAGTGTTTGTGTGTGTGTGTGTGTGTGTGTGTGTGTGTGTGTGTGTGTGTGTGTGTGTGTGTGTGTGTGTGTGTGTGTGTGTGTGTGTGTGTGTGGAGAGTATGTACATTACATAAAATATTTCGAAACGCAAATTACATCTATTGATAAAACAAATATAAAAATCCAAAAATCCCATGAAACAACCGAAAATAAACACACACAATTAAACCACAATAGCATTACACACCACGACAAACAAACTCAAACACAACAGCTAAAAAACCCCCCCAAAAAATCAAAAAATCAAAGCTACACTAAACATATGTATATAAACAATTACAACAAATACAAAGGTTAACAATGAGCAGCACTTTGGGTACGTAGTGTCTCGTAGCAAAAAGACGCGCGGGGAAGGCCAGATACGGGGTGAAAAGAACACTGAACTAATCATGGAAATAGAGAAGAGTCCTTATAAGGCTTCTTGACCCTTGCAGCCCGGTTCTTGCGGCGCCAGGAATGATGACATTAATCCATCCCTCAATTTATATGGATGAGAGAGAGAGAGAGAGAGAGAGAGAGAGAGAGAGAGAGAGAGAGAGAGAGAGAGAGAGAGACGAGAGAGAGAGAGAGAGAGAGAGAGAGAGAGAGAGAGATAAGTAGTACATACATATATACATAGATACACACACACACACACACACACACACACACACACACACACACACACACACACACACACACACACACACACACACACACACACATACACGCGTGGCCACACAACCACAGGCTGCATCCTATCAATCCTTATCACCTGTTCTCACGTGTCCAGCAAGAACCACAACACCTCAGCTCCTCCGCAGGTAAAAATAATACCATTCAACACTAAAGCTATGAAACGAGCCTTGCTTCTTCTTCATTCTTTCTCCTTCCTTTCTCCTTCCCTCCTTCTGTATCCCTCCCTTACTCCCTTTTATTTCCTTCCCTCTCTCTGTCTGTCTCCCTCCCTTCCTCCCTTCTTTCTCCTTTCCTCTCTCTTTCAATCTCCCTTGATCCTTTCTTTTTTTCTCTTTCCCTCCCTCTCTCTCCTTCCACTCTTCTTTTTTTCTCCCTCCCTCTCACAAAACAAGGTAGAAAACTGGAAACAAAATCTTATCTACACATCTTATCGCAGCAGAGGAAGAAGAAGCGAGACAAGGGTAGAAGGCAACACGCATGCGGTCTCTTAGTGAAGGAAGGATAGCTGAGAACATTCATCCATTCACTTCACCTCTTGGTCATTCGTCTTGGGTTCCTATAGTGGTCGGGTCCTCCAAGTCGTAAAAGCACCCAAAGGCCCTTAACTATATTGTAAATGAGACCTTGATACTTTTTGTTTCTAGTTATGGTCAATGTGGAATGCTGTTGTTTTTTTCGTTAATACTTTAATAAATTTTTTTTTTTCTTCAGCACCTACATAATCGGACCACACCCCAAAAAAAGAATCATCCCAAACATAACATCAATAACAACGACAAAAAAAACAGCAACAAACACCAACATATTCTTTTGATGTGTCAAAAAAAAGAACATGAAAAATTCCACATATCATTAGTAGACCTTCAAGGACACACATTAAAACTAGTCTTGATCAAAACTTGCTAACACGCCCACACTTGAAGCCACGTGAGAGGCAGTCATGAATGAGAAGTAAGGAGGAGGAGGAAGAGGAGGAGGAGGAGGAGGAGGAGGAGGAGGAGGAGGAGGAGGAGGAGGAGGAGGAGGAGGAGGAGGAGGAGGAGGAGGAAGAGAAGGAGGAGGAGAAGGCGATCGTTAAGTAAAACGAATTGATACAAAAACCAGGAATTTGCAAGAGTCATGATTCACAAACCGTTACAGTCCTAGAAAAAAGGTATGCAAGGAGGAGTACATAAAAGACTACATAAGAAGCACACGTACTAAATTGTCTACAACGAGGGTAACTGCTACTTCTACTACTACTACTACTACTACTACTACTACTACTACTACTACTACTACTACTACTACTATACTACTACTACTATTACTTTTTGTAAACTACGTGTGGGAAAACAGGATAGAACAAAACAAGTGTCTTACTAAGCCACCTCTTTCTCCGGAAATGTGCCGTCAGGATACAATAACTTATAAAAAACAATGAGAGACGAGGAGGATACAATAACTTATAAAAAACAATGACGAGGAGGAAGAGAAAAAAAAATGACTGAAAGAAGAGGTAGACAAAAAAAATACCGGGCAGGAGGAAGATAATAGATAGACGCCACGTGTTGTTGGTTAACCACAACGCCGATCACACCGGTCATCTGGTGTACACGAACGTAAGCTGAGGACTGAGAAACCTCTCCACTTACTACGAGAAAATGTGAGATTATGGAACACAAGGAAAGACACAATAACAGGGAAAGCACTTAACCACCTCCTCCTCTTCTTCCTCCTCCTCCTCCTCCTCCTGTTTCTCCTCCTCCTTCCTTATCTATCTATTTATTCAGACTGTTATCATATCCTCCAAAGGGGCGTTGATATCCTTTCCAGTGTTAAGGGCGGGACAGGGGCGGTGCTTCCCTCCCTGGTGGTCGTGGCCAGGCTGGAGGGCATGTCAGGATCACATAAGGTGGCAACAAGGAGACGGCTGACGGATGGGAACATTGTTGTCTCTACGAAGCTGATCAAACGTCACCTGATTCACCTCTCACCCCACCGTCTTCACCCTCTTCTATTTACCCTATCAAGATCGTCCCCTCTTCCTTCCCTTCTCTTCCTTTGACTATTCTTCCTCTTCCTTCTCGTGTGTTAGAATATGCCCTTAAACAGCTAGCTACAATATATTTCAGTTGTTTGTTATTCTATGCATTCCTAGTTTTTCATCTCCCGTCCTTACCTCCCTTTCTCTTATAACATTATTTTCTGACACGTCCATCTCCCCACCACCTACACCTCCAACCCTCACCCTTCCCCACCACCATCCTCAGTAGCACAACCACTTCCTATCCTTCCACATTCCTAGAAAGATCATCCCCCATCTCTCTCCTTCCTTCCTTCCTTCATCCAGCATCCTTCCAGCCACCCAAAACCCGTCACCACAACACCCAAGCCACACTAGCCATCACGTGGAACCTCTGGGTGATGTCTGGCGCCATTCACAAGCTTAACAGAGGCCGAGTCTGATGCGGTTCTCGAGTAGAATTGCTAATACCTGCAACACATCCCGTAAAGGTCAAAACAAAGTATGATATGAGACAGACGGATGGCGCGAGGCTGCCACCAGCTTAACAAGGCGACTTGATAAGTGTATAAAAGCCAACCGTGGGAGGAACACATAGGAACACATAGGAAGAACAAACAGCAACAGGCCTGCTGGCCCTTACGAGGCTGTTTGTAAGACTACACTATCTAATCTAGAGTGAAGGATACAGGATAGTAAGGGTGAAGGCTTCTCTCCCCAGCCATGGCTGGCAGGGAAAGGAAGGCCAACCAAGACGAGGGGGAGGAGGAGGAGGAGGAGGAGGAGGAGGAGGAGAAGGAGGACACATAGGACACATAGGAAGAACAAACAACAACAGGCCTGCTGGCCCTTACGAGGCTGTTTGTGAGACTACACTATCTACTCTAGAGTGAAGGATACAGGATAGTAAGGGTGAAGGCTTCTCTCCCCAGCCATGGCTGGCAGGGAAAGGAAGGCCAACCAAGACCATACTGTCACTACCACTACTGCTACCACTACTTCCTGGCAAGCGATGTCAGGCCACTAGCGACGTCTTTTGAATCGACATTTCGTAAGTTAGGTACATCAGGATGAACTTACTCAAAGTTTGCTACGTTAACGGATAGTATTTTAGTTGTGGATTGGCTTCTAAATATTTGTCAAGTCTATTTTTGAACGTAGTAATTGTTTTACTGTCGACGATATTGGCGGGCAGGGAGTTCCAAACGTTAACGATCCGATTGAAAAAGAAGTGCTTGGCTTCGTTTGATGTGAATCTTTTACCAGTAATCTTAAAAGAATGACGTCGTCTTGTTATATTTGATCGATCAAAAGTAATGTAATCTTCTACATTGATATTATCGAATCCTTTGATTATCTTGAACATTTCAATTAAATCCCCTCGCATCCTTCGTTTTTCTAGGCTGAATAAGTTTAGTTCTTTAAGTCTTTCTTCATAAGGTTTATTTTTTCAGCCTTGGAATCATTTTTGTTATTCTTCGCTGGACTCTTTCCAGTTTGTCAATGTCCTTTCTGTAATATGGGGACGAAGGAGGAGGAGGAGGAGGAGGAGGAGGAGGAGGTGGAAACCCAGTAACCACATCCTGGTAGTTAGGGAAACAAATATGGCGATGAAAACTACGGTGTTGACTCTCCTTAAGTTAACACTCTTACCACTTTACTGACTTATGATGAGATACTGTGTGTGTGTGTGTGTGTGTGTGTGTGTGTGTGTGTGTGCATTTATCTCAATCTAATCCTAACATTCATACATATTTCATTTTATTCACACACACACACACACACACACACACACACACACACACACACACACACACACACACACACACACACACACACACACACACACACACACACACACACACACACACACACACACACACACACACACACACACACACACACACATCTCCATTTCTTGTTACTTTTCTTTCCTGTTGCGTCGCCGTTTTCTCTATCCCTGTCATTTGTTTTTGTCGTTGATACCCGACTTGAGTTTGTGTTTGTGTTTGTGTTTGTTTTTGTTTTTGTTTTTATTTTGTCTTATGTTTTTTTTTTCGTTCATACTTTGATTAATTTATTTCTCTTTATTTTCATGTTTTTTATTTTTATTGTGCATGTCTTCATTAACTGGCTGACAGATTTATAGAATTGTAGTGGCGATGATACAGACACACACACACACACACACACACACACACACACACACACACACACACACACACACACATACACATACACACACACACACGCACAAACACCCTTCCACTGACCTTCCACTGCTCCACATACCCATACTCCTCCTCCTCTTCCTCCTCTACTGCTTAACCTAGAGAGATAATCGTAATCACGGTTAAGAAGCACACACACACACACACACACACACACACACACACACACACACACACACACACACACACACACACACACGCGCACACACACACACACACACACACACACACACACACACACACACACACACACACACACACACACACACACACACACACACACACACACACACACACACACACACACACACACACACACACACACACAATTTGGAGCCATTTACAGTAACGTAGGAAAGGAGAGAAGAGAGGAAAGGAGAGAAGAGAGGAAAGGAGAGAAGAGAGGAAAGGAGAGAAGAGAGAATAGGAGAGAAGAGAGGAAAGGAGAGAAGGCAACTAGAGAGGAGACGCAACTAGGAGCATGAGGCAGGCTAGTTCTGGATAATAAATGTCCCGTACCTTATAGAGTGCTTGCAGGTGCCCCACCCTTGTGTGTGTGTGTGTGTGTGTGTGTGTGTGTGTGTGTGTGTGTGTGTGTGTGTGTGTGTGTGTGTGTGTGTGTGTGTGTGTGTGTGTGTGAAACTGTTTGCGTGTCTATATGTCTGTGTGTCTGTCTGTCTGTCTCTTTCTTTCTCTCTCTCAGTAGCAGTTTCTCGCTGTAGTATATATTCACTTGCCGCTTGTTACCGATTGCAAACATAAGTCTGGTGTGTGATACCATCGACGCTGTGTCGGGGCGGGGCGGGGCGAGGCAGGGCGGGACGGGGCTGGGCGGAGAGGCGCTAAGTAGCAGGGGAAGGGATTAAGAAGGAGCGAGGTGAAGCGTGGACGGGGCAGGGATGAGGACGGGGCGGAGGAAGACGGGGCAAGAGGATGGACAGAGAGGTTGGGTCAGGTATATAGTTTTGGGTTTGGTAAGTGAAGCATGAGAGTACGAGCCTTGGGGCGGGATGTGGGGCGGGGTGTGGGGCGGGGCTGGGTGCGGGGCGTGGTCGGGATGAGGCGGGGCAAGAACAAAGAAACAAACATTGCCAACAACACTTGAAATACAAAGAAGGGAGGGGAAAAAAAGACATTCAAAACAAGTAACAAAAAAATAAATAAAAATAAATAGCCGTGCCAAATCACATACAGCACCTTGCAAGAAGCACCATCAATATTAAGTCTTCGCAACAGCACGTCATAATTAAGTGGAAAACACACATTAAATGAGGCTGAGATAATGGCAACACTGTAGAAGCGTAAAAAAGAATGCTAAATGCGTAAGTCTTAATTGCGAATCAGTTAAGGCCATGAAGAGAGAGAGAGAGAGAGAGAGAGAGAGAGAGAGAGAGAGAGAGAGAGAGAGAGAGAGAGAGAGAGAGAGAGAGAGAGAGAGAGAGAGAGGAGAGAGAGAGAGAGAGAGAGAGAGAGAGAGAGAGAGAGAGAGAGAGAGAGAGAGAGAGAGAGAGAGAGAGAGAGAGAGAGAGAGAGAGAGAGAGAGAGAGAGAGAGAGAGAGAGAGAGAGAGAGAGAGAGAGAGAGAGAGAGAGAGGAGAGAGAGAGAGAGAGAGAGAGAGAGAGAGAGAGAGAGAGAGAGAGAGAGAGAGAGAGAGAGAGAGAGAGAGAGGAGAGAGAGAGAGAGAGAGAGAGAGAGAGAGAGAGAGAGAGAGAGAGAGAGAGAGAGAGAGAGAGAGAGAGAGAGAGAGAGAGAGAGAGAGAGAGAGAGAGAGAGAGAGAGAGAGAGGAGAGAGAGAGAGAGAGAGAGGAGAGAGAGAGATGAGAGAGAGAGAGAGAGAGAGAGAGAGAGAGAGAGAGAGAGAGAGAGAGAGAGAGAGAGAGAGAATAAAAACTAAATCAAAACAACAATTAACACCTTCCCAGGTAACTCACACTTCATTAATTTGAATACATTAACTCACACACACACACACACACACACACACACACACACACACACACACACACACACACACACACACACACACACACATGCATATTAAAGGGCATGAAAAAACTTGAACATACTTATAATCCTCGTGTTTTGTGAGAGGTGAGCATTAAACATCATTTCTTGTCGCTGTTTATTAAGCAGGTAACATTTAAAAGGCACACAGATAAATGGTTCCCCAGATAAAGGTGATGGTGATATCTTGTAACCCTGATATTGATTAAAAGGAATACAAACACGAAAACAAAACACCACACCGAACTGTTGGCCCTAACGAAGCTGTTTGCGTGAACTACACAATCTAATCTCCAAGTAAGGAACAGGAGGGTCAGGTGGAGGCCGAGATGAAATTTTTGCTTGAAAGGTTGTGGAGAAATAGAGAGAAAGAGAAAGAGAAAGAGACAAAAAAAGAAAGCAAACGAAAGAGAAAGAGAGAGAGAGAGAGAGAGAGAGAGAGAGAGAGAGAGAGAGAGAGAGAGAGAGAGAGAGAGAGAGAGAGAGAGAGAGAGAGAGAGAGAGAGAGAGAGAGAGAGAGAGAGAGAGAGAGAGAGAGAGAGAGAGAGAGAGAGAGAGAGAGTACTAATCCTTTCTATTAATTATTCAGTAATACTTGCATCTGCGTGAATGAGAAAAAAGACAGTTTTGGAATCGTTTAAAAATATTTGTCTAATCTATTTATTAACGTGTCAGTTGGGTGACTGTCCACAACAGACGCGGAAAACTTGTTCAAAATATTCAAAATGCGATAAAAAAGTGTTTAAATTCATATGACTTGAGCCACTTACAGACGATCTTAAACCCATTATTCCTGGTGACATTTGACCGGTCGACAGTGACGTATTCATTTTCATTAATGGTGTCAAATACTCAAAGATGTTATCAACTGCCATCATTCTCCTCTCATTCTTCGTTTGGATAAGCTAAACAAGTTGAGTTTTTAATTTAAACATCTAGTTATCTTCTACTCCTGATATGTTGTGGGCGTGATGCGTCTTCTGCTCCTTGTTATCTGCTGTTTGTGATGTCATTGTAACCCTGATACCTTGTGGACCAGGTATCTTCTGACTCTGGTATCTTGTGTACCTGATATCTTGTGTATCTCATATCTTGTGTCCCTCATACATTTTGCTCCTGATAAAATGCAGAGCTGATGTGACCCTCAACTTGTGTGGCTGTGATACGGTTTCAGTCTAAGGTAGAGGTGAATAGGGTTGAAATTCAGAGAGGAATGGTTTGGTGGGTTGAGTTTAATGGAGAACCACTTCACTTCGTATGTGCTTTCTGACTCCATAAATAGGCAGACCAAGGACAGACTACACATCAAATAAGAAAAAAAAACAACTTTATATGCAGGTCCTGAAAACTGAAAGTAAAAGTCATAATAAAGTGAAAATAAAACAATAAAAAAACAAGTAATTAATTCAGTCTCTCATTAGCAAAATAAAACTGCCATTTTATCTCACCTTACATCCGGTTCAGGTGAGGTGACGTCAGGTGAAGTGAAATGAAGACACGATAAGATAAACAAAAAACAATTAGGTCAAGCAAAGAGTGTTGGAACCTACCTACGAACTTTAAAAGGATCGAAGAGTAAAACAAAGTGTACGAACCATAGTGATTCAAAAACGTTAGAATAGAATGATGAAGCAAGAAAAAGCCGCAACTAAGTTATTGTCTTATTACGCTTTTAATTAGGTATCGGACATGAAGCTTCGTCTGAATGAAAGTTCTCAGATTGCCTTGATAGCCTTGAGCCGCTGATGGATGGAGACTCTAAGAGCGCCTCATATATTACTCTTAACTTGAACGACAGCAACAAAAAGGAGCAGGTAATACGAGTCTGCAAGCGTGACTGACAGCAAGAGCGAAAATAATACCAGCAGGAGTGAAAATAATATAGGGTTTGCTTAATATATTACCTTACTGTTTAAAATTAATAGTCTTCTGAGATAGGAGAATAATAGCAATGATGATGATGATAATGATGATAATTATGGTATAGATAATGATAGATAGTAACAACAATAATAATAATAATAATAAAAATAAAATAATAATAATAATAATAATAATAATAATAATAATAATAACATAGAGCTGCTGTACTAAAAAGAAGACAATTTGGAAGGGGATCCCGCCCTTGCATTGCCCTCTCTAGCCTCCCTCCTTCCCTCTCCCTCTCCCTCTCCCTCTCTTTAGTCCTCCTTCCCTCTCCCTCCCTCCCTCCCTCCTTCCTAAGAAAAACTAGTCAGACGGTGTGTCAAAAGGATTGTTCCGCTTCCCCTCAGCGCCCTACCAACCCCTCAATCCCCTCTCACCCCTTTCATCTCTCTTTCCTCTCACTCACTCTAGAACTTCCACTTGCTCCTTCCACGCCCATCCTCTCATAACCTCTCTGAATCCTTATACAAAACCCTATCTATCAACCCAATGCATGAGAGAGAGAGAGAGAGAGAGAGAGAGAGAGAGAGAGAGAGAGAGAGAGAGAGAGAGAGAGAGAGAGAGAGAGAGAGAGAGAGAGAGAGAGAGAGAGAGAGAGATATATGAATGGAGAGAGGAAATACCCGATTAGATCAGCCTGGGGATCGTGGAGGGCCGGCGGTAGGACAGAGAAGGCTGGAAAAATGGGGCCGGGCTAGGTGGGGGCAGGATGGGGGGCGGGGCAGGGATGGGAGGAAAAGGATCAAGCATGGTTGGGGTAGGGATGGTGGAGGGTGGAGTGGTGAACAGTCCCTTGGAAAAACTATACCACCTTTTATTCCTCCTCCTCCTCCTCCTCCTCCTCCTCCTCCTCCTCCTCCTCCTTCTTCTCCTCCTCTGCAATGAATACTCACTACGCCTACAGCTAGCTTGGTAATTTGTGTATCCATCGACTTAAAAGATTAATTTATTTGCTTCCTTATACAGCCCTCACGTCTGCCTTCCTCGGGATCAAACTGCTGCCTTCATACATTTTCTCCTTATTAACAATTCCAAACAATGCATTATCCGTCTTAATTTACGCTGACAGGTGGATCAGCTTTATAATTAGCGTTTTTTTTCCTACTAAGACGCGAGCGGATTTGGTTGCGTGCGTGCGTGTGTGCGTGCGTGGAGGGCAATATTTGGGAGGGTCTGGCTGCTTTCTTGAATGAGGTGACCCGCTTTTCACGGCGCACACGCAACACGCACGCACGCACGCACACACGCACGCACTCCAGGGATCTCTTTACTCAGACTTGATTCTATTTCTCATTCTGTGCATTGCATCATTTGTATTGCACGTGAGGTGGTGTGGGTGAGGGAAGCCTTTATTTTGGGCGATGCTGTACCTCTTACCCCTCCACTCCTCCTCTCCTTCTCCCCTCTTCCCTCCCCCTACTTACTTCCTGCGAGCACTTTTTTTTCCACCTCGAGCACTACCACTACCACCTCCTCCTCCTCCTCCTCCTCTTCTTCTTTCTCCGCCTCCTCCTCCTCCTTCACTTCCTTTGGGCATAAGACACAAGTTTTTCTACGTGTTCCAAAATTTATAGGAAAATATGACGCCATTCGACCAAACAGTCACACAAAATAAAAACAAAATAAAATGCAACCGAAACCCAGACATAAAAAAAAAAAGTCTTAACCCAGCCACAAAACAGGTTAACAAGCAGAGAAAATAAAGAAACAAACAAAAGGCCGCAACCACGCACACAAAAGGAATGATAACGACAGCAAAAAGACGACCATAACGACAACGAAGATGGCGAACACGACCCCCCACGAGCAGTGTGTGTGTGTGTGTGTGTGTGTGTGTGTGTGTGTGTGTGTGTGTGTGTGTGTGTGTGTGTGTGTGTGTGTGTGTGTGTGTGTGTGTGTGTGTGTGTGTGTGTGTGTGTGTGTGTGTGTGTAGCGATATTACTAGTTTTGAGTCGTCTCGATTAGCAGACAGAGTGAAACCATCTGATCCCACAAAAAATGTAAGGAGGAGGAGGAGCAGCAGCAAGAGAAGGAGGAAAAGAAGAAGGAAAAGGAGGAGAAGAAGAAGAGAAGAAAGCACTTAGATCATCCACTCATCCATCAAAAGAACACTAAGAGGAGGAGGAGGAAGGGGAGAGACGAGAAGAAGAAGAAGGAGGTAGTGGTACTAAAACCATGCTCTCATCCATCAAGAAATCACGTGGATAACCTGAGACGTGGATGCCCTTCCTTCCCTTCCTTTATCATCGTCTGTGTTGGTGCCGGCGTGCATGAGAGACGCGTGTCCACAAACGTAAGGGATGAGAGGCCGCGGCTATTAATATAATATGCTAATGTGGGAGGAGGAGGGATAGAAATAATACGTGTAAATAATGCTAAGAGGTGGAGTTGTGTACTGTGTGTGTGTGTGTGTGTGTGTGTGTGTGTGTGTGTGTGTGTGTGTGTGTGTGTGTGTGTTCTAACCTAACCTGTCCTCTGAGTCACACACACACACACACACACACACACACACACACACACACACGAATAATCACAAAAAGCAGCTCAGTCAGGGCGGGGGACACACAAAGAAGAATAATATGTGAGAAATAATATTACAGTCCTCGGTGCGTCGGGATCTATACTTAGGAGAATGTGGAAAGGTGGAGGAGGAGGTGGAGGAGGAGGAGGAGGAGGTGGAGGAAGTGGAGGAGGAGGTGGAGGAGGTGGAGGAGATACCCTAAAGGAGGTGGTGGTCTTGTTGGTGGAAGAAAAGCGAGTGGAGTAGTGGAGTGAGTCAAAGTATATCAAGCAGAAACAAGGATTTTCTGTCTCGTTGCTCTCTCTCTCTCTCTCTCTCTCTCTCTCTCTCTCTCTCTCTCTCTCTCTCTCTCTCTCTCTCTCTCTCTCTCTCTCTCTCTCTTTCTCTTTCTGTGTGTGTGTGTGTGTGTGTGTGTGTGTGTGTGTGTGTGTGTGTGTGTGTGTGTGTGTGTGTGTGTGTGTGTGTGTGTGTGTGTGTGTGTGTGTGTTCGTGCATCTGAGCTAGGAAAATATTGTTACTGCCTGTTTCAGAGAGGCAAGAGGAGGGGGAGAAAAAGGAGGAGGAGGAGGAGGAGAGGGAAGAGGAGGAGGGCGATGAAAGTGCAAATTTGGGTCATGGAGGTGAAGGGAAAAAAGAAAAGAAAGGAACCATGGAGAAAAAAAGGGAAAAAAAGTAGAGCGCTAGGGATGTAGAGGTACAGTATAGTAAAGACAGGAACAAAACAGTGAAGAAAAAGAAGAGTTGAAAGAAAAGAAAGACATTGAGAAGTAAGAAGTAAGACCTCACTGGTAGAAGATAAGAAAACACAGAAAAAGTTGATCTGTTTCACGATACAAGGGATGCACGACACACCCTGCCTTGTGACATAGTTTACAGGTAACATAGAGGAGGAAAGGTGAGGGTATGACTGTAGAGAAGAGGAGGAAGGAAGGAAGGAAGGAAGGAAGGAAGGAAGGAAGGAAGGAAGGAAGGAAGGAAGGAAGGAAGGAAGGAAGGAAGGAAAGAATGAATGAAGGAAGGGAGGATAGATGGACGAAGAAGGGAGTAAGGAAAAAATATGTTAAAGCAAAAGGGAAGTTTAGAATATAATATAAATAAGAATTGAAAGATAAAAAGAAAACTGAAAGAAGAGGAAGATAATAAATGAAGATAGGAAAAAAAATGTATATGGAAGAGAGAGAGAGAGAGAATGGAAGGAAACGTAGAAAGGGAGGGGCTTTGTCGATGCAATTATACCAAATACACTCTTCTTTCACTTTCTTATTCGTGCACTTTTTTTTACACCGTTTTGCACCCTTAAATACAGGTGATCTTGCTAGAAATAGACCTTTTCTCTCAGGCACTAACTCAAAGCTTATAAGGGCAAGAGCTTCGTCAGGGTAGAGAGAATGAGAGAGAGAGAGAGAGAGAGAGAGAGAGAGAGAGAGAGAGAGAGAGAGAGAGAGAGAGAGAGAGAGAGAGAGAGAGAGAGAGAGAGAGAGAGAGAGAGAGAGAGAGAGAGAGAGAGAGAGAGAGAGATAGTACAGGTTCACCCCTCAACGCACCGCCCACGCCCTTTGTCATGAACCCCATCAGGAGAAAGAAGACACTAAGGCAGAGAAGATAGTGGTGGTGATGGTTGAAGAAGTTGATTTTACATAATTTTCAAGAAGAATAAGAATTGAGTGAGCTGGTGCTTGAGTGACTCCATTTTCTTCAACTTAATTCAATCTTGGACGGGAAAGATAGACAGATGGAGACTGAGGAAGTATATTTCTTTGGTATATTCTTAGGGTGATGGGGAGGGAAGACAGGGAGTGAGGGGAAGAGGCGACACCCGCTTCCTATACAAGGGTCTTCCTCACCCACGCGTACCTTCACCCAGGTAAGAGGAAAGAGAGAAAAAAGGTACACAAGAGTCAACACCTCGCGACAGTGGAAGCGAAATTCTACTTAGTCATGAATCTCACTGACTAATAAGGTGAAAAGACGAACTGGCTGCCCTGAGCAAATGTCTCTCTTCAGCGCTGATGCATCTCTCTCTCTCTCTCTCTCTCTCTCTCTCTCTCTCTCTCTCTCTCTCTCTCTCTCTCTCTCTCTCTCTCTCTCTCTGTACTCAATACACTTTTATCTAGTATCCATCCCTTTTTTCTGCGAAGACACGTTTTTCTCTTCTTTTCTTTGATCAAGTGAGGTTTTTACAATATATGAAGTGAATCAGTCTCTGGCCGATCACTAGGTAAGGGTGATTTCTGGATTTACATGATATCTCTGGTGGGGGCGAGTCGCAGAAAGCAAAGAAAACGTGAAATTGGGTCATGCGGCAGAGAAAACGCGACGTAGGTTTAGTTATACAACAGGGGTGACGCAGGAGTTAAGGAAAGGTGACGCTGCACTCAACGCCACATCCTGCTAATCCATTGTGAGGCAAAGAAAGGCACTTCATCGTAGGAAACTTTCATTCTATCTGCCTCACTGGAAACTAAGAAAGGACAATAATCACCAACTACATGAACTAATACTCTTTCCAAGCTGCTCCCTTAAACTAAAGAGGACACGGACTAGGAAAAATCCAAGAAAATAGGGCTTAAGTATATTAAAGAAAAAAAAAATAATAATGAGGTTCAGTAAATTGAAAAAAAAAGGATAAAGAGGAGGTGGGAATGTTGTTACTATATCTACAAAACAGCTGTAGATGTCCTTGCTATCAACATTGCTACAGTTTCTTGCTCATTGTAGTTAGTTTCACGTTGGCCTAGAAGCCGCCGTAACGATACTGTAGCAGGGAAGTGGAGAATATAGTGGAGCTGCGGATTTCCATCTACTTTTAAGGAGTGTGTACACGGTTCAAGGTCAGCATTTCTGAGTTGTAAGAGCCAGTGATATCCTCTAAGTATGCGATGCAGGTTTGCTACTGTCTGAAGGCTGAGGGCGGATAGAATATCAAGAGACTCGTATCATATAGCTGGAGCACGAAAAGTTATAACCAAAATCAGCCGCAGGAGAGGGAGGAGATGGGGGAGCGCACTACATCACACCATCATAGGAATCGAATACAGAAAAAAACTGAAAAAACTCTGCTACCCAACGCCCCTAGAGGCTCTGTTATGAAGGGGAAGAAGGATTTAAATGCGTCGTAACTTGTGTCATCTACGAGAGAGAGAGAGAGAGAGAGAGAGAGAGAGAGAGAGAGAGAGAGGAGAGAGAGAGAGAGAGAGAGAGAGAGAGAGAGAGAAAAAAAAATCTTGACTACATCGTAATTTTAGTCTCCTGCAAGGTGGAAAGGAGTGAGTAAGATGTGTAGTAACTTGCTTCATCTACTAACATTTCTGGGGTACGTCTAGTGATAAGTCTGGGCGTAAGTAACAATACAACTGAGCGGCGCGAGACCAATATGAGGTGTGGGCTCCGTTCACTTGTTAAGGAGAAGCGGATGTGCAGAGAAGAAGCGTGTATATGAGTGCATTGAGGGAGACCACATGTTAGGTAGTGTTGGGGCAGTAGATATCAAAAGAATAAGTTCCTTGCTCTTCCCTCCACCTTCTTCCTCCTCCTCCTCCTCCTCCTCCTCCTCCTCCTCCTCCTCCTCCTCCTCCTCCTCCTTCGAGTTCCTTTCTCTTCTTTTCCAGATGCATATCACTAGTTACCGCGATGGATAAGTCTCTCCTTCCCTTCCTTTCCTTTCCCGTTGTATGTGATTGGTTTACGAGATGAAGAGGAGAGGTGGAGAGGTACCGTCCCTCACCTTGAAAAGACACACTTAAAGCTGCATCAATTGAGGTGGTAAAGCTGATGAAAAAAATACTAATAGAGAAAGAAAACAGACATAATCCGTCAACTTAAGCAATAATATGCATTAAAAGATGAATTTCAAGGGATTAAAAGATGTATTTGAAGGGATTAAAGTTGGATTCGACGGTAGCTTTTCATTTATCCACCAAATTCATCAAAAATGGATACGTACAAGGCTCTCCATACATCCACCAACATAACCAGAACAGACTCCAGCATTCACACACCTCA
>JAPQNM010000021.1:4262501-4300001 GCA_029783475.1 Metacarcinus magister | reverse complement strand
TCGATTCCCATAAATACAAATAGAAATTGACTAGTCCCAAGAAACTGTTAACGTATACAACTGATACTTCATTTTGTTGTTTTCATTGCGTAACAATAAGTGAATATGAACTTGATATGTAATAATAGATTGAAATGTTCGAAATTGATATATAGGTAACATCTAACTACTACTACAACAACAACAACAACAACTATTACTACTACTACTACTACTACTACTACTACTACTACTACTACTACTACTACTACTAATACTACTACTAATACTAATACTACTACTAGTACTATACTACTACTACTACTACTACTACTACTATTACTACCACTATTCAATTGATGCAGATAAATATTTTCATTCAATCCCTTGCGCTTGGATCAAAGACATTCAATGAGCAGGTAGATTAGTTAGGGTTCCGCCCAGGTAAGGGAAGGTAGGAGGGAGGGAGGGAGGGAGGGAGGGAGGGAGGGAGGGAGGGAGACATGGAGGGAAGGAAGGGAGAGAGGGAGGTAGGGAAAAGAGGAATGGAGAGAAGGTAAAGGATGGGGAGAAAGTAGAAATGAGATGTGTGCGTGTATGTGTCTGTGTGTGTGTGTGTGTGTGTGTGTGTGTGTGTGTGTGTGTGTGTGTGTGTGTGTGTGTGTGTGTGTGTGTGTGTGTGTGTGTAAAATAAACACAAATATTAAACACGAAAGAACGCAAGTAAAATATAATTAACTCGCCACAAACACGTGAGTAATAATGAATAAAAAATGAAGATATAAAGATAGGTAATATGAACCTGATACCTGGAGGCTACACCTTAATAAATACCACGACCAGGTACTCCGATTAATCACAACAGGAGACACACCTGAACCCTTGTTATGAGTCAGATTGTAATTATGATCATGTGTTCCTTTTGACTTTGTTTTTTGCTCCTCTGTCTTTTTTTCTAATTTTGTTTCTTCTTTTCTTCTTGTGTTTCTTCTTCTTTTTCTTTTTCTATTTCTTCTTATTTTTCCTCTTTATTTTCCTTTCTTTACTTAATTTTCTTCTAATTCTTCTTGTACTATTCTTGTTCATCTTCATCTTCTTTTACTTCTACTTCTATCTCTTTTTCTACTGCTTGTTCTTATTCTTGTTCTTGTTCTTGTTCTTGTTTTTCTTTTTGTTCTTGTTCTTCTTCTGTACTGATTTACTCATTCATAATAAAGGAAACAAATCTGGTATTTCCATATTTTTTTCGTGTTTAATTTAGTTTTGATAACATTGGGTAGGAGGAAGAGATAGAGAAGGAGGAGTCAGAGAAGGAGAAGGAAGAGGATAATGATTTTTGGACCTAAAATGAAGGAACTGACACACTACAATATATATTCTCTCCCTCTCTTTCTATCTATCTATCTATTTCACTATCTTTCTCTCACGTGAACAAGGGAGCATCACGGGGTGTCATCTCTGAATCACTGTCTAAGCCCCGCGTAAGGACAAGTTTCAGAGTGCACGTCCGCCCCTGCGCCGCACCTATCAGCTCCTCAAGGCCATCTAGGGCACCGGAGACAAGACGCGGATAATACACTGCATCCATAAAGTTACTCACTCAATTAAGAGTGAACATAGAACGCGTGAACTAGAAGAGAGAGAGAGAGAGAGAGAGAGAGAGAGAGAGAGAGAGAGAGAGAGAGAGAGAGAGAGAGAGAGAGAGAGAGAGAGAGAGAGAGAGAGAGAGAGAGAGAGAGAGAGAGAGAGAGAGAGAGAGAGAGAGAGAGAGAGAGAGAGAGAGAGAATGATAATGATAAGAGAGGATGAAAGGAGGTCCCCATAGCACAGAAATTAAGGGAATAGCATGATATGAAAAATTAGTGTAGAAGAAATGCAAAGAAAAAAAGGAATAGAAAAAATATATCGAACGAAAGGAAGGATAATAAAAGGAAGAAAAAAAAAGGGATAAGAAGATTTTGGAAAGAGTATATAAGACGAGGAAGTGTAGGAGGAAAAGTAGGAAAAATAAAGAAAGAGAAGGAAGTGGACGGAGAGTTGTCACAGATGAAAAAAAGTGGCAAGGTAGGAAGAGAAGGAGAATAAGGGAGAGAGGGGCAGGAAGAAGGTACAGGTAAAGGAGGGAGAGACAGAAAAAAGGGAGAGGTAAAAAAGGGAGAGGTAAAGAAGGGAGGGGCAGGAGGAAGGTTCGAAAGGCGTGGAGTAAAAATGAGGGGCCATTGTCATAAATATAAGATAAAAACAAGAGCAAGAGAAATGAACGAAGGCTCCGTGATAGGGGGGTTGTACAGGTTAATTAGATACACGACACAACCCGACACCTTTCCGACCGGCCAGGTGACGCAAAACTCTTGGGTCATAGCACATACAATTTCAAGACAAGGGAAGTAAAGAAAACGTAACCGATGAAGCGAGAGTAAAAAGTATATTGTGTTGCTAAGAAAAACTGTACTGAGTGTTGTGTTGCATGAACTTGTAATGCATTGCCTCGTCTGAAAACTGTGTGCATGTCTGTGTGTGTGTGTGTGTGTGTGTTGCTTGGAATCTTATTGAGTTACTTGTTTGATTACTGTGTTGTGTTGTTTTGTAATTGTTTTGCCGTAAGCTTGTGTTGTCTGACCGTTGTGTTGTTTTGTGTTTCAGCACCAGAGATCATCCTTTACGAACCCATCACCACCAAAACCGACATGTGGTGAGTAGTTTGTGTTGTATTGTGTTGTGTTGTGTTGTGTGTTTCTCTGCCTGTCTGTCTAAGAAGCTACAAATAGACCTCCTCCTCCACCTCTTCCTCTTCATCTTCCTCCTCATCCTCCACCTCTTCAACTTCCTCTTTCTCCTCCTCCTCCTCCTCCTCATTCATGCCTTCTATTCACTTCTTATCACACTCGTTCCATCACTCTCTGCCTGAATATTCACCAAGGAGGCTTAGTGTTCCTTGAGATGCAGACGTTATCAGGGAGGCTGGATCAAGTTCTTATCTCAAGCATTCGTCTTCTTATTCCGATTTGATGATATGTTATCTGACCACTTTTTCTTTATTCCATTTTTCTTACATTTTGCTTTGCGGTTACTTTTCCCGTCATTCATTTTGAGGTGAATTCTGTGTTTGGTGAGGATGGTTTTATTCTTTTCTTTTTTAATGTTTCTTAGTGCTATTTCTATCCCCCTTTTGATTATCACGGAGGAAAAAACATCAAGTAATATGAATATGTGAATTTGATAGAGGATTAAGGCACTAAATTTTGATTACTTATAGAAACGCGAAGAGAAATTGATAGATGGATAGATATACAGATGAATAGATAGATAGATAGATAGAGATAGAGAGAGGGAGAGAGTTTTTCTTGTGTGTGAGTGTGAGAGAGAGAGAGAGAGAGAGAGAGAGAGAGAGAGAGAGAGAGAGAGAGAGAGAGAGAGAGAGAGAGAGAGAGAGAGAGAGAGAGAGAAAGAGAGAAAGAGTGTGTGTGTGGGTGTGTATAAGTGAGAAACTGTGTGTGGTGATCGCGGCATCATCACCTGCAGGGCGTGAGATGCATGCAGCCGCGACATGAGATCTATGCAGGGGGTCGTGATCCGCCTTAGTAATGACGCGCGTGGCACAATTACTGATGCTATCGGGAGGGAGGCGCCGCGTTGCTCTGCCAAGTGCCTGGATGAGGGTGGCAATCAGAGGCTGGTTCTTATACAGATTTTTTCCCTCTCTATCTCTTCATTTTTATTATATTTTTCTTTCTTCCTCTTCTTGTTGTTGTTTCTCTTCCTGCTTTACTTCTTTCTTCTTCTTCTGATTCTTCTCTTCCTACGCAGTCTGTTTGTTAGTCTCGAAGTCCTTTTGTTTATTCTAATTCACTTGCATTCTGATATTTTTGATGTTGTCGTAATTGTTGTTGTTCCTCCTCGTCCTCCTCTTCTTCTTCTTCTTCTTTCTCCTCCTCCTCCTCCTCCTCCTTTTCCTCCTCCTCCTCCTCATGATCGTAATCCTAATCCTCTTCTTCTGCGTCTTATCTTCTCATTGATATTTTATTGCTATTGTTTTTTCCTCCATCTCCACCTCCACCTCCACCTCCTCCTCCTCCTCCTCCTCCCCCTCCCCCTCCGACACCCTCGTTAACAAGAATCCAAGACCACCTCCCATTCCACTCACTTTTAACACTTCCTCCACAAACTTACATTGATGGATGAGTCTTCCTCCTCCCCACTCCCTTCAATCCCACACTCCTTCCTCCCACTCCTCCCTTCTTCCCTTCCCCTTAAACCCCATAAACATGCCAGGATTCCCATCTCTGTGTTCCCCATGCACCCATCTTCTCTCTCTCTCTCTCTCTCTCTCTCTCTCTCTCTCTCTCTCTCTCTCTCTCTCTCTCTCTCTCTCTCTCTCTCTCTCTCTCTCTCTCTCTCTCTCTCTCTCTCTCTCTCTCTCTCTCTCTCTCTCTCTCTCTCTCTCTCTCTCTCTCTGTCCTGAACACTAAGTCACCAGCTAAGTTATCTGCCACGTCATAAGTGGTTTGTAAGTATAACCTAAGCAGCGTGGAGAATGTTATTACCTGCCTGCTTGATTGTTACTTTATGGAACGACGTAGCACAGTGTTAAGGTAAAACTAAGAAAATATTAAAGAGGAGAATAAACAAAGTAGCGGAGTGAGGGATGGTAATACAAAAACTTAGTCAAGGATAATAATAAAATAAAAGATGTACGAGCATGAAAAAAAACTGGATAGTGAACAAATACATGAAAATTGGAGATATCTATAAGCCTTAAGTAAATATGGAAGAACATAGAGAAAATAAAACAGTGGCTACAGGAGTATGTTGCTGTTTGGTATCCCACAGTGAACACCTGAAGGCTCCACCCGCATACCCTTGTTTAATTCCTTCCTGCCTTCCTTCCTTCCTTGTTTTCTTCTTTCTTTCCTTCTTTCCTTCCTTCCTTGCTTCCTTGTTTTCTTCCTTCCTTCCTTCCTTGCTAGACAATCATGAGTATACAGAGGGTGATGACGTGATCACAACGCTGCCGTAGGAGGGAGGGAGAGAGAGAGAGAGAGAGAGAGAGAGAGAGAGAGAGAGAGAGAGAGAGAGAGAGAGAGAGAGAGAGAGAGAGAGAGAGAGAGAGAGAGAGAGAGAGAGAGAGAGAGAGAGAGAGAGATTTATCCCTAACGGACAACGAATGTTTATACGTAATAAAGCTAGCAATGGAAGAACTCTCTCTCTCTCTCTCTCTCTCTCTCTCTCTCTCTCTCTCTCTCTCTCTCTCTCTCTCTCTCTCTCTCTCTCTCTCTCTCTCTCTCTCTCTCTCTCTTTCTGATTCACAGTGGAGCTTCTAATGAGTAAAGGTAAGGCGTGGCGGAGACTTCGACAGAACGGCTGATAAGACTACATAATATATGACTCGCCGCTCTGTGGACTGTCTGGTGGCTAGTGGACGGCAGGGCTTGACAGGCTGTGACAGGAGGGAGGGATAGATGAAGCTCTCTTATAATAAAACCTGAGGAAGGCTTATGGACCGTCGACCTTGAAAGCCTTAGACAGGAGGGAAGACAAGATAAGACATTCTCATATAACCACATGAAGGAAGCTTATGACGGCAGGGATGAAAGGCCGCGACTGGAAGGACAAATTAATGTACAGATACTCCTGATGCAGGGTTGACTCAGCATGTATTTTCTTCCCTTTCAGGTCCCTCGGCGTGCTGGTGTACGTGCTCCTGACGGGGTTTCTGCCCTTTGGAGGCGATACGGACCAGGAGAGTTTCTTGGAGATCACCCTTGGAGAGTTGGACTTCCCTGAGGAGCTCTTCGAGGACATCTCCGCCGAGGCCATTGACTTCATTAAGAAATTGTTGATACGCAAACCACAGTAAGTATCAGTCTCGTCTTCTCTCGCGTGGTTGGCTTGAAGGTGAGACGTGTGTGTGATAATGTTATTTATTTAGCATTGCAAACACACGCTTGCATCCCATGTGGTCCTGTTATCATCAAAACGTTAAGGATGTACGAGGCAGAAGTTGTTAAGTCATTAGCGTTATGTAAACGTATTGGCCATACATATACTTATCATGTCATAGTAAAGATAAGTTAGAATCCCATAAAAAAGGGTTAATCGCACCTTCTTTGACTCCACTGATATTTATTCTTACATTTTATTATTCATATATCCTCCCCACCAGTACTCTTTGTTCCACGCTAGTGTTCCCATTACTTTTCTCTCACCCTTCATTTACCTCACTCATTATTTACATTCATTCTTTTACTTCACACTCCCCCTTCAGCTATTCTCTTTACCAGTCATAATCTTCACTCTTTTTCCTGTACCTCTTTACCCCCTTTCATCTTCCTCACCCGTCACCCTCTTCTTTTAACAGGTCCCGGATGAGTGCCCGGGATTGCCTTGAACACCCCTGGATGAAGGCTGACCTCAGCAAAGCCAAGATCCCGCCTCAGCCACTCCTCAAGCCCCCGACCACCCTTGCGCTGACCAGCATTAACACGCCCTTGGACTCCAGCTCCACCCTCACCTCCCCCATCGCCCCTGCCTCAGCACGCAGAGGCTCCAGCATTCACTCCCCGTCGCTCATGTCAGCACTCTCTGACATGATCACTTCGTCCAATATTCTTGACCCCCACGCCCGCTCCTGCGCCTCCCTTAGCAACACACCAATGATGCTCACACCTACCAATACCACGCCTGCAGCCGTCACACCTTTGAGTACCACGCCCACTATCCTCACGCCCATGAGCTCCTCCCCGCGCGACATCGGCTTACCTCCCATCCACCCTCTGTCTGGCCCTAAGTCTTCAGCCGTCAACTCGGCTTACTCGTCCACGAACTCGCTTTACCGTGGGGGATCAAGGCAGAGTCTCGACCGCGCCAGGAGCCTCTCTAAGTCCCGTGAGGTGCTGTTCGAGCGAATGCAAATGTCAAACCAGAAGAAGACTCTCTCTAAATCCCGTGAAAGACTCCATGAGGGTCGTTTGGGTCTCTCAAGGTCACGGGAGGATTTGTGGGCACTAAAGTCCTTTTCCCACTCCGAGGAGGCCTTGTCGGTGTTCAGTTGGTTGAATGAAGACGACTCGATATACAAGAGCTGTAACAATGTCTTCTTGCCGATGCTGCCAAAGCTGGACGAGAACAGAGTCTCGGGCCGCCTCTACAAGAGTCTTGCGTCCATTGACAAAATAGACGAGGTGGGTACAGAGGCCAACGAGGCGAGTGAGAGACAGAGCATCTATGACTCAAGGTTCTCAATTAACGACGAAGAATATAACCACCTCATCACTAAGTACAACACCGCCGTCAACAGCCACAGAGGCGCGGCGGGTCAGGGAAAGACGAAGACCGGACGTTCCAAGAGCCCTGCGCCTGAGAGAGGGCGTCTGCGGGACACAGAACACAAAGGGGGTCGGGGCACATCACCGTACCAGAGGTCCTGTCCGAAACACACCCGATCTGAGCCACAAAATACCTCCAAAGTAAACCAGCCCGAAAAGATGAAGCGAGAAGTCCACAAGAGGCGCAAAGGAAAGAAGGAGAAAGAAAATCAGAGGACAGAATCTCCAAGTATGAAGCAATCGCCAACAGACTCCGAGACGCACAGAAACAACGACAAGCCAAAGGACAAAGCGACAATAGGCAGCCGCGCTCCGTCTCCCAACAAGCGACGCGGCTCAGTCTCTCACATCGAACAGAGGATTCAAGAGAGACACGAAAGGCAGCAGGAAAAACTGGAGAAACAAGGAAAAATAGAAAAACAAGAGCGCCAAGATAAACAAGAAAGAAGAGGATCTGGAAAGAGTGGCACATCGACCCCCAGACGACGAAACTCTGACGAAAAAAACGTCATCCAAGAGAAACAACGAAACACGAGAAACAAGAGCAACGAAGCGAGCCCCAGCAACCTGAGGAGCACATCGCCACCTAAGCGGACGAGGATGACCAAAACGAAGTCCACCAGCAGCGAGGCTTCCCCGAGCTCCTCGCTGGAGAGTGTCAAGGAAAGTTCAGAATGGAAACGACGGACTTCCAAACCTAATGTGCCGCAGGAGACACCAAGGCCGAGGAAGGGATCATCAGGAGCCTCGAGCCAGACGACTGAGAAGGGAGAGAAGAAACCCGACATGGATGAGGCTTATGTGTCCCTAGAAGAGCCTGTGGATGACGGTATCTTCAGCAGGAGTGAAAGTATGGACAGTTCCAACACACTAGAGTCTGACCATACCGTCCGCGCAACAGACACATCTTCAGACACTATCGAGTCTACTTTCACTACAACCGGCATCTTGGAGAGCCTCGAGAATGCCTCAAAGGAAGTCCTGGAGAAGCCGGTGCAGATTCAGTTATCGGATAAACACGAACTCGAGATTTCGAAAGACAAACAAGTCACGACGGAGAGCGTGGTGGTAGAGGTGCGACCTGCGGCGGACTGCATGGTGGAGCTGTCAGCCATCAACGAAGAGGAGGATGAGAAGGTTGCCTTTGCGCGTTCAGTATCTACCAGCAGTGACATCGGCAGCATGCTAAGCGAAAACAGCGAGGCAGAGAAGGAGGAGAGCACCGCCGTCACCTCGAGGAACCAGGAGCCCGAGCAACACTTGGCGGCCCTCAACTGGAAGCGACGCGGCAGGTCTATGAGCATGCAGCCCAACCAGCCACCGCCCTTCTCCCACATCCATCTGTGCAGGTCAAACTCCTTCAACCTGGGCATGCCTATCGAAAACCTGGTGGCAGCACCGTGGGGGGATGTGTGCGATGGGGCCATCAGCCGCGCCCTCGAGATGTTCAAACTGGACCCCGCTGACCTGACCACGTTTGGCAGGGGCGTACTGGAGCGGCGGACGTCGCTGCAGAGTCAGTAGCGACAATCTGGTCGTCGTTGGTTATTGGTCGTGTATAAAGGTATCGTTTGACCCTAAACCAATGTTATACGCGACGACCCTTACGAGGCTGCTGCTGCGCCGATCTTTGTGATAACATTACTTTTCCTCATGACGAATCCGACTGAGGCTACGTGACGGCTTCTGCAGGAGGCTTCAGGACTCGCCCGCCCTGGATGATGAGAGGCCCGGGGGGACGAGGAGGACTGACTGTGTGACAAGATGGACGAAGAAGCCGACGGGAGGCCGAACAGTGATACAACTAACCCAATACTGAGGCTCTTGCAATAATATTTGTGATGTAATTATCTTTCCGTGCCTCTAACGGATATTTATGTAAGTCAAGTTAAGCTTATTGTTACGAACTACATAGTGGACGTTTGATTCCTCAATTAGCACTTTTCCGAAAGTGCCTGGAACACATATGGTAAACAGCTTTAAGCTATGTACATAAACACCCCTCGTTAGCACGTAAGGATCCTGGGGATGGTGGCGGCTTTTGTCTCGGCCGGCGGGCCAGCGCTCTCTTCCTGCGACACGTCCGACTGTAACACACCTCTACTTTGGGCTTTACATTCACCTGTTACAAAACCTGCTTTTTCACGTGTAACAACCATTACCCTTATAGCGTAAGTCAAGTCTGTGTGAAGAGTATACATGAGGAAGGCCCGCGGCGGATGCCCTCCTTGCATGAGAGCAGGCGAGACGGCGGGCCTTCCCCACACATGAGGCTGCGGCACCACACTAACACGCTCGGAGGCATACTTAAGCGAACTGATGCGAGTCCTGCTAGTCAGCGTACCATTAGCTTTCATGAGGGTAGTGACGCCGCGGCCGCGCCAAGCCTGCGACCCACGCCGGACAAGGATCTGGCGGAGGGCGGGCGCGTGGATGGGTAGGTGGTGACGCCCGCACTGGGGAAGAGGATGGGGCAGGGTGGGGAAGGGTGGGTAAGGGGGAGAGGAGATTTGGTGGCGCAAGAACTAGAAGAAAGAGAACGGGGGGTATCAGAGGAAAGGGAAAACAAAGGAAGGGGGAGGGGTGGGAAAGGGAGGAAAGGATAGTGAAGGGTTGGGTGAGGAGAGGCAGGAGAGGAAAGGGAAAGGGCAGGATAAGGTAAGACTTGTTCAAGGGGATGATATAAACGAAGTCGGGAAGGAGGGGATGACTGAAGGAAAACAAAATGTGAAGCAGATCAGAGTGAGAGAGATGAGTGATGAAAACTGTTATAGATCACTTTTAAACGTGAATAAGTGGATGAATCTTTAGCTCGAGGGATCTAAGAACGAAGGACCTAAGAAAGAGGGAATGAGTGAGAAAGCAGATGAATGAACGATGAGATGAACAGAAGGAGTGAAAGGAAGAATGATAAATAACAGAGTGAATAAATGTATCAATAAATGCGTTAATCAGGGCATGGGTGAATGAGAGGATTTGTGAATGGGTATGAATGAATGGTAGGGTGGAGGAGTGAGTGTATGTATGGGCGGGGCAGGGCGGGGCGGGTTGAGGAGGTAGAATGGAGCATAGAAGAAAGGGATGGAACAGGGGCTAGGAGATTTGGGGAACGGGATGGGGCGGGTGTAGCCACTCGGTGTCCAGAGTCCATATAACAGGCAGGGCAGCGTCACCGGCGTCATACGGTTTCAAGTCAGCTAAAACCAAAGTAGGTGTACAGTACTTTATTCTCGTTTTAAGGAAAAAAATATACGGTGTTCCAGGAAGCAGAAATATTGGATATAAATACAAATATATATGTAAGCACACCATTGAGGGTTTTATTCCTATCCTAACCTGTAGTTAATTGGTACTATAAGTTGTTTACCTGTATCAACCTCACACCTGCGTCACACAAGGTCATATGAAGCTAGCAAAGTGTAATAATGTAACCTTATACATTGATAATATCTGCATATATATAAAATACCAAACAGGTATCAAGGTACGGGCACAGAGTAATACACTTTAACACTTGTATCTCATACCTGGTGCAGCATTACTGAATACCCTATCAGCTACGCAGCACTTATGTTACCTGAAAAGTTTATTAGGTCAGCCTCATCCAGTATGCTCATTAAGTACAAAAACAACACCTGCACATCATCACCCATAGTAATATCCTAGGAGTCTGGAGTCACCTGAAGGAGGCACATAGCACCACGGGGTCACAGGTAAGGTCTGTAAATCGCCACGCCATGTTCAAGACCTTGAAACATCAAAAGGCAGCAAGCGAGACGCAGTAATGATGACTCAACGCGGCCACCCTCACTTGTAATTGGCGCCTCTATATAAGCACGGCGCTGAGGATACATATTAATACCTGGACAGCCGACGCAGCGCCCGTGACAGTACCAAATCGCGGCTCCTCTCGGCATACCCCCCTGAGAGCAGCAGCGTCAGTCTGGCGGCCACGGAGAGAACTAGCATGTGTCTTAAGGACCACCCCAGCCGCTGCCCTCCCTCGTGCCCACATTTGTACCCGAGTCAGTCTGTGTTTATCCCTTCATCAGCAGGCGATCAAGGGAAGCGACTGGGGATCAATGCCAACCGCTGCGGGAAGGGATAATGCGCTTGTGTGTGGGGAGAACACAACCGCGGAACTAAAGACGGGTCATCAAATCCGTGGCAATTCATCACGCTCAGTCTTCACGGGAATGATTCAAGTCGTAGTAGTGGGCACCAACCACTGCTTAAGGACCTCTGTTACGTGCTACAGTGATCTGGTGCTTCTCAGTATTCCGCTCAGATCCACTAGCATGTTGATCAAGCCTTGCATTGGTGTGTCGACGGGGGGCACCCAATGCATCCTTACCCTACCGCATATAGGACTTCAGAGGTCATGCGTGTCAGCTAAATATTTGCTCTTCCTTACAACACACACTATCATCCTCTGCCTCACCTTCATTCGCTCTTTGTACTATAACAAAAAATGGAGGAAGAGAATATATTCAAGGTTGGGTTCACTCTTTGGCAAACTGTGGCGTCATGTTCACGGTGAGTCGGAGGGAGTAGCTCTACATGCATACCCAGCGGGCGTGACCTTGAGGTGTTGGGTTACCGTGGGGTACCAGGTGGGCGCAGGTAAGTGTGGGTGTTGCCGCTGCCAGGACAGTGACGCACGTACGCACACCTTCCTTCCCTCCCTGCAGGAAATGGGAGGACCTGCACATTAGCCGCACAAGGATGTGGTGCTGAAGGATATCAGTGATGCTTCCTTGTGACACTCCTTAGGACACTGACTCCATTCTAGACAGTAACCTTCGTGTATCACCTAATGGAGGTATATAGCGACGGAAAAGCCTCTAATACACCTAAACATATTTGTTCTAACTCTATTTCCCTCCACACGCCATCTAAAGAGGAAACACTAAAACGTAAAGAACGAACAACTGATTTACAGACGATACACAGACACCAGACGACAGATAAACTTCCCATAGGGTTAAGAAAGAGCATTTTTACCTTGCTTCCACCTTCACCCGGAAAAAAAAAACAGGAACTGACCACCAAACTACCACCACATTCATTTAAAGCGAAAGGCAAACCAAACTGAAAACTGAAAAAATATGTTACTCTCCATCTATCCCCCCTAACGAGCCATTTAAGGGGAAAAAACCACAACAAACAAGCCGTAGTAAGGGGTAAGTAGAAGCTGACCTGCTTCACCAACACCCCACCAAACACATGGTGACCACAAGCCTTCACTAAACTATTTCTTCCCTTACGTCCTGTTCCTCAACGTCTTCGGGAGGTTAAGGAACTCCCCCGTTAGCACGCCGAAGGGTAAAGACAGGGTGGAGGTTCTTCTCTACGCTTACACAGGAGGGAAAAAATATATATAATGTTCGATAAATCTTATGCTCAAGGACAAGTAATGAATGGGAAGCCGCCTCGTGCACCTGTGTCTTGGGTGTGACTGAGGGTGGTGACTTCCTAGCTCTTCCTGGTGGGGAGACTAGGAGGGATGGTAATGAGGGATGGGTTAGTAGTAATAGTAGTAGTAGTAGTAGTAGTAGTAGTAGTAGAAGTAGTAGTAGTAGTAGTAGTAATAGTTGTAGTAGTAGTAGAAGTAGTAGTAGTAATGGCAATGATAGTAGTGTCCAACCAATGTAAAAATTTAAACCTTCCTTTTTTAGCTCGATGACAAATGGACATAATATTTCTTTCACTATCTATTTAATGTTAATAGAGAAACATAAGGACAACACACAGGTGATATAATTTACACACAGGTGGTACAGCTTTCCTATCACAAACTAACACTCAGAGAAAGCATGAACATAACAAACACACACAAACACATACACTCCACACACACACACATATACGTAAACACACACACACACACACACACACATACACGTCGTCCATGCAAAAGAAGAATAATATGATCAGGTATGCACACCTTTACGGACACACACCTGATGTTTGATGAATATTAAGACCTGCTCCAACGAAAAATAGTGTGCCTCTCCTTTTTAAGACGACGAAGATAAGTAAATATATAAAAAAACCATGATATTCTATAAACAATTTTGATTCCCGCCCTTTTTTCACCCGCCTTCATGGACGACAAGAGGAAGTAATAAAAAAAATAGAGATGAAAATTACAAAATATTAAAGGAAAAAAATTAAAAGTATCAGAAATAAATCATATGAAAAAAAATTGAAGGATGAAAGAATTGATAATGAAAAAAATATACATGAAAGCAAAAACTCGAATTAAATGATAGAAGCAATATTCTACACCTAACTAACTTAACCTAACTATAACAAAACAATTCATTCCTTCACTAAAATAATTGAGACAAACAGATGGAAGGAATAAAGCTGGGAGAGATGGATAGGTGAAGAAGTAAAAGAAAAATCTATTTGATGAAGGAGCCGAAAGGAGGAAAGTCGATTTAGAAAGAAACCAAACCTGAAAGATAGAACTGAAAGACAAAACAGATCCAAAGGAAGTGGAAACAAGGAAGTTAATGGCAAGAAAACATGACAGAAGAAGAAGTGCTAATGTTTGGTTAATGAAGGTTGTGTGAGGAAGGTACTGAAGGAAGGTATTGACCAGACACAACAGATGGTAGCAGACAAAGGAGTGTGTGTGTGTGTGTGTGTGTGTGTGTGTGTGTGTGTGTGTGTGTGTGTGTGTGTGTGTGTGTGTGTGTGTGTGTGTGTGTGTGTGTGTGTGTGTGTAAAACCCAAATACTAACTGCTGACGCAGCATCAAATAATCAATGTTACTGCGTGATAAATACTGAGAGAGATATAGCGATAGAGAGAGAGAGAGAGAGAGAGAGAGAGAGAGAGAGAGAGAGAGAGAGAGAGAGAGAGAGAGAGAGAGAGAGAGAGAGAGAGAGAGAGAGAGAGAGAGAGAGAGAGAGAGAGAGAGAGAGAGAGAGAGAGAGAGAGAGAGAGAAACTTGACTGCTCTCTCTCTCTCACCTTTACACACCTGTCCTTGATTAGCTGCACACCTGTAGTTTTTACCTGGCAGAAGGAAGGACGAAGAGCAATTAAGTAGACAGGTAAATGTAGCAGGTAACACACACACACACACACACACACACACACACACTCTCTCTCTCTCTCTCTCTCTCTCTCTCTCTCTCTCTCTCTCTCTCTCTCTCTCTCTCTCTCTCTCTCTCTCTCTCTCTCTCTCTCTCTCTCTCTCGCGTAATATGACTAGCAAGGTTTACAAGCTCACATAACATTAGTTGGCTCATTTACGTAACTTATCTCTTGATCTTTCATGTTTTCGTAGTGTAGTGGTTATCACGTGCGCCTCACACGCGCAAGGTCCCCGGTTCGATCCCGGGCGAAAACAACTAAGACTTTTTTTTTCATATTCCAAATGCGTTGTATGTTTGTTCGTGGTGTCAAAACGTGCCGCTGTCAGTATGTATGCAGAGAAATATTAGTAGTAGTGGCAGTAATTGATGATGCAATAGCTGACTACATAACATGAATTAATGAGTTGTACGATACAGGTGGCCGTGGAAAGGTTAATCAATACTTTTACGTAACATCCTTTAAAGATACAACATCGACAACACTACATTATGTAACGTAACTTAAGCCTTTTATTGTTACTTTAATTCCTTTTTTTAGTTACCATAATGTCACCATCAATAAATCAAAATCAAATAGTTCTCATTTGTGGATTTATATAATGATACTGTAACTCCTTAATTGGTGTAACTAGAATATTAATATAATCGATGTAGGGAGGGTAGCAGTGAAGGTGAAGACCCGTTGGCGGCGCAGATTCTTAGTGTGGTCAGGTGGAATAATCATCCACATGGCGCCAAACACCACACCTGTGATTGCGACTTTGATCACGTCTACGTGGTCAAAGTCGCAGCAGGTATTCCGGCACACACACACACACACACACACACACACACACACACACACACACACACACACACACACACACACACACACACACTAACACACACTTAATGACACTCAAAAGCAGTGGCCCAATAGCATCCCCTTAGCCACAGCAGGTGAGGCAGGTAATGACCCACGATAAATCAAATGTGACAGAAGGAAAGGCAAAAGTAAAGGACACACACACGACTACCATCCATCCCCTCACACACAACACTGACAGAATTTCCACCACAAGGCTGTACACACCAAAAACGGGGCTAAGGCGTGATGAGGCCATTGCAGCTTCAGGTAATGAGGAGGGACCAAAGAAGCTCACACCTTCCTCATTGTTTGGCCGCCACCTCATCGTCAGGTAATGGCCTCATCACCTGGACACTCATTACTCGCCATTCACGCCCTTCTCACCTGCGCACGTCCCGCATAAAGCCACCTATTGTCCTCGTATTCAAGGCCTGAAAGGAGGGGGAGGAAAAGAGGAGGAGGAGAAGGAGGAGGAGGAGGAGGAGGTTAGATTGGGGGATGATTTTTTAATGCTGCGGCACACTTCCTCTATTCTTCTATTTCTTCTTTATTATTATTTTCTCTCTCTCTCTCTCTCTCTCTCTCTCTCTCTCTCTCTCTCTCTCTCTCTCTCTCTCTCTCTCTCTCTCTCTCTCTCTCTCTCTCTCTCTCTCTCTCTCTCTCTCTCCTCCCCTCGCTGCCCCTACCGCTGAATTGTCCCCTTGTTGACAGATATACTAATGGTGGGCAAAAATAGTGACAACCATATACGGATCTATTTTTGTTTTTGTGTGTGCCGTCCTGGACACACACACACACACACACACACACACACACACACACACACACACACACACACACACACACACACACGGACCCTTATGGCCCTAGATGAAGCAAATTGAGACGAATCATGTTTACCGTCGATCGCATGGAAGGAAAGACACCATTAGTTAGACGACCTAATGGCTGCCACGACCTTTCTTAACACTGTGTCGTCACCGAGTGTTAAGGAGAGTAATGGTAAAGAAGCTGAGAAAGGAGAGAGAGAAGTGAGATATGACATAGGAAGAGAGAGTGGAAAAGGGAGAAGAGCGGCTGAGGTGGAAGTGAAGTTATCAAAATGAAAGTAATATTCAGCAAGGTAAGCTAAACCTTTCTCTAACAAAACATCCTCGCTCGTGGCACCTTTAGCGGCACTGCACAGGTATGAAGCATGGTTACGAGCCTTATGGAGTTCAATAAAACACTTGTGAGGAAGGCGGTAATGGACGACCCAGCCTAAGCCTCTTCTCCACCACCAGGACACACATGTTAGGCATCCATTACCAGGAATGATGTCACGGTCACGCTTCATCATACACTGAGGTGGCATTCAACACGAGGCGGCACTTCCCAACTTCCTCAACGCGTCACTCCCTAAGGCATCTGCAAGTTAGTCTGCACGCGGGCAACTCCACCAATCAGAAACACTCCCTGTATGTCAGTTTCACGAGGTTAAAAAATACACCTGCCCCTGGTGAGGCTCGAACTCACAACCCCGGCATGGCTCAGACACAGCGACTGTCGTATAAGTACCGTGCGCTAACCGATTGCGCCACAGGGGCTACTAGCTTGAGGGTGATAAGCAATGACTTGATGTGCACGATGAGCTGTGTGGAGCACGGTTTGACCCCCTACCCGATGTGCCGTCTGGTGGTATTTGTGGGACGTTACTTGTAGTGGTTACGGCAGTAGTACCAGTGGAAGTTTATTAAAAAAAGAAATGGTAAAACTAAAAATATAGTTGTAGTTTTTATAGTAATAGTAGTGGTAGTAGTGGTAGTAGTAGTAGCAGTAATAGTTGCAGTAGTTGTGATAGTAGTTGCAGTGGTGATGACGATGACGACAATAATGATAATGATGATAATGATAATAATAATGATAATAATAATAATAATAATAATAATAATAATAATAATGATAATAACAGTAATAATAATAAAAATAATCACAACTACAACAATAAGAATATAAAGAATCCTGACTGGTGACACAAGCAAGAGTTCCTCCGTCAAAATAATGTGACAGGTAGTGGGTGTGTGTGTCCATGTATGTCTGTGTGCGTCGTGCGTCGTGTGTTCCCAAGGTCAAATGGCAGGATGCATACATGAGGGTGCCAAGAATGCCATCTGAGGCTCACCCCTCTCTGTGCCTCTTCCTCAAGTGCCACTCAGAAGGGGACGTTCTGGCACGAAGAGGTTCACAAGGGTGTGTTTCGGGTCCCTTAGGGGTTGTTTGGTAAGACTTTTGGTTACTTTGTTTTGTTTGAGTGATTTTCGTATTTTTGTCGGTTTTTTTTGTATATGGTGTTCCTTGTTCTCGAATTTTGCTTTAGTTTAATGTTGGTATTGTGCTTCTCTCGTCTAGTTTCATTCGTCATTGCTTCTCTCTCTCTAATATATATATATATATATATATATATATATATATATATATATATATATATATATATATATATATATATATATTTCTATCGATCATTGCTTCTTGAACATTATTATCTGTGCTACTTCTTCCGCTCATCAAACAAACTCTTCTTCATTCTAATACTGATGCTCGCTTCCCCAATTTTATTATCTATACGTTTCTCTCTCTCTCTTCAAAGCAAGCCTTCATTTCTTCCCACTGCTTCTTCACCATTACTATTATCCTTTATTCAATCATACTTTGCTATGCTTCTTCTCTTTATCTCCCCGGACCAGCCTTGCACTGGCTGCCTCCACCCAACAAAGCCTCAATCCCCGGAGACGAAGAGCAAAATCTATTTTAGATATATATTCAGACGTACACAGATTCAGGCATAAAACTCAAGATTTATGAAGACCTCAAGACTACGTAGGACTTGAGGAGGCCGTGGTAGGCGCAGGCGCAGGCGCACCGCAGACAAACTGGTTTTGTCTTTAATGCCGGGTAATATATCACAAACACGGTGAACGGGAGAAGCAGAACGCGTCTCTTTCTTCACCAATCACTCCAGTGCTCTTCCTCCTTCCCTCCTCCTCCTGTCACTCAATCGCACCTCACCAATTCGCTTTAGGAACTTATAATCACATATTTTACCAGCCACGTATAATCACCTGACCCGTTTCTGAATGCCTTCGTCCGTTGTCTCTATCGGGGTGGGACGGCCCGGGGGAGTGTGACGGCAGGAAGGAGCGAGGGGCGGAGTCTGCAACCTGATCCCTTGGCAAGCATGGGTCACGCCTCAACACTTAGCGAAGATTGGTTCCTGTATATGCCAGAATATCCCAGGGTTCACGGACACCTGCCAGCCTGCCCACCATGCTACCTGCCCACGATGCTTGTCCCTGGTGCCACGCCTGGACGCTGAACATAAGGACGCCACACACCTGTACATATATGCACTATAAAAGTACTTCCTTCCAGCTACACGTATACAGGGTCATGCAGTGGTAGGTGTTATAATTCCAAAGGTAAATAGAGATGAAAATAAAAATGTATAAGATGAAACAGAGACATTGAAAGGAAAAGTGAAACACAACACAGAACGGACCACACCATACAAACACAACCCTGTCCCTACCTGGTCCATCCTTTCCCTCCCACCCAACCCAACCCCAACCCAACACCACCCCAACCCAACCCACCCCATCACCCCTCATCGTCCTCGCCAGCACACGCACTCATTAATCACGAGTAGCCAGGGTTTTAATGGTCCCGATAATGGCCCAGTGGTCCCTTTTTGGCCAGTGTCATCCAACATGGCGCGACTTCAGGAGCTACAACAGACAGGACCACGTACAGAATTTGTCAATGTTCGGGATGTATAAGGACAGGTGCGTCAGGCCAATTATACGTAACTGGCCAGGTAAATGGACCCCCCCCCCTCCCCCTCGTCCCTCTTTAATCTTGATCGCGAAAATAGTTGCAAAGAAAAATGGGAGATGAGAGGAAAGATAGAATGGAGTTAATGGAAGGTAAGGACAGGTGTGTCAGGGCTGTTAAAGGTATGTAGTACGGTAAATGGATGCTACTCAGTGCCATGTTTAATCTTCTCGTAAATAACAAAAAAGGAGAATGAGATGTGAGAAAATGGATGAATGAGGATAGGGTTCATTAAGGATAGTTTTTTGTCTGTACTTGAATCAACAGAATAAAGAAAAAAAAGATACGGAAGCTACAGTACAAATCAAGAGTTACGTAAGAGTAAAGGAGTATGCTTACAAAAATTTTTTATAGGAGTTGAAAGAAACTGCAAAAAATTGAGTATATATGTAAGAAATTAAGGCTTAGAAACCTTCAATGAATTACAATGAATACGAATATGTAACAATGATATTAAAATACAGTGAAATAAAAAAGAAGTAATGTCTTTTGTGGTGGCAGTGATGATAACGATGACGATGATGATGATGATGATGATGATGATGATGATGATGACGATGATAATGATGATGATGATAACAATGATGACGATGACAATGACAATGAAGATCAAAATGAAAATGATGATGACTGAAAATAACTAAAACCTAATACACAAACAACAACAACAACAACAACAACACTAATGAGACGGGGTTCGTTTCAACATCACAGTTTCCTCTTCCTCTTCCTCCCTTCCTCTCCTCTCCTACCTCCTCCCTCACCTGTCTGGGGCTGACTCACCTGACTCACCTGAACCTCATTACTGCCACTTGCTCGAGGACACAACTTAAATCCTCTTTTTGTTCCCTGCTTCTAAGCCTCATGTGTCCTAATTCAACTGGACACACAACATCCCTTGACTAAACTATCTAATCTGCTTGTGTGTCTTGCCAGTCCTTCCCAAGCCTAGTTTGGTGTGTCTTGAGGGCGAAGGAGGGGAAGGAGAGAGGGAGGGAGGAGAGGGAAGGATTGATTGGAGATGGACAAGAAGGAATAAAAGGAAGAACGGGTGTAAACAGGAGGATAAGAGAGAAGGAGAGAGGAAAGAAGGAGAGGGAAGTATTGATTGGAGATGGACACGAGAGCATAGAAGGAAGAATGGGTGTTTAACAAGGAGATGAGAGGATAGGAGGTAGGGAGGGGAGGATGGAAGGGAGGAGGAATGGAGGAAGGGAAGAGGAATAAATAGGAGAATGATATTGTGATAAAGGATACCGACATAAGTAAAAACATAACTTATGGCAATGAATGTTAAGATAGTGGACGTAAATATATAATACAAGTCAACTTAACGTTCCCATTAGTTTTATTTATCATCCACAACAACGGTAAGGATAAGAATAAATGAAAAAGATAATACAATTCACTTCCGGCGAGAGAGAGAGAGAGAGAGAGAGAGAGAGAGAGAGAGAGAGAGAGAGAGAGAGAGAGAGAGAGAGAGAGAGAGAGAGAGAGAGAGAGAGAGAGAGAGAGAGAGAGAGAGAGAGAGAGAGAGAGAGAGAGAGAGAGAGAGAGAGAGAGAGAGAGAGAGAGAGAGAGAGAGAGAGAGAAAGAGATAGAGAAAAAAATATATATATACATATATATATATTATCCAAATTACATATAAATTCAAACCACACAGGTCCTAGGATGTAGATGCAATAGGTAGCCTTTTATTAACCTGTGGTAGATACTATTAAAAGCAAACACAATTAAAAAGCAAAAGGAGTCAGAAACAAGTAAAGTCAAACAGCCAGGAGGACGCTGGATGTTTTAGTCATCATCGTAAACCTTGTTGGAGATGGTGGTCAAGTTTGTATATAAAATGATTTATTGTGTTACATTGCACCACGGGAGGAGGAAATTTATTCTACTGTCTTACGATCTCATTAATAAAGAAGAATTTAGTGCAGCTTAGTTGTATTTTTTTTCATCTCATTCTTACTCCAACACTTCATTAGTGATAAGTTATCAATAAAAAATGGCTTCTTTGCGCTAACATTTGTACACTCCCGAAGTATTATTAACAACTCTTAAGTTTTCCTTGGAGAAAGAACACGTTTAGTCGTGCCAACCTTGCCTCATAAAAGATTGAGATAGATAGAAAGATATAAATATATATATATATATATATATATATATATATATATATATATATATATATATATATATATATATATATATATATATATAAGGAGAGAGAGAGAGAGAGAGAGAGAGAGAGAGAGAGAGAGAGAGAGAGAGAGAGAGAGAGAGAGAGAGAGAGAGAGAGAGAGAGAGAGAGAGAGAGAGAGAGAGAGAGAGAGAGAGAGAGAGAGAGAGAGAGAGAGAGAGAGAGAGAGAGAGAGAGAGAGAGAGAGAGAGAGAGAGAGAGAGAGAGAGAGACTCCAAAAACTAACAATTCCCTTCTTAAAAGCTGAAAAACACGAGTGATGTGATTCTTGGGGACATATTTCCCTTTCAGCTTCATCAGACACACATACGTTCCTGTGCCCATCCTGAGCACAACTGGGGACACTGGGACAAGTCAGACTGCTTTTAGGAGCTTCCGGGGACTCAGTATGATGGAGTGGACGAGTTGATGCATCGAGGGTACCAGTGATATAGAACAAGAGGTAAGGATTATCATATTGGGAACCTCAGGGTGTCTGGATAAAGTTGAGTGACGGGACGTGTTGTAAATGCATGACGATGGTGCCTTGGGGACTATAGGAGGCGGGTGGGGAAGTCCAGCGTCAGGATTCATGGGTTAATTAATGCTAGGAACGCGTAGGCCGGGAAACGGAAATTCCATTGCAAAGGATGACGGAGCAAGATGTACGGACGGCGGGGTCTTGTGGAAAAACGAGGCACTCAAAGTCGATATTATTGTGTTGTAGAACGTCGGGGCAGGAGAGTTTTGGGGGCTGGGGTGTTTTTTGGGCAAAACGACGGGGTTCGGGGCGCCCCTTCTCTCTTTTCCGGTCAATTAAGCTCAGTCGCATACATTTCACAATCTGATCGGGTTCCTTTCGAGGGAATCGTCAGGTAACTGTATCGTTTAAGGCCACGTCCATTAGAGGCTGGGCAGCGGGCGGGCGGGCGGGAGGGGCGGGGCGGGGCGAGAGGAGAGCGTGGGGAGGGGCTGGAAGGGCGTGTTTTGGCTCCTTGGGACGACTTTGGTCCGTGTTTCGTCAGGTGTGTCCTGTTTGGGTTTCCGGATATCGTGTTTTTGGTGAAGGTGTCCACTAGCAGCCTTGTTTTAGATACGAGTGGACGTTTATGAAAATACACGAGTTGTGCATTAGCATGGCGCGTTTTCTCTTATGCAACAATTGGTGAGGTGTGAAGGACCCAAGGAAGGGAGGCAGATCTTATGATGATAGGCGGAAATAAAAAAAAACTTTATAAATAATTGTTTTTAATCTTCCGATGCATTTGAATTCAAAGCGAACCTTCAAACAGCCGAGCACGCCACATCCCAGCAAGGTTCGGGCAAACAGAAGAAACTCGTGAGCATCCAAACATGGGATGGGTTTTCAGCCAGGCGTGCCGGTGAGGTAACACAGTGACTGAGGGGAACAGGAGGAGCAAGGCAGCGGCGGAGGTCTTACGTAATCACATTCACTTAAAGCAACTCCACAAAGACCCCCCGCCAACTTTTTCTAGTCGCACCCCATCCAGCATGTTAATTTACACGGCATCACCACGACGTTACCTCAAGATCTAATCAAATCGTGCATCTGCCGCCCACCTATACCGCTGTCTTCCTTCTTGGTGGCGGTCGCGTTTTACCCAAGATATCAGTGGGGTGTGCCGGGCTAAACGCACGTGTCCCTGGCGATCACGGGGACATTAATCACCCAGTAATCAGCACAATTCTAACAAAAGGTGCCTAGAGACCCTTAAGGTGTGTTAGTTGTCCCCTTCACGTCGGGCGAGGCGTAAAAGCCCGCATACGACAGGCCTTGAATGAGCCTAATGCGGGGAGGAGGAGGAAAGGGTCGAGGACGGGGCTTCAAGACACACACTACCCCCGACCCTACACTCACAAACATGAAAAAAAAACAACGACTACACCATTGATCAAAGGGACACGTCACGCTCAAGGAAGTCCAGGGGTGAGCCACGACGCCTCCAGCAGCTGGCGACGCCCAAAGGAAGGCTGAACGGAGGGTGTCTCTTCGAAGGACTGAGGAAGAGGAGCTGAACACTTACAGGGATGATTCAGAGGGACTCGAAATTGATATCAAAACAACAGAGTTCATCGTCAAATTAATGTCACTAATTATTTAAAGAAAGGAAGGAGTAGGCGGAGAAACAAAATAATCAAGAGCGTATTTCTCTAGGAGTTCTATTTTTGACATCACAATGCAAATATTCCCTTTCGAAGTACTGCCACGAAGGACTTTTAAGGGAAAGGCGAGGAATGAACGGAAGGAAGGAAGGAGGAGGAGTCTGCTGGCATGACTCAGAAGGGCTCGATCCTGATATTACAAAGCTATGTGTCTCTCCCCACCTCCTCCAGGCGCTCTCTCCTTGTACGTGTTTATGTTCCTTGCTGAGTTACGGCGATGCAGCATAAAATAATGTCCTTTCAGAGGGCTGTCAGGTTTTATTCGTCGTAAATAATAAAGTCGTCGCGGTCCAGCCCTTGAGCCACGCACCCTCGCCCGTCAGCCTTCACACGTGGCTCCGGGGACGTCTTGGTGGTAAACATATACAGTCAAACAGAACAGGTATTGGCTCACTAACGTAACATACATATCTTTTACGTATTTAGACACTGATTAAGGAAAAGATGCAAGTGATAAGCATATCAAGGAAAACCAGATCATTAGTAACAGAGTAAATAAATACTTAGCTAATTGTGATGCGCAATAGTGAGTTAGAAAATAATTAAACACATGTAAGAGGATAAACAAAAGAAAACGAGATGCATGTTCCTTTGTTTACAATTAGTAACAAAAACAATGACAATGAAAAATAAATAAACAGAAGGGAACGTGCGTAATATATTCGCTCACCAGCCTCATACAGGCCTAGCTCATTATCAATCATCAGGGAATATATATATATATATATATATATATATATATATATATATATATATATATATATATATATGAATGCATGCAGTAAATAGACTAACGAAAAGTAGCTAGACAAACAAACGTACTTACAACACCTAAGCAAGGAAGAAGAAAAAATGCAAGACACTTAATAAAAATGAGGACAAGACTTATTGATGTCAAAAAAAATAAAGGTGAAGCGTTACTCAAATAAGAAAACGCCAATAATTGATAATTTACTCCAGCATAAAAAACATATTTTTTAAACCTGTAAAAGTAACAGAGATAACTGAGCCACGACCGACTCTATGAAGGTAAAGAGAAGTACTCAGCGTCCCGTATGATAGGTTCAATGCCTTCCTCACCGCCTCCTTCAACTCCCCGTCAGGAATGTGTTGATGCGTCCTCAGAAAGTATATATAAGTAAGTGTGGAGTTTCGTTTATTGTTTTTGAGCCATAAATAAATAGAGAAAGGCCAAGTACATTTCATTTATTACTATTACTATTATTAATAGTATTTACATTATTACTATTATTATCATTATCATATTATTACAACTATTATCACCATTATTATTATTATTATTAGTAGTAGTATTTTTATTATTATTATTATTACTACTACTACTAGTAGTACTAGTAGTAGTAGCAGTAGTAATAATAGTAATAGTATTAGTAGTAGTAGTAGTAATAGTAGTAGTAGTAATAGTAGTAGTAGTAGTAGTAGTAGTAGTAGTAGTAGTAGTAGTAGTAGTAGTAGTAGTAGTAGTAGTAGTAGTAGTAGTAGTAGTAGTAGTGATAATAGTAGTAGCAATAGTAAAATAAGTATAAGAAAAACTTGAAGTTGAAGTAGTAGTATTAATTGTAGTGTCAACATTAGTATTACCATTATTGTTAATATTGATATTATTAGTAGTAGTATAATTAACATTAGTATCATTATTATTATTATCAATAGTAGTAGTTGTTGTAGCAGCAATAAGAATTGTTCAAACACAGCAGATAGGGCTGGAGGACCAAAATATTTTATAAATTACTGAATTCACTCTGACGCTATGAAGATAAAAACATCTATGAATAGACACGAAAAAAACTGAAATATGACCTATGTCTTAGGAAGAAACAAAATATAGGAAAGAATATGATCACTACTAAATGATGAACCTTGAGAACGAGTTAAACAGAAAAAGGTTAACACTAATACAACTTTGAAGAACTCATCCCGGGCACTGGGAACGAATAATGAAAGGTAGAATAAGCAATAAAATAATTATAACTGCACTGAGTTAGGAATGAATGTGAAGAAGGAGGAAAACAGAATAATAAAGCCATTAAAGAGAACGTAAAATATGAAATATGATGCAGAGATAAAAAAGTGAACCCACAAAAAAAGGATCGAAAACCATTACAACTCCATTTGGACTCTTAGAAAAGAAAAAAAGGAGGAAGAAAAACAGGAAAAATAGAACTGTTAAATAAACCCAAAGCATAGAAGAGTAAGGAAAGCAGGAATTGCATGTCACGTGAGGTTGTTGTATATATAAAACCTTGCTAGTGAACGGTTACCTAACGGCTACCATTACCTATCTGCTGCTGCTGCTGCTGCTGCATTGGGGTTCACGCTCTGGGCTTCCTTTACTAAATCAGCAGCTACTTTATATGCCACGTGGCGATAGGATAAGCGGACCAGGCAGGCAGGCAGACAAAAGGAAAGGTGGATGTGCAGGCGTGGCTGTGGGCGTGGACATAAAACAAGATAAGGTATCACTGGTCTCAGCGTCACTAGGGGCTGGCAGCAACATTTCATTCCCTTTCGTACCTCCTTCCTCCTCGACTTATTATTCCTTGAACGATCGTAACGCCGAGTCCTGCTGGGCGTGTGGTGCTGCGTCTTTGTTTATCTTGAAGCGCACGCAGCCCAACCCTGACGCAGGCGCAACAGGATGTAACGCAGCACTACTTCGCTGCGCCCAAGAACTAAAATTCGCCGTAGAAATACTATCACCTTTCCTTGCATTCTCGTCTCGTCTGCAGTTCCTCCGCGGTGCCTTTGCATAATACATAAATCTTCATTAATAACCGCAATAAATCTAATGTTCCTTATGGGTGTTGCGCCGCCGGGGTGTTGACGGAGCAGCTTTTATTAGTGCGCACGCGGAGTGGAAGGATTTTACACCCGTGACTAATGGCTGCAGCGACTCCCTGCTCAGAGGTAACGTATGCCGCCGCCGCCGCTGCCGCCATCACCACCGCTAGGAACAAGGTCATCTCCCTAGCGGCTCGCATCCCTTCCTCCCTCCCATTAATCGTCGTCGCAGATAATCACAGCCACCGTCTGCCCCGTCGACGTAAGTTCACTCCTAACACAGCGGGACATTTCGTGGTAGCTGTGCGAGTGTCCTTGGATGTTCAGCGGAGATTTCAGTTCATTTGTTTTACTTCCTCTTATTAATACAACTACGATTAAAGTGGTTTTTACTTCCTGCACGAGGATTCAGTGCCAGCAACGATTGCAATGGTATTTGGATTATTGAATATGATTGTTGTTGTTGTTATTGTTGTTGCAGTTTTTTTTTCAATATTAAGGCAAGTGGTAGTAACCGAGACTCAAAAGATTGGAAAGAAGAGTATGCTAAGGGAAAAGAAGGAGATTTAACAACAAACGAAGGAGAATAGAGTAATAATGAAGAAACAAAGGTATGGGAAGATGAGCAACAAGATAACACTTGATTGAATAGAAACATACTACGCAATTGTCTTGAAGGTGCAGCCCTAAGACCATGCGGCTCACCTGAAGGACAGGAGTTAATTGGAATGATGGAGAAGGTGGTGGTAGTGGTGGTGGTGGTGGTGGTGGTGGTGGTGGTGGTGGTGGTGGTGGTGGTGGTGGTGGTGGTGGTGATGGTTATGTCGTGGCAGTGCTGGCTGGAGGGTCACATTCAAGGTACAGTGGGGGTTCAGTCATCGTGCCCCGCCGTCAAAGCGTGGCCCGACGACTTACTAGCTGCTGTACCCCATGTGACCCTCCAACACAGCCTAGCCACACACTTCTCCTCACTGATAAATAATGCTAGTAGTAAAATAAAATAAAAATAAAAGATAAATGAATAGAATACAAGGCAAAGACTATAGTTATTCGCAAAAATATGCACTCAAGTCTATCTTTAAGCAAAATCCACGCCACTTAATCTCCTATTCCTCCTTCTTACAAGACAGGAACCTCAAGGCACTACAAAAAAAACAAAAAAACCATAAAAGATAGATACCAAAAAACCACACTTCCCTTGGACTTATCATTTTCCGCGTCTTTTTATGGAAACTCAACATCAACAGTATATAATAATTTTTTTCTTCAAGTATTCTGGTTTTCGTCAGCTTCCGTATACCTGTGTCTCTCGAATCCAGTATTTCTGTGGCACAAGCCTAAAAATAATATAAGCAAGGCAGAGACACTGACGGCTAAGACACGAAGGAGCAAGAACCGGCTGGAAAACATTAAAAATACAACAGAGGTGGAAAGAAACGGCAGAAAAACGATTGAAACATGGTTGGTACAAGGCTGGAACACGGAGAAAGGAGAGGGAGTGTCCAGCGCTGGTCAGTTGGACACAAAACACAACCCTCACCCCTTCCTCCCCCTTGTTTAGTACTACACGGAGCCATCTAAGAGAATGAAGATAAAAAATGATAACTAATCTCAATCCCACACCTCTTCCTGATGGCGAAGGAGTGAAGGGATGAAAATGAATAACAAAAACGCAAAGTGCACAGTGACAAGACCAAAAGCTGCAACAGAGACAAGAATAAATAAGACCGATAAAGAGAGCGATAAGGGAAGTGGTTACAAAGTGTCAGAAGGCCTAATGCAGCTTACTTTGCAACCTCCCTCACACCCAGCCAATCACACTAATACCTATTTAAGCTGAATTTTAAGCTGGTTCAGGCGCCTTTTGTCCTTATAACTTAGCTTTAACACCTCGCCTCACCTGCCCCACCTTAAGCAAACCAGTATTCCCAAGCTGATCTCCATTAATGTGCTAGTGTCAACTCCTCCCCCTGAAGACCTTGCTGATAAATCTTTGTTTACTTCTGCACTCCATTTGTAGGCCTTATCTGGCAGCCCCGGACCCACGGCATAGTCTAGGGCGTCAGAGTAAGAGAAGACCCCCATTGATAAAAATTTGTTACGGCGTGCAAAAATTGGATAATGAAGGTGTGGATAAGGGTTGGTGTAGGTTTTTGGTGCGGGCGTGGAGGGCGTGGAGGGCGTGAGTGTGGCTGTGTATTGAGTTAACAACACGTGCAGGTAAAGTTTCAGGTTGTACAGGTAATACGCGAGAGAGAGAGAGAAATAAAGAGAGAGATAGAGAGAGACATCCTTGGAGGTTTTAACAGGTGTCCTTGCTTTTTTAATCATGTGTCGTGTGTTCGTCCATCATACTTAGACCTTGCTAACACACACACACACACACACACACACACACACACACACACACACACACACACACACACACACACACACACACACACACACACACACACATCACACTGCCTGCTAATCCACCCACAGAAGCCAAATATCACATACGAAAAAAATTATGAGAGATGGAGAAGGGGACGGGGCAGGCGGGGTGGGGCGGGGCGAAGCGGGGCAGAAGGGGCGGGGCGGAGCTAGGTCCTGCCTCCTCCACCACCATCACCACCACCACCCAAGACAGTCACCTCCTTATATGTATTCTTATATATATAAATATTTTTTCCTCACTACGTCTCTTAATAATCTCACCTCTACTGCTAAGCGGCCATTCTCACCTTTAAGCCTCATTGTTAATTTTTTTTTTTTATGTTGTTGTTTCTATATTATTATTCTTATGCTTTGCTTGCTTTTATTTTTTTTATATTATTATTCCAACGCATTTACTTCCATCTTTGTATCTTCTTTTTCATCGCTTTTCTTGGCTTACTTCCTTTTAATTTGTCTATGTCTATCATGTATTCATATTTTACTATTATCATTTATTTTCATCATTACATTTATCCACTTTTTCAACTTCTTCCCCTTCCTTTCCTCCTCCTTCCTCACCAAACTCCTCTATACCCTCATCTTCATCTTCATCTTCCTCATTTTCCTAACTTTTTCCTTACATACTCTATCCATTTCTTCCCTTTCAAACCTTACTTCCCTCTCTCCCTCTCCCTTTTTCCCGCAATCCCTTACCTTCCCCCTCATTCCTTCTCCCTACCCTGCCATCCCCTTCCTCTTTCTCTCCCTTCATCCCAAACCCTTACCGTACCCCTCACCCCTTCCCTCTACCCTACCATACCCTTCTTCCTTCTCTCCCTTCATCCCAAACTCTTACCGTACCCCTCACCCCTTCCCTCTACCCTTCCATCCCCTTCCTTCCTCTTTGCCCGTGTCACTCCCATAATAAGGAAGAGCTTTTAAGGCCTCGGTGTTAGAACGCGTGTCCGCACTAATGACATAATCCTCGTTTAGTCTTGAGTCCCCTTAAGGAAGAGACTCAGTTAGCGCAGACGGGAAGGGTTTCAAGAGGATAAGATAATAGTGATTTTGGGAGTGATAATGCATGTCTATTAATGGGTTAAATGGGTGAAATGAAGGAAAGTGTGCAATATATATATGGATTATGAAAGGTGGTTATAGGTGGTGAGTGGATGGTGTGGAGTAGTAGTAATAGTAGTAGTAGTAATAGTAGTAGAAGTAGTGGTGGTGGTGGTGGTGGTGGTGGTGGTGGTGGTGGTGGTGGTGACAGCTGCCCACCAACATCCCTTCAGTCCCTCCCTACACAAACCTTCTCTTCCATAATTGGTAATAATGAAACGAGAGAGAGAGAGAGAGAGAGAGAGAGAGAGAGAGAGAGAGAGAGAGAGAGAGAGAGAGAGAGAGAGAGAGAGAGAGAGAGAGAGAGAGAGAGAGAGAGAGAGATAAGCCATTTCACAATCACCACTACCGCTACAACGAGCATCAGATGAAGTCACCAGGAAGGGTCAGCAGGAAGAGAAAAACAAGGTGTAGTGGTGGTGGTGGTGGTGGTGGTGGTGGTGGTGGTGGTGGTGGTGGTGGTGGTGGTGGTGGCGTGGTGGTGGTGGTGGTGGTGGTGGAGATCAATATCACAATCCGAAGAATCGATTGTCAACACCTTACACATCACCCTTGTTAGCCACACACGCCACCCTGAAGGAGGCGCCGAAGATGCACCTTCAACACACGCTAGTAAGGTGACGGGATGATGTTTACAACTGACGGGGTCTTGGGAGCGAGTGAAGAAAACTTAAAACAGAACAAAGAGAAAATTAACTGATGTAAATAATGACTTGAGAAAATATCAAGGAAACAATTATGGTGTGAGGTAAAGAAAAATAAATATTGGAGTCTAAATAAGGAAGTAAGTGTATAAGAAAAATGGTAAGCAGAATAAAGATAATAAAAGAAAAAGGAAAGGAAAATAAGTATGAGATGAATGCTCAGATGGGGGTGAAGAGAAATGTGATATAAATGATAGTTATATAAAGAGATTATATAAGTCATTGTATTCAGTAATAAATGAAGGAGCTTTTACGTGTAGGTATTCAGAGACACGTAGAAGAACCAGGACATGAAAAAATTACTAGTAATGTTATATTCTGTACAGGTGTGAAGGGAGGCACCTGATACCCAACACTGCATAGATGAGATGCTTGTTAGGGTGAAAATATGAACAGAATCACAGCAAAGACAGCACAATGGACGTCATTCTCAGCGATGCGCACACACAGGTTACCAAACAAACACACAGACAAATGAACAACGTCTTAAACAGCCACACATGTCAACAGAAGAATACACGTCAACATACAAGCACATAAATCTCACCATTACTCATGACGGAATACTAATGTTTATGTGGCTTTCCTGCCTTTCCTTCCTCCCACCCTCCTTCCCTCCTTCCTTGACTCTCTCACTCCCTACGATGCTCAGCCTGACCTGACTCACAAAACCAACTAAGGAAACTTGAACGACGCAATTTCAACACACACACACACACACACACACACACACACACACACACACACACACACACACAGACACAGACACAGACACAGACACAGACACAGACACACACACACACAGTTAGTAAAGTTTTCCTTGATGTGTCACTTCTCTTTCAAAACAACGACAAACATACCACGCAGGGTCATATAAACTACTACTCTTCCTTCTCCTCCTCTTCCTCCTTTTCCTCCTCCTTTTCCTCCTCCTCTCCTCCTCCTCCTCCTCCTCCTCCTCTTCGGCCGACTGATCGCTCTCGGGCTGTCATCGGGCATCCGCGGGGAGATAAATGATGGTGCCTTCCTACCTGTCACTGACGGAGGTGTGTTGAGAGGAACATGTAGCTGGACTTGTCATCACGGGCAGGGTTATGAAAGAGAGAGAGAGAGAGAGAGAGAGAGAGAGAGAGAGAGAGAGAGAGAGAGAGAGAGAGAGAGAGAGAGAGAGAGAGAGAGAGAGAGAGAGAGAGAGAGAGAGAGAGAGAGAGAGAGAGAGAGAGACCTATACAAAAAGATATACATAGATAGAAATAAGATAATGAAATAGAAGGAAAAAGATAACTAGAGATAGCTCACACCCAACACTCCAAGAACGCTATTCAAAGGAAACGTAACGCGAAAATAAAAAGAAAAATGGATGAAATAAAAAGAAACAACATGAGACAACACTATGGTTATGAACACAAACTAAATATAAAAAAAAACGAAACAGAGAAAACAAACACCCAAAATCATAATAAAAATCGAAGCACAGACGTAAAAATTAAACACAGGTAAAATAAAATAAAAAAATTCCTCTCTTACCTACAAAAAAAATAATAAAATAAAAGACATTTCACTTACTACTTAAAAAAAAAAATAAATAATAATAGCAAGAACTCAATTGACTCTGATTATCCTTTTCTTATTTTTACTCTTTGACTTCTGATTTAGGTGGTGGTGGTGGTGGTGGTGGTGGTGGTGGTGGTGGTGGTGGTGGTGGTGGTGGTGGTGGTGGTGGTGGTGGTTAGGTCCTGGAATGCAGTTCTTTACTTATTCTCTTCCACACTCAACTCTTCCCTTATAAGGACATCATCAGTACTGCGAGAGAGAGAGAGAGAGAGAGAGAGAGAGAGAGAGAGAGAGAGAGAGAGAGAGAGAGAGAGAGAGAGAGAGAGAGAGAGAGAGAGAGAGAGAGAGAGAGAGAGAGAGAGATGACAAAAGCAGACAGACAGACATACAGACAGGCATATAGACAAACATACATAAATACATACATACATACATACACATACATACAGACAGAGACAAAAATGGACACACCAAACGAGATAGAAACAGACAGACTGAACAGAAGACAGACAGACAAACAGATAAAGACGGACAGAAAGTTAGTCACAAACAGACGAACATAGACGGAGACAGACAGACAAATAGACTTCAACCCCTACAGCCCCACCCACACCCCCTCCACCCCCCCCACCCCCCCTGGACAAACACATTCAAGGTCACGAGATAAAACAAGGCCGTAGGGAAGGGTGGTGTGTGTGTGTGTGTGTGTGTGTGTGTGTGTGTGTGTGTGTGTGTGTGTGTGTGTGTGTGTGTGTGTGTGTGTGTAAAAACAACGACACTTCATTCATGTCCTACAAACACAACGAACAACAAACAAACATCAACAACAAAAATAAACAAACAAACAACAGCCACACAAAAACAAAAACAAAAACAGGAGGAAGCGAAGGTAAGGTCAGAAAATATATGTGACAACTTACTTTGACCTTTGACCCCGTGCATGAACCTGACTGTGGCAGCATATATATATATATATATATATATATATATATATATATATATATATATATATATATATATATATATATATATATATATATATATATGTATCACACACACACACACACACACACACACACACACACACACACACACACACACACACACACACACACACACACACACACACACACAATATTAAGTTTACACAGAACGTAGACGTAAATAAACCGGATCCAGACCTATCAGAACCCAGATCCGGTTAAGATCATTACCAGAATCTGGTCAAAAACACTACCAGGATCCGATTAAGAACATTACCAGAGTCCGGGTCCGGTTGAGAACATTACTAGAATCCGGATCCGGTTAATAATACTTGCAAGATCCGTTTGGTAATGTAGCAATTGCACGAACCTTCCCGGAACTTTGATACAGGAGATTATCCGTAATAAGGGCATCGCGCCACGTTATCTGATGGCCGGTTGTTACATATTAATACAGCAATACTTAGCTTAAGGAACGCTTGTTTTGGGTAAAGGAATGATGAACGGAGAGAAGGTGCAAGGTAATTGTTCTGCTATGTGTCAGGAGGAGAAGGAAGAGGAAGAGGAAGAAGCGTACAAAAAAAAAGGAGTACAAAGGAAGAACAGACAGCAACAGTCCTACTGGACCTAACGAGGCTGTCCGTGTGGCTACACTACTACTATAATATCTACTCGATAAGAGGCAAAAGGACAGCAAAATGGAAGGCTCCTCCCCACCCACCCCTCCCTCCAACCGAAGCTGGCTGAGAGGAGGAGGAGGAAGAGGAGGAGGAGGACGACGACAAGGAGGAGGAAGAGGAGGAAGAAGGCTCACTTGTCTGCTTTCTTCTTTCCTTTCTTCAATCTATCGTTTCCCTTTGTTTTCCTTCCTTTGTGAATTGCCTTCTTCCTGTTCTTTTCCTTTTTTCTTTCCCTCTTCAATTAATTTTCGCCACTTTCTCACCTCAACTTATTTTCTGTCTTCTTATACCTATTTTCTTCATCATCTTCTCCTCCTCCTCCTCCTCCTCCTCCTCCTCCTCCTCCTCCTCCTCCTCCTCCAGGAAACCTAACTCACGCCTAAGCAGTTAGGAACCACAACAACCCAAACTTCAATCTGAGTGACTTGGGATCGTTCACTTAAACAAAACAAATGACGTTCAGGGAGATCTGCGTCCATGGCAGACGAGAGAGAGAGAGAGAGAGAGAGAGAGAGAGAGAGAGAGAGAGAGAGAGAGAGAGAGAGAGAGAGAGAGAGAGAGAGAGAGAGAGAGAGAGAGAGAGAGAGACACGATGAGGACTTTTGATATTCCTGACACGTGTTACAACGTAGGGTGAAGGTATGGGGGAGAGTGAATGGGGAGGAGAAACGGGTGGGGGAGGGAGAGGGACAACAACAAGAGTGGAAGCGATCGTAGTTTTACATTAGTAGTAGTAGTAGTAGTAGTAGTAGTAGTAGTAGTAGTAGTAGTAGTAGGACGTGCCAGCAATGGAATACAATACCACTCATAGAAGATAAGGAGGACATGGGAATCTTGTAGCAATGAACCAAATTAGAGAAGAGGTGAAGGAGTGGAAGACGAATGCTGAAGTAGAGGAAAAGTAGACGGATAGACAAAGAAAAGAGGAGGAATAGAAGATGGAATGATGGATATGGAGATAAAAAAAGGTAAAGAAGAGTGATGAAACAGTAGAGTAGAATAACAGAAGAAAGATTAAGAGAAACGAGGCGAAGAGTAAAGACGGAAATAAGGTGACAATACAAAAATAATAGATACTAAGATAAAAAAGCAAAATGGTGTTAGAGTCTCATTAACATATATGATAATGACAGTGATGCCTCGATTATACACTAGAAAGGCAGATAAAGAGATGTACAACGGTGCAGGCGGGGGGTGAGGCAAAGGCAGAGGACTTATGAAGCTGGCGGAGGGAGGAGCAGCATACAGAAACAAGTAATTTTATATGACTTACATCCTTCTTCTCATCTACTTAAATCTTTCCAATAATTCATTTGCTTCTCGATGTATTATTGGTTTTAAAAATTGAGGGAGGAATAGAAGGAAGGGAAGTGGGAGAGGAAAGGCAAGAAAGTGAGTAGAGCGTTGTATGATAGGGTAGAAGGGAGGGGAGGATGTGAAAACGGTACAATCTGCAGGTGGAAGGGTGAAGGGTGATGTGTGCAGGGTGACGGGGCTGGACGGGACGGAGAAGTGCAAAAGGGAGGAAGGGAAGGGAGTTAGAAGCAGTGGGTGACAGGGTGGGGAGAAGAGAGACAGGAGGGAGTGAGGACAGTAAAGGGTGGTAGTGAGTGCCTAGTTGGGGTGTGGCGGGGTGGGGTTGGGTGGGGCGGGTGACATGGAGGGAGACAGCAGCCCCCACACCGCCCCGCCATGTACGGAGACACCCACTGCCCTGCTGAGGGACCGACCTGTCATTGCAATCCCATAAATCACGTGGTGGTGGTGGTTACTCCTGACGGCGAATATGAAAATCCATGCTGAAGGGACCATAGGGGATTGCAAAGGTCGCCTCTTCTCCCCTCCTCTCCCCTCACTTCTTATTCCAGTTTTTTTGTTCTCTCTCTCACTCTCTCTCTCTTCCATATGAACGCTAAGGGTTAGGTAAGGACGGGATTCATGTACACTTGCCCTTTGGTCTCTAGTTGCCTAATCTGATTGGATATGATGTACTGCCTCTCAAAACTCACTTGTAATATTAAACAAACCTAGACGCAAGTTATTTTAATTTTGTGGGGCATGTTGAGTGGGATTTTCCAAGGTGTATAAGTTTATCTTTTTTTGTTACATTTTTTTCCTCTCTCTCATTTGGGAAGGAGGGAGGGAGGGAGGGAGGGAGGGAAGGAGAAAAAATACAGTATGAAAGATTTCCACAGACTATCCTCGACAGGCAAAGAAAAAAATAGAATAAATAAATGAATGAATAAACAAATAAATAATGAATAGAATAAAATACAAGATTTGAACATCAATATAAACTACAACTCTTTCCCTCTGCCTTCCCTTCTCTCTTTCTCTCTCTCTCTTACTTTTTTTTTTCTTGTACTCCATCACGTACATAAAATATATTTCCACCCACCAGACGCAACCACCCAGAACTTGCGTCAACAATTCTGATCCATTTCCGATTCTGTACCTCAAAGGATTACACATACAGACGAAAATCTTTGGTAACACGATTAGGTTTCCGATAATGAAGGTCCTGGGCCGCGTGTCTTGCCCCAGACGGCGCCTCCAAGAAAAGAAAAGACGCACACATGATTTGTCAAGAGTCGATGGAGGGAGCAAAGCGATTTCCACATCATATTGCGGGAGTGTTTCTGTTCCTTGCTTTGATGGGTGGCTTGCCGTGTCCCCATTGCAATCACTACTATTACTACTACTACTACTACTACTACTACTACTACTACTACTACTACTACTACTACTACTACTACTACTACTACTACTACTACTACTACTACTACTTCTACTACTACTACTACTACACCTACATATACAAAAGTACCTAAACGAGGCTTATGTTACCTTCGTGCTTTCCTTAATTAACATGGACTATCAAAAGGACAGGTATAGATATCAATACGTGTAGATGGATGTAATTATAGATATAAACATGTAAGGTTGACTTATATGGAAGTTATAGATAATTAGGGAATAATATTTTCAGAGATTTTAAGCAGACAGGTATCGAACTCAGTCCCTCATGATTGCAAGTCAAGAGATTAACCATTTCACCATCTTTTCACACAACATTAATAAATAAACGAATAATTACCTAGGTGAACAAATTAATGTAAAAAATTAATGTATAAATCAAATATAAGACATACGTACTTGAGCAAACAGTACTTTAAGAATATGGATTTTGTGACCATACACACACTCTCTCTCTCTCTCTCTCTGTCTCTGTCTCTCTCTCTCTCTCTCTCTCTCTCTCTCTCTCTCTCTCTCTCTCTCTCTCTCTCTCTCTCTCTCTCTCTCTCTCTCTGTGACCACGTGTGTTCCTCTCACTAATGCTATTATTATGCAAGTATGTTCAGCTTTGTCCGTGTCTGTGGTGGCCCCCAGCTGGTCACGTCCACAGTGAGCACCGCCCGTCCGTGTCCATTTGTACGTGTGTGTGTATGTATGTGTGTGTGTGTATGTGTATGTGTTTCTCTGCCTGTCTGCTTGTGTATGTATGTATGCATATATGTATATTTGCCTGTCTGTTTATTCATTCCTGCCACCATATTGTTAGTTAGTTAGTTAGTTTGTTTGTTTGTTTGTTAGTCAGTGTGTGTGTGTGTGTGTGTGTGTGTGTGTGTGTGTGTGTGTGTGTGTGTGTGTGTGTGTGTGTGTGTGTGTGTGTGTGTGTGTGTGTGTGTGTGTGTGTGTGTGTGTGTGTGTACTACATATCTCTCTATCTATCTATCTATCTATATCTCTC
>JAPQNM010000021.1:4245001-4255001 GCA_029783475.1 Metacarcinus magister | reverse complement strand
CACCACCACCACCACCACCACCACCACCACCACCATCACGTGTTATCTCTCCCATTATACTAAATATTTCATACTCTACTCTTCCTTCTTTCTTTTTTTAATCGTACTCTTACTTCACCACACTGTCTGTCCCCCTCAATTACATTCTGTTCACCACCCCTACTATCACCACCTTGACATCACAATACAAATAAATACACCAAAATACATCCTATCATACCATCAATACACACTACACACTTAAATTACTCAATAACAATAAATATACAACGAATATCTAGTCAGACATTGAATATTTACGAGTAGCCTATTAATCACGTGTGGTAAGGCGAGAGGTACCAGCTAGCCATTACAATAGTTCCAGTTGTTGTTACACCTTACCTTACCTCTAATTAGCTGGCCAGGCATGCGGTGGTTCCAGTCACTCCTGCTGTACCCTCAAGCCAGGCAAGGTCCTTATCTTCGCCTCAGTAAATAATCCAATGGCACTAATGAGTTATGGCCGCAGGAACTTACGAATCCTTAGCACAACAAATTCATGATGGTTATAATTGTGAAACTACAGACTTCATTTGTTTAATTGTGATTCAAGATAGGTCACTATATCCTTAGCTACATGTCCTGAACACTAGAAAGTTTGTATGTCACTCGTAAGTCCAGTAACTAAGCGAAGAATATGACAACGCAGCACACGACTCGAGGTAGATACACAGAACTGACTCACTGAAGCCGCGAGTCAACACCAAGCCGTGGAATTGTTGTGCGCATGTGCAGGAATGCGTACGATTACAGGGAAATTCTGTACACACCTCTCATACGAATACTCAAGACTGCCTTCCTCATAATACTCTCAAATGTTGTGTTTATAGTTTGTATATTAAGAGGAAATATTCAAGATGTGTTGAGAAGGTTTAGAAAACATTACTTAATTGCTGACTTGCAGTATTTAAAGCCAGTTGGCATCGTCGTCATATTTTTATTTCCATTAACAATTATTAAGGGTCAGTATCCCACAATGTTTATATGTTGGTAATGCACATAAAAGGGGGTTAATGGTGTTATTATAAAAGCAATAGTTGACAGTAGAAAAGATATTTGTGACTGTATAACAAGCTGGAAATGTTGGTAATCCTGTTGCCATACATAACTAACTAGTTATTATAATAGTGATATCAAACGTTATTCCTACATGATAAAAAAAAAAAAGGTAGTATATTGGATACATGGTAAACATTATTTTTCACAACATGACTTCTAAAAAATACCAGTAGGCTATGAATAATCCTATCATAAGTATACAAACCCATATTGAAATACATGGACTGGAGCATAAATTTAAGGCGCTACTCTTCATCTCCAGTATTGAATCAAGTGAAATACAACAAAAATATGCTTCGTAGAAGTTTATTGGTATGGAATATATATGTATTTGTGGTTACAGAAGCTTCAGCACTTGGCATAGTCTGGAGGTGGTGGGTGGATGGGGCCGCCTGTCCTGCGTCCGTCCCAGGGTTACTGATGTTCGTCCCTCCGTCCAGCGGCTGGTCCTGAGCGGCGACGCTTGAAGCAGGGGATGGGCACTGAGAACCGCGCTGCAGCTGATTCACCCAATAGAAGGCAATGTCAACTTAAACGTACAGGCACTTCGATTTGAATTTACTAATACATGGGCGAATTTTGCTCCTATTTGTTTCAATCGATTCTTAAATTAGTTTCACTATTTCTATCTCATGCGGAGTTTCAGTGATCCTTCCCGTAATGTCAAGCCGCAAGGTTCCTGGGGCGAGGGCAGGCTGAGCACGGCACCAGTGTGGTCAGAAGTGTAAAATACCCGTTTTATAAGAAGCACCGCGTCAGCAGGCACGTCTGGGATGAGAATAAAGGGAAGGCAAACACAGGCACGCAGTGTATCACAATCATAGGGTTTGTGTTGCATCGGTTCCTAAGTGTTGGGTGACCGAAACACTCTAGGATGGCGCTGCTCATACATAACCATAAGTTTCAGCATCTCAAACATTGAAACTTAGGACGTCATTATCATTCAAAACACTACATTGATTGATTATAGTTATTCTTTGCATAGCGTGGTAACATCTATGGTCTCATGACATCGCCAAAACACGAAAGACTTGCTTGAATTGTATCAAATGGAAGGAGAAAAGGTGGTAGTTACTCCCTGCAAATGAGGAGCTTGCTGGCGCAATGTAAGGGAAAGATGACAGTTCTCAGGTACAACAACCCAGACATCTGTTGTGCCAACCAGCAAGACGGTGACTAGCGGCGAGGATCAAACGACACACTGGGGACGTATTGATTAGCGTTAGTAACCTTAAAGTTCTGCGTGCTGTGTTTACCTTCGTCACATTTGGTTATACTAATGCCTTGAAAGGTTAACTGACTTAGTTATTCTATTGGTATTCATTATTATTGGTAATCGTGTCTTTACGCGTTAGCTGCTGAACAATAATGACTGATGCAACAATATTTGGTGGGCAAACAGTAGACTAGTGGTTCCTGGAGACGAGCGAAAACATTGGTATGGTAAAGACTCGTTCATTGGTAGTTTCAGTGCATCATGGGAGAAACGTCGCCTGCTGACGGGGACATGACGGGGGAGGACTGGCGCCGGCTCTTTTCCGTGGTCGGCTGCTCTTCAGGCTTTATATTGAATTTCTCCCTGGCGCGAGCCACGACTCCGTCACAAATATTTCCCCAGGGACGCGCCGGGTTCACAGGGGACTCGAGGTGTATAGAGTTCGATCTGGACAATACGCGCGGCTTGTGAGGGGTCGGGTTGTTATGGACGCTGATGGCTCGGCTGCGACTCTTCCACTCCGTCGGGAAGTCAGTGTCGGTGCCTGGGCTCTGGGCTCCACTCTCCTCTCTGTCCAGGGAATACTCGCTGCTCTCACTCACCATGCTGCCCACATCGCTGCTGGTGGAGATGGATCGAGTGAAGGAGGACATGGGCTTTTTCAGGGTTTGTCCTTCCTCTTCCTGGATGATGGCGAGTTCAGCTTGGCTGAACGGAATATGTTCAGAGACAGCAAGTAGGTCTTTTTCTTTTTCGTGATCGTCGTTGGTTTCGCTGTCGGAATTGTTTTCGATGCAGTTTTTGTTGATGATCTCTAATTGTTTGACGAAGAGTGGGTTGTCGAGCAAATTTGTAAACTTCCTCACCTGGCGTTCAGGTTTGGTGTGCAAACAGATACTAGTCGTACTCGGCTCGCTGTGAGAGACGGGAGGTGTGTTTTGGCTTCTGACGCAGGGGTCTTCCAAGGAGATGTAGGCTTCGTCAATATCCCCGCGAGAGTCTTCATTAAGGATGTTATCGTTGACGTCTCCACTGAAGCACACTGGAGCTACTTCGTCGGGAAAGATCTTAATCTCCGGTAAGTCCAGAGTGGTAGGTCTTTGGGGTCGCGATGGGGTTCGCGGACTCTCGAGATTCCCGTCTACGCTCTCAAGGGAGGACGCCTGGGACACATCACTGCCTCCACTCGAGGACTTCTTTTTAGTCTTTCTAGTAGGAGTAGTGCTTCGGGGACGTTCCTGCAGCACTCCGAGGCTGCTCGAGCTCTTCCCTGGCCGCTGTCTTTCAGTGACGGGGCTCTTCTCCGGATCAACAGAGTCCAATCTTTTGTGGCTGAGACTGTTCCTCCTCTCCTGCCTCTCCAGCCTCTCCTGCTGACGTTCGTGTCTCTCGACAATGCGCTGCTCCACGTGGGACATGGATCGCCGACGCCCGCCAGGCGAGGTTGCATTGTCACCAGATTTCTCTTGTGTGACTTTGTTGTTGCGAGCTATGGCTTCAGCGTCAGCTATTGATTGTGCTCTTTGCTTCTCTTTTTCTTCCCTCTCCCTCTCTTTTTTCTCTTTGCGCCTCCTCTGTGATTCCTTCTTCATCTTCTCTGCTCGGTTGACTCTTGGGATCCTCTGGGTGGGTTGTGCTTCGGGCTGTCTGTGGTTATGGCGAGGACACCGCTTATCGCAGACGTCACTCCCTCGGCCACCTCGTCCTCCACCTCTGAGTCTTGCTTCATTCACCATGTAGTTGCCGCTTCCTGGTTTGCTGGTGTCCTGGACGGCAATGACAGAGTTGAGGCTGGTGTTATGTCTGGTCACGATGTCGTTGTAGTCTTCATCGTCCTTTGACAGCCTGGATTCAAAGTACCCAAGTTTGTGTGTGCAGTCAAACTCGTCGATCTGGTCGATGGCGGCGAGACTTTTGTACATCCTGCACGCATCGGCTTCCTTAGTTGTGGGCGTGATCATGGGCACAAAGATATTGTTGCAGCTCTGGTAGACGGCGTTCTCCTGACTCAACTGAGAGAGAGCGGACAGAGCCTCTACTGACTGAGAGAAGGATTTAAGACCCATCAGTCTTTCTTGGGATTTCGAGAGTCCAAGTCTGGCATCAAAGAGCCTCTCTCGCGACTTCGATATCGTCTTCTTCAGGTTAGACATTTGGATTCTCTCAGACAGCACCTCACGAGACTTGGACATGCTTCTGATGCGGTCGAGGTTGTGTCTGGATAAAGAGCGTGATTCAGACCGCTGGAGGAGTGAGTGAGGCATAGGGGTGACGGGAGAGTTGAGGCAGGAGGAACCGGGCTCGGGGAAGCCAGGAGCAAACTGCTTGACGGGGGTGAGTGGATGCAGCGGGGGGCGGCCGATGTCAATGGTGGGTGTGTTAAGCTCTGGCAAAGCTGGTGTGGTGGGTACAGATGGTGTGGGCGTTGGTGTGGTGGGTACAGGTGTGGGTGTGGGTGTGGTGGGTACAGGTGTGGGTATGGTGCTGACGGGTGTGGCAGGTGTAGGAATGTTAGTTGCGGGTGTGGTGGGTGTGGGTGTAGGAAGCATGCATAGTATAGGTGTGGGTGTGACGACAGAAGGGGTCGTAGATACGGGGGTCGTGGGTACGGGGGTCGTGGGTGCGGGGGTCGTGGGTGCGGGAGCTACAGGTGCTGACAGGGGTAGCGCTGCGGGCACAGCGGTGACTACATCTGCTGACGGCATGGGTCTGGTCACTTCTTTCTTCATCCAGTCGTGATTCTGGCACTCCCAGGCGCTCATGCGACGCCTGGCGGGGGTAATAGAATTAGCAAAAAGATTGATGATAATTCTTAAAAAAAACAAAAAAAAACAGTTACTATCAAACCACAATGCAAAGTCATAAAAGGATATTCCTTCTAAATGTAGACACAAACAACACAAAGGTAGGGACGCCACCCACTCGGGCTGCCTGACGAGTAGATTCTTGATGAAGTCGATGGCCTCGGCGGAGATGTCCTCGAAAAGCTCCTCGGGGAAGTCAAGCTCCCCCCGCGAGATCTGAACGAAGGTCTCCTGGTCTGTATCGCCTCCGAAGGGCAGGAACCCAGTCAAAAGCACGTAAACCAAGACGCCGAGGGACCTGAAACACCACAGTCAGCGCCGTCACCACCGTCTCCTCAAGCTCAGAGTTACTCATGCAACTTTTAACTCATTGTCTCAAAGATGAATTCATCAACCTATCATTTCTTATTTTTTTCCATCATGACATCAGGCATTGCAGTACTTTGCAATGTACAATGTTTACAATTATATTACGTCAAAAAAGCAACAAATAACTATGAATGTGAACGTCTTGTAAATAGACGACGTAGTCAGATAAAGAAATTCAAAGATAAAAACAGGAAGATAAGCAAATTTAACGCTAAGAAATAGATGTAAAGAGGAAATGTAAATTAATGGCTGTCTTATACACTATGTACAGTTTTTGTGATCCAAACACATCCACACATATTATACTGACTACACATTCACACCACAACAACACTACCACAACACCACCACAGCACCGCCACCAGACCACCACCACACCAGCATAAAATTGCCAGAAAGCCAAGATATGACGTGACTTCCTTCTGGTGACTTCGAGTCGTGGGTCCTTCCTCCGGGGCGGGGCGGGGCGGGGAGTGGCAGGGCGGGGGAGGGAAGGACCTACTTACCACATGTCTGTCTTTTTGGTGATGGGCTCGTAGAGAAGAATCTCTGGGGCTGCAAGAGAAGGACACGAATTAGATATCCTTTCCATCCTACATTACAATACGAAAAACAAATAGTTATCCTACGTTTAAGTTAATAAATCTGTACATAAATGTTGGTATATATGTATGTAATGAGAAGAATGTGTCCAATATTGTCATTATACAACTGAATCTATAATTTGTATCTTGAAATAAAGCTATGAACATTACAACCCTAGAATAAGTCCTTGAAGCTTTCGTAACTTTAAAAAATTATCTATGAGTCGGGAAGAAAAAGTGAATGTGTGGAATAAGTGTGTAAAAAACATAAACAATAAGAATATAATAGAATGAGGAGAACTATAAAGGTAAAGTAGAAATGAATAAATAAATAATTACAAAATATATTGCTCTATACACACACACACACACACACACACACACACACACACACACACACACACACACACACACACACACACACACACACACACACACACACACACACACACACACACACACTCACCCACGTAGTCAGGAGTGCCCAGAAGTTCGCGCACTTCTCTTCCTGGTGTCAGAAATCGTGATATCTCGAAGTCACACAGTTTGACATCGCAATCCGGAAACTCTCCCATCAACACTAGGTTCTGCGGCTGTGGGAGGAGGGAGGGAGTTAAGAGCTGTTGTGGGTAAGGGAGGGAGACGATTAGAAACTGTTGTAAGATGTGAAGGGGGATTGAGAGAGTGTGAGGTGTTGATACCGACTGATGAGGAGAGGGAAGGAAAAGATGCTACTACTACTACTACTACTACTACTACTACTACTACTACTACTACTACTACTACTACTACTACTACTATTACAACAACCTTTACTACCTTTACTATAATTATGTTAATTCAAATATTTTGCCAACCTCCTCCTCCTTCTTCTCCTCCTCATTCGCACTCTCATCGCCTTAAAAGTGAACTGATGAAAGGCCAACTGATAAACGAGGAAGAATCAATAGAAGAAATAATAAAATGAACAGGATTAAGCCAGTGACCTGACCAGCCTGGCGCAGCACCAGGCCGCAATTACCATCACGAAAGAGCAAGTGAATGTATGAAGGAATAAATAAATAATAAATAGGCTATATAAGGACGCCATCGAGCAATAAAATCTGTAACTCATCGCTTTGCATTCAAGTCACAGAAGGAGAAATAGATGCAAATGTGAAAAAAAAATATTGCACATACTGACACACACACACACACACACACACACACACACACACACACACACACACACACACACACACACACACACACATACATTGAATAAAATGAAAAATAAAATAGTAAATAAATGAATATGAATAAAACATTTACCTAACATACCTTGAGTATTGCCAAAAATTTAGTCTTTCCTTAACGATACACTCTACTCCATTTGGTCGATAGTTAGTGCATTAATTAAAGGAGTTTCGCCTTAAGAGTGGACGTTTCTTACAGTTACATCTCCTTCAGGGCATAAATTAGGAAAGCATGTGTGCGTGTGCGTGTGTGTGTGTGTGTGTGTGTGTGTGTGTGTGTGTGTGTGTGTGTGTGTGTGTGTGTGTGTGTCGTCAGGAGGAAAAACTACAGAATGACAGTTTAGGGGACGCGGAAGGATTAATGTCTTGTGGTAAAGAGAAGGTGGAGGAAAAGAAGGAAGTGGAGGGGAAGGAGGATGGGAGGGAGAGGTGGAGGGCTTGTGGATTCTTGTTTGATCCCTATTTGAGAGAGAAAGAGAGAAGAGAGAAGAGAGAGAGAGAGAGAGAGAGAGAGAGAGAGAGAGAGAGAGAGAGAGAGAGAGAGAGAGAGAGAGAGAGAGAGAGAGAGAGAGAGAGAGAGAGAGAGAGAGAGAGAGAGAGGTTAGGGGGGGAAGGGGTGCTCGTTTGACCCCTGTAAGAGAGAATGAAAAAAAAGAAGAAAGAAGAGAAAGGAAGAAGTAAAAAAAGCAAGTAGAATTTAGAAAAAAAACAACATAAATAATAACACAAACAGGATCAAAAACAACACAATATGAATAGGAAACAAAAGAATTACGAAAAAGAAATAAAGATAATAATAAAAAAGAAAATTCTAAACACAAAAAAATACACATAAACTCAATTCAAAACAAAAGACAACGGAAGGAAAAAAAAAAACCATACCATAAAATTCCACAAAAAAAGACTAGAAAACCATAAAAATAAGTCTCATAAACCCATAAAAGTCGAAATAGAAAGAGAAAAACCAACAAAACATGAATTTTCCTCTGTTCCCCTTCGACCACCGGGAGTCTTAGCGTCCGGCAGCACACCTGAGGACCAGTGAACGTAACACCTGACGCTGGGAACCCAAGAACACAGATTAACGTCAACATAAACACATACGGAGAGACAGCCTGAAGGGGAGAGGGAGCACGACTTCCCTCTAGCGGCCACAGGTGAAAGAGGGGAGAGTTTCAATATAAAAGAAAAGTTACAAGACAGTAATAAAATAGTATATGGAAGAGAGGAACATGAGGAGGAAGAGCGAAGAGAAGAAGACACGGAGACACGTTACACAAAAGGAATAATAATAAAAAAAAACCATGTAAGACAGATGAAGAAGAGATAAAAAAAACAATGAAGCAGTAGGAGGAAGAGGACAAAAAGGTGCGAAGAGACATCACAAAGTGGAAATAAAAATCCTTCACAGCCTTCACCCATGTTCCACCTTTCACCTGCAGCACCCAGGCACCGAAATTAGCCAAGACGTCATCACCACTTTCAGGAGGATTCTTACTGGTGACAAGCGGAGAGAATGACATGATGGAGAGGCGAGAGAGGTAGAGAAAGTGAAAATTAGAGACAGGAGCGTGGAGAGGAGTAAGACACATGAGAAATCAAGATGTAAGAGAGAGACAGAGATGGTACGCCTTTTGTTCTCTAATGAGGGCAGTATCTTTATTTTGGGATTAGAAAGGTGCTTCATACTTCCTCATGCTAATATATAAGACTAATTAGAGGAGAATGTAGTTTCAGACTATTATCCTGCCGGTGCGGGAGGCTGGGCGCAGTAAGACACAGTAGACAGGTGGTGTGTGGGTAAAGAAAGTTTGCATCACCTGCCTCGTTCAATTATTTGCAAGATCCAGGCTTATGCAAGCACACGTACTGCATACAAAAGATGTGCACAAAGGTACTTGCAGGGGCTTGCCTTAAAATCCAGGTACTACACACACACAAGTATACACTCACCTGGGATAATGTACACACACACACACACACACACACACACACACACACACACACACACACACACACACACACACACACACACACACACACACAGGTAAACACACAGGTAGACACACGTACCTTAATGTCCAGGTGCACCAGATTCAGGTCGTGCACCTTCACGAGTCCCTCAAGGAGCTGTCGCGTGAAGCTGATGACGTCACGCTCATATGGCACCATATCCTCGTCCAGTAGTGTCTGCAGGTCACCACCGGCGGCGCTGCAGGGGAGGGGCAGGGGTTAGACTAGTAAGGGTCACACGAGAGGTTGACGAGGCAATAAGGGGTGACAGGAAAGGGGTAAGAAAATAAAGGGGAGAGACTGTTGGAAGAGGAGAAGGGGTATTGAAAGTAGGGGGTGGCGGGAGGAGCCAAGAGACAGGGGGGAGGGGCAGGTCATGGCCACAATGGGAGGGCAAAGTGCGGCGGGGGAAGAGGTCAGGAGCACAAGGGGAAAGGAGAGGGAAAGGAGTGGTGATAGAGAGGAGGAGCGGTAAGTGAGAGGGGAGGAGCGACAAGGGACGGGGAGGAGCGGAGAGGAGGTGGCACGAAGAGGAGAAAATAGAGGAAAGCTGAGAAGAAAGTCATGGCTGAAGAGTAGATTGCAAGAAGAGAAATAGAAGAGGACACAAAAGGGAGGAAAATTTACCGTGAAACATATGTACCAATAGCAATAATAATAATGATAATAATAATAATAATA
>JAPQNM010000021.1:4232501-4240001 GCA_029783475.1 Metacarcinus magister | reverse complement strand
CTGAAACATGAAACACTATTCTTCTCGTTATGTTCCTCCTTCCAATCCCACACTTTTCCTTGCCACAGCAATGTACGGTCTTTGCGTGTGTCCAAGGGCGGGGGAGTGAGTGACAAGCGGCAGGTGGTGTTGGAATGATGCCAGCTGTGCCTTGTGGATGGATGTCTCACCAACCTTACTGTTACTTCCCGAAGACACTTTAAATACACTACCAACCTATTTTTTTTTCTAATCTAGCACAGGCAGTCCCTCAAAATACTACTGTTTTCTATCACCTCCAAAGGCACGCTCATTTTGCCCTGAACGAGGACGGGAAGTGTATAATGCCAAGGAGGAGTAGAGTGCAGCTTAGCGCTAAGGACCCTGCAATTTCTCTCGCCGTTTTCTCGCTGGTACATTGTTTGTCAATCAAGAGAGGGTGAAAGTATATAATAACCGGCCTACTGCAGCCTTGTAAATACTGCCGAACGTGCTGCGGAAGAGTGATTCCTGGTACTGATCAACGGAAGACTGGAATAGAGAAACGTGTGGGATTGTGTGCGATTGTACGTGTAAGGGAAGGAAACTGCTGACTAGGAATGAAAAATATAGGTGAATAATAGTGGAAAATTTTGAGTTAGTAAAGTAGAATTAAGAGGAACTCCAAAAAAAAGAAAGAAAATTTGAGAAAAAAAAGATTGGACTCAATAATGCAATACCATGAACCGGATGAACAAATAATATTCTTCATCGTAAAATAATCATACACAAGAGCTTATGAGTCATGTAAAAAAATAAATATAAAAAAATTCATAAATAATAGCAGAGAATAAACAGTATAATAAAGAAATTAATAAAAACGTCGTAAATATTTACATTGCGGGTCTTTTTTTCAGGTCGTCATGCAAACCATTCACTTGTACATGGTAGGGGGGGGGGAGAGAGAGAGAGAGAGAGAGAGAGAGAGAGAGAGAGAGAGAGAGAGAGAGAGAGAGAGAGAGAGAGAGAGAGAGAGAGAGAGAGAGAGAGAGAGAGAGAGAGAGAGAAAAGTTTACTCCTTTACCGTCATTTATCTCTCTCTCATAATGCAAACAGCTGGAGGTGAACTGCTTCGAACCCTCACATGAAGCTTCGTCACTCTCGCCTCGACCATAACGAAGCTCTTAAAGGAAAACATAATGCTGCCCATAAGCGAAAGTTGGATTATTTTATACATGCACACGACCCCTTTTCGTCGTCCTCCTCCTCCTCCTCCTACTCTTCCTCCTCCTCTTCCTCCTCCTCCTCTTCCATATTAAACAGTAGAGGGTAACCTTTATAATAAACTTTACGGTGGTATTATGAATGTTTTCTTTCCATTCACTGCGTGTGTCTGTTAGTTACCTTCCATTATGCTCAGGTGATTGGGGTCAGGTCATAGGGAGGGGTTATTTACACACCTGGTGACCTCCCTCTCTTCCTCCCTCCCTCCCTCCCTGCCTCCCTGCATGCCTGCCTCCCTTCCCTTCCCACCCTCGCCCTCACCTGCACGTGGGCACATACCTTGCCTCACTCCATCAAGGCAAGCACTCCAGACCTTCTCTTTGTCTGTGGTCACTACGTCTAAGCACACTGCAGCACATAAATCTTGCACGCGTGTTCCTTTCTTATCTTTTCGTGCCTCGGCCGCTCATATCGGCGCCACGCTTGTTCCTCCGTCAGGTATTACCGGCAGCAGACACCTAAGTCGCTGCTGAGGGTGGAGGTAAAGCGCACCTGCCTCGCTACAAACTCCCACGCCAGTAACAGTGAGGATGACGACCCGGTGTGGGCCGCGTCTTCCTCCAAGTCATATGGAGTAAGTAAGACTTTTAGCTTCAAGTCATGTCTTGTCTCTCTCCCCGAGGCGAGGGAACACCTGGCCGCCTACCTGTCGTATCGAGGCCTCACCAGGTGGAAAGGAAAACGGTGTGCCACCCACTGTATAGAAAAACAGGTAAACCAATGAATGAACAAGAAAATTACTTAGAGAGAGAGACAGAACCGCACCAATACTTGAAGCAGGGATTCATTCCATGAACAGATCTGTGCACCCGTGCATGAACAAACACTCTAACGAATGCAAGAACACACGAAGCGATAACAAATTGATGATACGTGCAAAAAGTATACCAAGTAAGCTTACAGCCTTCCTTCCCCCTTCAGACAGATTCAACTCTACCAATTTTTTTCCTTCTTTTTAAAGAAACTATTCAACTGAGAACCTGGAGGTGACGCACCTTAGAGTTCAACACAACAATACCTCCTTAGAACAAGGCGTCAGGAGCGGGACGTTTAATGGCAATCAGCTGTCGTTTTAGACTTTGTAGATAACAGAGAGGAAGTCAGGAAGGGAAGGGAGGAACACGCCTACACAACTTAAACACACAAACATTCTAAGAGGCGACGAGGAGCGAATAGTGGTGTTCCTGATAAATAGGATAAATAAGGCTTAATCACCCACCTGCTCCCCCAACCCCCAAAGGAAGAGATAAATAAGCATCCTTCATGAATACAACTTTAATATAGCGAGTAATCTCTGAGTAGCCGTACAGGTAAGTCTCCTCGTCTTCTGGGAGAGCAAAACAAAGCCTTCAGGTGACTCCCGAAAGGCCACGAGATCATTAATACACAATAGCCTGCCACAACACAGTCCCGAAAAGGCGTGAAAAGTATACAAAAAAGAAGACGAACAAGAGAAGAGAGAAGGAGAGAAAGAGGAGAGGTAGGGAGGGAGAGGATGGAGATAGGAGTGGAGGGAAGGGAAGAAAGGTAGTTTAAATCTGCAAATAAACTTTTCTAACCTATGACCTCAAAAACAGGTAAGGTGATGAGGCCCTTATTGACCCGTCAGACAAAATATATATAAACAGACAGGCAAGTAGACAGCGTGTAGACCTAAAATATAGGGTACAAATAAAGACACGAAAGCCATATTAGGTTTAAAGGAGAAAAAATGTGAAATTAATACTTCCTTTTAACAGAGAGTAAAAAAAGAAGAGGAAGAAGAAGGGGATGGAAGAAGAGAACGAGGAAAGATAAAAGGAAATTGATAGTGGTTAAAATAAAAATGGAGAGAAGGAAAGAAAATAATATAGAAGAGATAAAAGAAAAGAGCAAGGGAGAAAAAGAAAGAAGACAATATGTGAGAGAGAAAAATAGAGAGAAAAATGAGGAATGGATAAAACGGTGACTAAGATATATGATTAAATAAAATTAAAAAAAAGCAAAAATTAATGGGGTAAATAAATTAATAAATAGAAAAAAATCGTTTCCTTTCCAATCATAAACAGAAAACAAAATTCACAAAACTTCCTCACAACAAAACAAACATAAGTAACCAAAAGTAAACGTAAAGCAAACCATTTCAACACAAAGCACCTTCCTGACCCCTTCATCAACCCAAAAACCACCGCCACCACCACCATCACCACCACCACCACCACCACCCAGAAGCACCCAGATTAGCACGGGAGAGCCAACCTGCTGGACACCGTGTTATGCAGTCGTTTACAATGACGACGATACAAAATGATGGTAAAAACAGCCTTGCAAGAAATCCCTCAGTATGCTGGACACGCATAGGACACATTACGCCGCTGGGAACTTTTGTGGCTAATGTGTGGTGTGTGTGTGTGTGTGTGTGTGTGTGTGTGTGTGTGTGTGTGTGTGTGTGTGTGTGTGTGTGTGTGTGTGTGTGTGTGTGTGTGTGTGTGTGTGTGTGTGTGTGTGTGTGTGTGTGTGTGTGTGTGTGCGTGCGTGCGTGTGTGCGTTGTGTGGTGGCGAGACGAAACCCTTTAACGGATGAATGATCGTTTTTGTTTAGCTCTTTTAATATTTTTTTTCCATCTTCTCGAGGTGCAAAATGGGTAAGGATTGCTTATGGTAAAAGTTTTAAATGTCTTAGTTTTGCCTTTTTAAAGGATGATAATGAATACAAACATGTATAGTTAAGGTTGAATGTTTAAATTAGTTTATATGATGTTCTTTCTGGCTATAATATATTAAGAAAGAAATTTAGTTTTGAAAGTTTACGTAAATGTATTTTTGTTTTTCTCTTACGTGCAATATTATGAAGTAACAATGAGCACCATTAGACACGTTTCAGTAAAGAAATTTCTTGGTGCTTATTCATTCTTTAAAGCATATGACAAATTAAAGTAGCATCGTTTCTGTCGAGAAAATTTAAACATCACACTTCCTTATTTATACTTTAGATTAACTTAACAGAAAGAAGAAAATAATAAGCATATAAATTTGGTAAATGCCTTATTATAATTTTCATTCCTTACGACTTAACATAAAAATGTATCCCTAAAGGTGAGTATATTTTAGTAAAAGTTTTAGTATATCTTGTCCTTTTGTTTTTGATATAATGGAGACAAAAAATTGTAGCCCTAGCATTATCTTGCAATAGAAATTTAAAATACTTCATACCTTTTCCTCCACTTTCGTATGACGTGAACAAAATAATATTAGATTGAAGGTACATTTTTTGGTTGAATGAAACTTAAATGTCGTACTGTCTGTTAAGTTTGTGTCTATCTGTGATCGCTGGAAACAGGAAGGAAAGTCTGTTATTTTAATGAGACACGTTAATAACCCTTAGCGCTCATGGGTGATGCTGGAAAGGCGTTGATATTTGTTTTTTATTTTTCTCATTACTTTGTTTTAAACGTAATTGCTTCTCTCTTACAGTCTTACATTTTACTATTTATTTTGTTAAACATGCATTTTATTTATATACGACGTAGAAATATTGTTTTGTTGAAAGTTAAATGTATTCTGTCGAACGTATTTGACTTTGTTCAAAGCAAACATGTTATTGACCTCAATCTAATTATGTTGGTGGCAAATGCTTCTCTGCAACATGTAATGAAAGTACCTTTTTATAAACTCGTGATAAACCAGTGTTCCTCTTGTAAAATCAAAATTGAAGTTCCTGAATTCAATTTTCCTCTCCAGCAGCTGGCAATGTGTAGTCTTAACCAACATGACAAGGAAATTCATATCACTTCGAAAAGTCGTTAAGGAGAGACTAACATTATTCTTCACTTACCTTTTTGCAGATGCGAGTAACCATGTAAGAGCGACACATTCTCGACTTCTAAAGACATCCATTAAAAAGAAAACTGGATACAGCTCGAATATTACAGTGCAAAACTATACAAAAACGAAACTAATTACTGAATACAAAATACGACTGACATTAACAAGAACTGATAAATTGTACGATTTGGATATGCGAACAAATTCATATGCCTTTTTCTTTCTTCATTTTTTTTTTGCGACACTGTTAATTTGAGTATAAAGGCGTTCAAATACCAAACCAATCTACGCCGAGCTCCAACGAGGAAAGAGGATCCGATTCTGCAGTATAAATAAAGGCTTAGTTTCTATCATTGGATCCTTCTGTAGTGTGAAATCAAGGTGTCTTCTAAAAGCTATCGGATTCGCTGTCGGCGTTGTTATTCTTAGAACGCTGCTACTATTAGAGATGAAGGAGATGGTGAAGGTGAAGAAAAATACATAGGAGATTGTTAGGAAGAAAAACTAGGAAGATGAACACGTAGATTGAGAATGAACAAGAAGAGAAAGACGATGATAATGATACTAATGATGAAGAAAATGTTTGGAGGAAGAGTAGGAAAAGGTTATGGAGAAAGAACTAAAATGTAAACAATGATATAACATGAACAATAAGCTGAAAGAGATGGAAAGAATAAGAAAGAAAAACGATCGTGTATAATAAAACTTAACATCATTTATATTTGCAAAGATAATGATAATGATGGGTGGTGAAGGGAACACAGGCCAAGAAACTATAATTTATTCATTCATCATTATTCATCACTAATGATATTAATGAAAATAATAACAATGATACTAATGATAATAATAATAATAGTAATGATAATGCTAATAACAAAAATAATAGTAATAATAATAATAATAAGGATAATAAAAAAATAACGATAATAATAATAATAATAATAATAATAATAATAATAATAATGCAAATAATAAAAACAATAAAAATGCAGCAAACAAAATAGCAAAGAGTCATTTATAAAGTTTTTGCAACACACACACACATACACACACACACACACACACACACACACACACACACACACACACACACACACACACACACACACACACACACACACACAAACACACACACACACATAATATATAAAAATACAAACAAAAACAGCACAATCACCACATACAAACAACAAAAAAATACACAAAAATGAAACTCAGACACTGATAAATTCTGAATCTGACATCAAACACAGACAACATCAACCCTTATGTACACTGGATATAAGAACTCACTGCTTTTTACATTAAATTCAAAAGAAGCGACATTAACAAAGATGGAGGAAGAGGGGGAGAGAGAGTAGGAGAAAGAGGGAGAAGGAGGAATGGAGGAATGGAGAGGGAGGCAGGATGTGGGGAGACCATTAATAAAAGTTACCCGAAAACAAGAATAATAACAATCAGTGAAGATGACTGGCGAAAATAGACGCCGGGAGACAGACAAACATAGCTAAGAGGGTGATGAGTCAATGTTGAAGTCTTCCGGGAGATGAGAGAGAGTTTACGGCGTTCCAATATTTTTCTATATCTGTAAATTTTCGTCATTTCAAATTTTTTTTCCCTTAGGAGTCGAAAAATTTGAATTGCGTTAAGGTTTTTTGCTTATTATTATTGGAAGTGAAGAGTGTTTATCATTTCTTTCTCTACCTTTAAGTATATATTTTCTTAATGAGTTTTGTGGACTGTTTTGGGTGTTGAAGAAACTGTACCAATTTATTTTTATGAGGTTTTGTTCTCTCTCTCTCTCTCTCTCTCTCTCTCTCTCTCTCTCTCTCTCTCTCTCTCTCTCTCTCTCTCTCTCTCTCTCTCTCTCTCTCTCTCTCTCTGTATATCCTATCTCTATTCACCTATTGATGTATTTTTTTTGTTCCTAATTTATTTTTATTAATAGACTTATTTATTCAATTATTCATTTACAAAAACTACTATGATTTGAATTTGAATATTCATTTATGTATTCCTTTATTATATATTCATTTACAAATTTGTTCATCACTGTATTGATCTTTTTACTAATTGACTGAAAATTTAGCTTAACGAATTAACGTTTGACATCTTCCTATATTAATTTTGAGTTTTTTCTGTCTTTTCTCCTCCTCTCCATCCTCCTCCTCCTCTTCAAAGTATGGAAACGTAAGATAGATATAGATAGTAGATAGATAGATAGATAGATAAATAGATAGATAGATAAATAGATAGATAGATAGAGGGAGAAAGAAAGAGAGAGAGAGAGAGAGAAAAAAAAAAGAGCGAGAAAGAATAAAAAAAGAGAAAGAGAGAATGGGAGAGGCATATAAGTCCTTACTGTGTCATACTGTTTCTGTAAGGTGCGCGCCCATTATAATCTCTCTCTCTCTCTCTCTCTCTCTCTCTCTCTCTCTCTCTCTCTCTCTC
>JAPQNM010000021.1:4207501-4225001 GCA_029783475.1 Metacarcinus magister | reverse complement strand
ACACACCACACACACACACACACACACACACACACACACACACACACACACACACACACACACACACACACACACACACACACACACACACACACACACACACACACACACACACACACACACACACACACACACACACACACACCACACACACACACACACACACACACACACACACACACACACACACACACACACACACACACACACACACACACACACACACACACACACACACACACACACACACACACACACACACACACACACACACACACACACTGCACGCACTACACACACGCACGTCTCTCCGACCCTCGCCACGCAAGGCCCCGTAACTCGCCTATGACGTTTATCACCTCCTTCCCCATTGCAAGGGAGGATCTTAAGGGCCTCCCCCCCGTAACCTAATGGGGGGAGTGCATTAAGGAAGCACATTATGGGAGGCTTTAAAGAGGTTAATGGGACATGCTGTGAAGCGTGTCCAAAGCTCGCTGAAAGGAAGACTAAACAATGTGTAAATGTAAATAAAGACGGATCATATATATTCCGATGCATAATAAATAACATGACTCAGATTGGGAACACACACGATGAATATAAATAAAATAAAGATGTATGCAAGGAACAAATTCACTTCAACGAATAAGGAAGGAGGTGAATGAAATATAGATAAGGATTGATGAGTTGAATGGTAATTGATTCAAACATTTTTTCTTTACTTTACTTAGTGATTCTATTTTGCATTTTATATCCTTCCTGTAACGTGGTGGTTATATCTTTACTTTAACATCAGTATTTTCCATTAACAGGTTTCAACAGTTTGTATCTCATTTAATTTTATTTCTTTCACCCTCCTCCTCCTCCTTTTTCTCCTCCTCCGCCTTCTGCTCCTCCTTCTTCCTCCTTCTCCTCCTCTCAAACTCTTCCTCCAATTTTTATCTTCCAGCTCTCTTTCATTACCTTCATTTATTTTTCACTACTCTCCTTCCCTCCTCTTTATCTCATATCTCCCACTTTTCTATTCTCCATTTTTCACCTCCTTTCTCCCTCTTTTCTCCTTCACTTTCTCCTTCGCTTCTTCTTACTTCCATTCTTGCCTCGTACACTCACATTCTACTTTCATCCCCCCACCCTCTCCTTCCTTTCTTCCCTTCTCTCCTCATTCATATTGCCGCTAAGCACTTCAATAATTACAACAACAAACACGTAAAAATACTGAACAAACACCAGTCAATTCTCTCTTCAACTCGTGAGATGCAAACCTTTTCAATTCTCTTGTCGTCAATCATCCACGATTCTACTGTAAAAAGAAAAAAAAATGAAAATCTTGAAATAATAATGTGACTCGGAGTGTATTTTACGCCTTTACCTGTGCTATTATTGACTTGCCTGGTGGTTGATTGACTGCTGCACACCTGTCGCAGCTCCCTTGATTATTTTATCACAGGTATATTGAGGTAGGAAGTGAAGTACGAAGGGAGTAGAGGTGAAGATGGTGGTGATAATTGTATAGTGAAGGGAGATTGTGAGACTGCATAGTGGCAAGGGAGACAGTGATATAATTATATGGAAAGGAGGAAAAGGAGGGAAGAGGATAGCTGTATAGTGAACGAGTAAAAATGAGATAAAATGTATATATTAAAGTTTCTTTAGGTCTCATTCTCCCTTCTTTCCCCTGCATACTATACCTCAAGCCATGTCTTTACACTCTCCACCCCGAGCCCACCCCGTCCCTGCCCCGCCCCACCAAGGCCTATCAGTAAAGGATTAAGTTATTCACCACATATCAACCTGACGCTCAAGACTTCAAAATAAACGCAAAGTTAAGGAGTCACCTGTCATGAGCTGCCAAGTCGTCATTACTCCTCCTCCTCCTCCTCCTCCTCCTCCTCCTCCTCCTCCTCCTCCTCCTCCTCCTCCTCCTCTTACTCCTCCTGCGCCATCGTCTATTACCCAGGATGATAAGCCACCGAGGCGTCTTTATATGTGATTAAGGCGTGTTGTTCCTCGTGCCACTTAGCGACCAGTCATGGCGCCGAGCAAGTCACTGGGATGGGATGACTGACATTGAGAGGTGACTGAAGGAGCGAAGGAACAGTGAAGGCCAAGGAAAACCAGTAAACATATCATGACAGGGCGACAAAGAGCATTTATTAAAGCCATAAACAGTGGAAGATTCATTCACGAAGGAAAAAAATTGAATCGTCAAAGAGAAGTGTCGATTATTAAAGACATAATTTAATAGTCTGTAAATTAAGTAAGGAGAAACCGTAAACATTTTTTTTGGTAGGATAATAAAGGATATTTTACTGAGGACATGAATCTGTGGGAGCTTCAGCCTTCATAAACCTCACGAAGTGGTGATTGGTGGTGGTGATGGGCGGTGGGCTGGTGATGTGGGTGGTGATGAGTGGTGATGAAGTGGAGGTGTTGATGTATCGTCTCGTTGGCCTCTTTTAAGAACCAGTACTGACCTCACCTCATGATTATAAATGATAATGACAATCGTGTGTGTGTGTGTGTGTGTGTGTGTGTGTGTGTGTGTGTGTGTGTGTGTGTGTGTGTGTGTGTGTGTGTGTGTGTGTGTGTGTGTGTGTGTGTGTGTGTGTGTGTGTGTGTGTGGTGTGTGTGTGTGTGTGTGTGTGTGTGTGTGTGTGTGTGTGTGTGTGTGTGTGTGTGGTGTGTGTGTGTGTGTGTGTGTGTGTGTGTGTGTGTGTGTGTGTGTGTGTGTGTGTGTGTGTGTGTGTGTGTGTGTGTGTGTGTGTGTGTGTGTGTGTGTGTGTGTGTGTGTGTGTGTTGTGTGTGTGTGTGTGTGTGTGTGTGTGTGTGTGTGTGTGTGTGTGTGTGTGTGTGTGTGTGTGTGTGTGTGTGTGTGTGTGTGGTGTGTGTGTGTGTGTGTGTGTGTGTGTGTGTGTGTGTGTGTGGTGTGTGTGTGTGTGTGTGTGTGTGTGTGTGTGTGTGTGTGTGTGTGTGTGTGTGTGTGTGTGTGTGTGTGTGTGTGTGTGTGTGTGGTGTGTGTGTGTGTGTGTGTGTGTGGTGTGTGTGTGTGTGTGTGTGTGTGTGTGTGTGTGTGTGTGTGTGTGTGTGTGTGTGGTGTGTGTGTGTGTGTGTGTGTGTGTGTGTGTGTGTGTGTGGTGTGTGTGTGTGTGTGTGTGTGTGTGTGTGTGTGTGTGTGTGTGTGTGTGTGTGTGTGTGTGTGTGTGTGTGTGTGTGTGTGTGGTGTGTGTGTGTGTGTGTGTGTGTGTGTGTGTGTGTGTGTGTGTGTGTGTGTGTGTGTGTGTGTGTGTGTGTGTGTGTGTGTGTGTGTGTGTGTGTAAGCGACTGTCCATAAATTAGAATAACATAATCACAAGCGTATTTTTCTGGGCATAAATAACGCGGGAAGCCTCAAGCACAAACTTAATTTACCTAAACAATAATTCATCATAATAAACTGTTTGTAATTACACGGCTGCTCTTGTAGGACATGTAATCACAGCCGAGTTAGTTGAATATATTGCACGAGACTCCTACTGGGATGAGTTAATACTAAAACTGAAGAGAAAACCGAGAGTTGCATAGTAAAGAGAAGGAACCTCATATTTATGCGGTATTTACTTAACGTGTTTTTATTTTTCTTTTCTTCTCTTAATGTCGATTATTTAAAACGACTTCTTTTTAACACGACGCTCAATACATAATCCTTTCCCGTGGGTGCTAAACATGAGGTATTTATGTAGTAGTTTAGCACCTTCCTGCCGTCTCTACGCAGCTTCACCAATCATTACAGGTTAATCAATTTTATGGAGAGAAACGTTAAAGCACCGGTCGTTAGTGTGAATAAAGATTGTGTGTGGTTTTTTTTTGGTTTTTTTATGTTCCTCCCGTCACGACCAGGCAGCCAGCAGTGTACCCGCAGCTCCCTCATAAACTAAGGGAGTGAACATGTGTCAACTTTCACATGTCAAAAGTTTCGTCAATATTTAAGTACCTCGAGTCTTTTTTATCTTTTTCTCCCCCCTTCCCCCCCCCCATTTTCTCTTCCTCCGCCCATTGTTATTTCATTTTCCTTCTAGAGATTCACGTTAATCTCTCCTTTCACCTTAGTTATTATTCTAGTGAGGCTTGCAATCCTAAATTAGCACTTCGTGGCTCCCATATACAGGTAAACCTTAATGACTTTTTTCCTTTACTTTTCTTCGCACTTTCATCTCACTTTTTCTTCATCGTTTTGAGCGAGTCTCGGGCGTTAATTATAATGCAGAAGCAAAACGTCCCTACTACTCTCTGACAAGCTTAAATGGCGCTAAAAAATATAACTCTACCCCCAGCCTTTGCTACTGCAGGTTAGGTGTGGCTTAAAAACAACCCTGCTGGTGCCCTTTCCCCTGCTAAGCCGTCAGTAACACCATCTCGATACCCGTAACCCTGCCACTTGTACCTACACGTCCATCATACTCATCCGTCAAGCACACCTTTTCCCTTTGCCACTCTGACAGAAGCACCTAAACGCCTCTTACCTGATCACTACCTATCCCTCCCCCGTGCCACTCCGTCAGTAGCACCTGGTCACCTCTCACACTCACCTGTCAGGCACTAATATGATGCAAATGAGTTCAGGTGGTCACTGAGATACATTAAGATGAAGTGGTGGTGCGCGGTTCATTAATGGGGTCCTGAAATTATTCCCTAGATGGCGTTGTACCCCATCACTGTACAAGATTATTGTTAGATTCTTCACTGTTAAGAGTATTACCTATGATGAAAATACCTATGTAGCTAAGCCCTAATATCTCCCTTAACCGGTAAACACTGTGCTAATCCTGCTGGTTTGTTTGGGGTGTGTAATTCACTAAACCTCGTAACAAACACCCAAGAAAAGACATTGTTTGTTGTTGAAACCCTAAAGAGGTAATGGTGGTGGTGGTAGTGATCGAAGAGAGAGCCATCTATGGGCAGACGTGGTCCCTCGCTCCTTTTTGCGGTCACTACAATATGGCGGCCATTCAGATGTCGGTGAGAGGTTATCGCAGTGTTTATCAGATCATTAAGAAATCGTAGCAGACTATTGCTATTAGGACTGCCCTTCAATCCACTTTTTTATGGATATTTTTTTTCTTCGTATATCCACCTCTTGCTAGACGGACGTTTCTGCCCAGGGGGTGTAGGTAAGGTGGGTGAGTGTGGTGGTGATGGTGGTGTTGCAATACCTGCTTTGCTGTATGTAGGGTGCAGTGGTGTGTTGTGTGGCTGTGGTGTTAATTTATGCTGCACTTGTGTTGTGGGTGTTGTAATACTACATTGACTTTATACATAAATTCCAGGTGTTGCATTGTAGTAGTTGTATGTGTTGCTGGACGTCATGTTGATGTTGTAGGTGTAGTATGTGTTACCTTGGCTCGGTATGAGTGCTGCATGTGTCGCAGTAAAGTGTTTAAGGTGTTGTTGGAGTAACGCAGCATGTGTATTAGTGTTTTGGGTCTTGTATTGCATAACATTGAGGCTTAAGTACTGCCTCGTATATCTCGTATAAACACTTTTCTCTGCCTATACTCCTGTAAGTGCACACCTTTGGTTACATATGTCGATGACCAAGACGATGGAGGGTGTTTGCACTCCTTCCATTACCAATGAATTAATAAATGAATAAATTAGTATACAAATAAGTAAAGGCAAGCTATTCAATCAACTAACTCATTTACTTACTTAATAAATAGTTACAGAAAATAATAAAACAACTAAAAAGTATGGAAATGTACGTCTATTTCACCCCGTCCAGTTCTGAGTTCGGCATCCAATTATTTAGACCGACAGTCAGTCAGTCAGTGAGTGAGTCAGTCAGTGAGTCAGTACGTGCAGTTACCAGGCTTTTTATTGGCGGCGGTGCAAGAAAACTGACTTACCGGGGACGCCTTTCACCGCACGCCGAGAGGGAATGAATGGATAACGAGCTGTCCATCAACAACTTCCTATCGTGTACAGGTGCGTGGGATCCCGACACACCAAACCCCGAGAGACGAGACCCCGAGAGACGAGACCCGAGAGACGAGACCCAAAGAAACTAGAAACCGAGAGACCAGACCCTAAAATACAAAAACCCACGAGATAAGTTCCCGAAATAGAAACATAAAATGAACATAAAACTCCTTAATGTGAACTGAGTAGAAAAAATAAAATAAAAAAGGAACAAGAGTGACAATGTTAATTACAGGCCAATTATCTTTTATTACATCCCCGATTACGTGTTCCCTTTCACATTAACTCATTTATGCTGTACATTTACAAGCGAGATTGCTATTCTTTTTGTCTTCAGTTAACTCTGCAGCGGCACTTAGTAGTCGATGTTATCAGCAGGGTAGGATTAGCACAACTCTAATGGCGAATGTGAAGCATAATTAATCATTAAACTCGTAACTGCTTAAGGTAAAACGAGTCCAGTTACTCTTTTATGATGCAGACTTCCCTGTTATTATTATTATTATTATTATTATTATTATTATTATTATTATTATTATTATTTCATTATTATCATTATCATTATCATTACTTACTTGCATGACTGTTTTTTTTACTATTATTACCATTATTCCTATCATTTTACAGCTTCTGTTTTCTTTAATGGATTCGAGTTTAATGGAGGAAACCTGGATTTCTCTCTTGTTTTTTAATGTTTTCTTTATATAAGGAGTTGGTCAAGGTCTATAATCATAAAAAAAGAGTTAACACACACACACACACACACACACACACACACACACACACACACACACACACACACACACACACACACACACACACACACACACACACACACACCTGATCCTCGCCCCCCCCAAAGCTAGGATCAGACAACAGGTGTGTGATGAATGTGTGTAGTTAGCCAACGCAAGTGAGTCTCTTCAACCGGTATAAGAGATATTGTGGTAGTGGATCCAATACCATTTGAACTTAATTCTCTCTCTCTCTCTTTTCTCTCTCTCTCTCTCTCTCTCTCTCTCTCTCTCTCTCTCTCTCTCTCTCTCTCTCTCTCTCTCTCTCTCTCTCTCTCTCTCTCTCTCTCTCTCTCTCTCTCTCTCTCTCTCTCTGTGTGTGTGTGTCTGCTCAACGAGATGGTAATGAAAGCAGTGATATGCCTTCTCTGCAACCCATTAGATAGACAACACAAAACCACACACAAACAAACAAACACACACACACACACACACACACACACACACACACACACACACACACACACACACACACACACACACACACACACACACACACACACACACACACACACACACACAAACATGAAGACTGAGCAAAAACATCTGAATTCTTAGCAGTCTATACAAGTTCCTCTGTTTTTATTTTCAATTTTCACATTTCCTCCCCTCTTAAAATAATGCTAAGGACCTTGTCGCTGTTTCCTTAATTCTGGGTAGTTGCTGGGCTGGTGTGATGGTAATGTGTGGTTAGAGTGGAGCTTTGGAGATGAAGGTCGTGGTATGTGGTGTGGATTGTGGGTTGTGGTGTGTGACTGGGCGTGTTCTGTGGCGTGTGGAGGGAGTGGTTTGGTGGCGTGGGGCGAGGCGTGGTCTGAGGCGTCCAATCACTTTAATTTAAACTTTTCATTATGATTCGCAAGGCAGAGAGACTTATAAGGCTTCTGGCGGGAACATACTGGACACTCGCCTCCCCTTTTGGTGACAACTTAAGGTCTTCTCCACCCCTCCACCTCTCCACCCCTCCACCACTCCCTCACCCCAACATCCTCACGTACACATGACCTTTCCCTCCACAGTTGCTACCACGCCCACAACACGCCCTCACAAAAACACCCTTGAATCCTCTCTCACACTCTTCAGCCACACGCATCGATACCCTCATCTAACTCCTCCCTCACACTGATGCATGAGGCTCACTTCGCCTTCCACGCCCTTAACCCCACCTTCCCCCAACCTATGAGAGTCCCTCCTTCCTCCTCTTTCTTCTTAACACCACATGCGAAAGTCTTTTTTTTTATTTTCTTCCCTTCCTAGGCCACCCTCACACCCCCACACCACTAAACTTCATACTTCCCATGTCCTATCAACTCAAACTCACAACGCCCAACAATCATTTTTCTTCCTGTCACATGCAACAATCGCAGTCAATGTGAACACGACCACCCATACTCATTGCAACACACACACACGCGCACGCAGATGTAAAAGAAAATGAAAAAATAACTAAGAGATAATTCAACACTTTTACCAAACCAGAGGCAAAGCAACAATAAAGACGAGTTTTCAGTGACACTCATATTTATGGCGGAGCAGGAATCAGTATGAGGTGCGGCCTTGTGAGCCTTTCAGAGACAGACTGTAGAAGCAGGCAGCTCAGTGAGGCCTCAGTGGGTGGGGCCCCGCGGGTATCCTTCTTAGGACTCACCAGGAGGAAGGAGGCAGCAAGAGTTCCTGTTCTACAAGAGTGAGGTTGATCCCTGACCGCACCGCCCTCGCAGACTCCTCCAAAAAACGATATCAATTTGCTACACGTCAGGGAACACGTCACTCTGTGTGTGTGTGTGTGTGTGTGTGTGTGTGTGTGTGTGTGTGTGTGTGTGTGTGTGTGTGTGTGTGTGTGTGTGTGTGTGTGTGTGTGTGTGTGTGTGTGTGTGTGTGTGTGTAGAGGAGGAGGAGGAGTAGAGTGGAGTAGGAGTGCAGGCGGTAAAGTGCATATGTGGACGAGAAGAACGTTAAAGCCAAGAGGGTAACGACAACTAATGTGTCTCCGTCCCTCCAATCCTTGAGTGCACCAGAGAGGATCATAAAGACGGCAGGTCATTACAAAGCTAAGATATCAAACCCCATCCTCCTCAACACATAAGAGGCGAGGGGAGGGAGTGGAGGGAAGGAGAGATGAGACAAACACGGACAGATTAGCGGCAAGACATCATCATTTTAAGCCATGTAACAGCGGCCAATCAATTGCTGCTAATCATGGATCATTCCTCACCACCTCTCACGCCCCAAAGCGAGAACATAAACACAGAGTCAAACGGAGAAAGGAAAACATATGTGGCTATATTTCTACCTAACAACTCATGGCTTTAAGATATATCACCTGACGCTCCCCGCACAAGATAGCATTTGAACCTAATGAGACTCTCCTCTACTTCCTAATCACATACTATAAAACCACTTAATTTCTGCCATTATTACCTTTATTACCACCTGGAAGTTAAGTCTCTGCGCTACGCCTTATGAGTCTCTGTTTGTACTCACCATCTGACCTCTCCTGACGGTGCTATGAGACTCAGGTACACTTGCTCATCACTATAATGAGTTCACGTGAGTTAGTGGGTGAGCAGGTGAGTAAGTAGTAATTAGAAAAGGTAAGATAGGGCATACAGGTGGCTCAAGTGGGTCAGGGAGTCGTGACCACAAGTTTAATTAAGGTATAAAAGAGGGTTAGAGGCAGGAATGCAAAACAGGTGTGAGATAATGGTAGTAAGATGAGAGGCAATGTTTTAAGAGAAGGTGGGAAGAGAAATGAGGGCCGCCAGGTGAAATAAGGGGCACAGGTGAAGGGTTATATTAAAAAAGGTACAGGGAAGAGGAATGGGAGTCTGCAGAGAAGGAAGAATGAAGGATGGAGAGAGGAATACAAAGACAGGTGAAAAAGTAGCAGGTATAATAGGACAAGTGACAGGTAATGTTTAAAAGGAGGTGGGAAGAGGAATGAAAGGTTGGAGGTAGCAAGGACACAAAACAGGAAGAAGCCAGGAGGAGGAGGAGGAGGAGGAGGAGGAGGAGGAGGAGGAGGAGGAGGAGGAGGAGGAGGAGGAGGAGGAGGAGGAGGAGGGGGGGGAGGTTACTGCCACTCACTACAAGACAAGGTAAGAGAAAATTGAAAGAAATAATAAATAATCGCAAATGTCTTGCTTTGAAAGTGAAATATTGTGTTTGTTTTCTTTTGTATTCGTTTGTGTGTATAAGTCTATTGATCTGTGTATTTGTCTGTCTGTCTGTCTGTCTGTCTGTCTGTTTGTCTGCATTTGGCTATTTTCCTTCCATTCAAAAGGGACATAAATCAAGTACATAGAATAAGGAAGGAAAGTATACCAACACAAAAAAATAAATCAAGATAAAAAATTAACCACAACGAATAACAGGAAGGAAAAAAAAATTAAATAAATAAATAAATAAATAACATGAACCTATACTTAACACGTCCCATGCTCTACCAACGCAAGTAACCTCAAGGAAAACACGAATTTACCTCACTTGACAATAATACCAAAGCACCAACACCTCTACTATATAATCTTCACACTTGTAATCACCACACACCACACGAGCAAACTTTAGCACCTGGGAAGATGTGGCAACGAGTCATGACCACACTGGAACCTTGCAAAAATAAATAAAAAAATAAATAAATAAACAACTCGAGATCATAAATAAAGATCATAATGCAGGAAGAAATACGAGATGCAGTAAATTTTCAGAAAGATTTTTGTCCGAGAGCCATAAAGAAGCTGGTGAAAGAAAAGTAATGTATTTATCTAGTGTGATCTGTAATATAATGGAGTGAAGGAAGGAGGGAGGGCGGGAGGGAGGTAGGGAGGGAGGGAGGGAGGGAGGGAGGATGGGAGGGAGGGAGGGAGGGGTGAAGCGGATGTGTGTGAAAGACAAAAAAAAAGGAGGTACATGGCAGGGTGAGAAGAAAATGTGTGCTAAAAAACGTTGAGGAAAGAAGGGGAAAAATAAGAGAGGAGAATTGTAAAGAAAGTGAGGCATGTGTCTCTCTCTCTCTTTCTCTCTCTCTCTCTCTCTCTCTCTCTCTTTCTCTCTCTGTGCCTCTCTCTCTCTCTCTCTCTCTCTCTCTCTCTCTCTCTCTCTCTCTCTCTCTCTCTCTCTCTCTCTCTCTCTCTCTCTCTCTCTCTCTCTCTCTCTCTCTCTCTCTGTCTGTCTTTCTCTCCCTCTGTGTGTGTGTGTGTGTGTGTGTGTGTGTGTGTGTGTGTGTGTGTGTGTGTGTGTGTGTGTGTGTGTGTGTGTGTGTGTGTGTGTGTGTGTGTGTCTTACGATATCCCAGAAAACCATATTGAGGCGAAATCTGAACACATCAGAGTACAAAGAAAATGGGCAGGCTACCCCTTCCCTTCCCTTCCCTTCCCTTCCTCTCCCTCCATCCACCAACCCAGAAGAAAATGCTCGAGTGATAAGAAAATACAATTAGGGAACATTTTAGTTTCCTCGCAGGGGTGACGTGGAATTTAGTTGTCCCGATGCAGCTTTGATAGTCCTGCACTGTAATTGTAAGTCTGTGCATGGCGTGTCGAAGCGGCTTATTATTTATTAGACGACATCCCGACCAGCTGGCGATAGGGTGTAGCCAGATCCTTTGTTTGCTGCTGTTGTTGTTGTAGTGGTGGTGAGGGTGGAGGTGGTGGTGGTGATGATGGTGGAGATGGTGGTGATGGTGGAGGTAATGGTGATGGTGGTGGTGGTTATAAGAGCTGCATCACCCACACTAAGTAGCCACAAACTCAAAGTCACAGCCTGGTGTTACCCTGACGCCGCGGCGCCGTCCCTCCCTCCCTCCCTCCTTCAGGTCTGCAATCATAAATTTTGGCTTCGTGGTCGCGGCTAACGAGCAGGGCGACGCCGCCGCCACTCACATCCCTCAGGCGAACGTCAATCTTGGCAATATATGTTTATCTATATATTTTTCCCCCCCGTTGGGGATGAGGAAGCTGGGCGGCGGCCAAGACTATTAAAGGCGCGTATGTTAGGCTGGCTAGTGCTGCTCTGACCCTAATCCGCAGGTGCTTCATGGTGCTGATTAGATATAGACGTAAAGATTCCAATGGTGTCGTGGAGCAATAAGTGGCGGGGGTGCGTTGAGCACCTGGCCCAACACACTGGCACCCCGCGAGCCCCTGGGCCGCCACCATGGTGACTCCCGGCGGGGCGCCTTCCTCACAACACCCCAGCGGCCGGGGCGGGGCATCAACAACCCCGCAGGGCACACCACCTGGCGGAGGTCCGGATGTTCCTGCAGATGGCGGTGGCTCTATAAATCGAGCAGGACGCTGGGGCAGTGAGATGCAGATTTGGAAAAACAGCTGCAAGAGTTCCGTGTCGCCGCCGCCCTGGTGAGAGGGAGGCGGGGCTCTGAAGCATGTCGTTACCTTGACCAGACGGGGTCAGCTGCCCTGATGGTGCTATCACGAGGCAGGAACGGGAAGCACCACCCTAACTAACCTCCCTGAATGGCGTCCTGACGAGACCTTCTGTAATATCTCTACACAATATACTTTATGTTTCTCGGCTTCCTTCACTTGCTTCATGATTCAGAGGCAAGGACTCCCGCGGAGAGAAAGACAACTGGCAGACATGCAGGAGAAGGAAAGGCTAGAGTTACCTGATGTGTGTTGCACAACTTTACAAGGGTGCAGAAGGAAGGGAAGGAGATAGTGAAGCAGGGGCGATGGGGCTTGTCACGCTTCTGCCAAATATACGTAAAGCGTGGATAGAAGAGGGTTGAAAAAAGAGAGAGAGAGAGAGAGAGAGAGAGAGAGAGAGAGAGAGAGAGAGAGAGAGAGAGAGAGAGAGAGAGAGAGAGAGAGAGAGAGAGAGAGAGAGAGAGAGAGAGAGAGAGAGAGAGAGAGAGAGAGAGAGAGAGAGAGAGAGAGAGAGAGAGAGAGAGAGAGAGAGAGAGAGAGAGAGAGAGAGAGAGAGAGAGAGAGAGAGAGAGAGAGAGAGAGACAAAAGAAGAAAAAAAAAGAAAAAGAAAAAATCGGAACAAAACAAAAATATCAAACAGCAAACCTCATCAAGTCTTCCATTTCCCACGTGACTCATAAGGAGCGGAACACAAACCAACACGACCCAAGCTTTGAAAACGAGACGAGTGAACCACTGATACACTTTCTCTAATCTGGTAACCTTGGTGACACACGCTTATGATGATTGACGTGTTGTGATCTTGAGACAAAACTTGCTGTCAAAACACGACCCACGAAGGAGATAAAGAGAGAAAGAGAGTAAGAGAGAGAGAGAGGAAAAAAAAAGAGAGATTGAGAGAAAGAACATATTGTCCTCAGTAAGCTTAGATGACAAGGGTGATTTGTATATACGTACGTGTGTGTGTGTGTGTGTGTGTGTGTGTGTGTGTGTGTGTGTGTGTGTGTGTGTGTGTGTGTGTGTGTGTGTGTGTGTGTGTGTGTGTGTACAAAAGATACACTGGGATGTCATCAAAAGTGGCTGGTAACAATTGATGGCGCTCATTGTACTGCCACTCTGCTTATTACTACATTATACATCTACTCTCTCTCTCTCTCTCTCTCTCTCTCTCTCTCTCTCTCTCTCTCTCTCTCTCTCTCTCTCTCTCTCTCTCTCTCTCTCTCTCTCTTTCTCTCTCTCTCTCTCTCTCTCTCTCTCTCTCTCTCTCTCTCTCTCTCTCTCTCTCTCTCTCTCTCTCTCTCTCTCTCTCTCTCTCTCTCTCTCTCTCTCTCTCTCTCTCTCTCTCTGATGGTATCTCTCTCTTCCTGGCAGGTTACCGAGACACCTGCTGGGGAACGTAAGTGGAGTTGAGGGAAGAGAAAAGGAAGAGAGGAGGAAGGGAGAGAAGAAAGGGAGAGAAGAAAGGGAGAGAAGGAAGAGAGAGAAAGTAGGGAGAGAAAGAAGGGAGGACGAAAGAGATGTGGAGAGGTGAGTGGGTTAAGTGATGAAATGTAGAAGGAAGGAAGGAAGAAAGGAGTAAGAGGAGAGAGAATCAAGGATAATTAAAGAAAATGGCAAAAAAAAATAAAGAGAGAGAGAGAGAGAGAGAGAGAGAGAGAGAGAGAGAGAGAGAGAGAGAGAGAGAGAGAGAGAGAGAGAGAGAGAGAGAGAGAGAGAGAGAGAGAGAGAGAGAGAGAGAGAGAGAGAGAGAGAGAGAGAGAGAATGTAAGACTTCTGAAAACGACCGCACACACACACACACACACACACACACAAGTGATCCATCTTTCCTGAACAAAGTGGAGGCAAAAACCAGAAGAAATTCCTTGATATTTACCTACGAGAAAAAAGAATTGAATACTCGTGTACTTGCTCCTTTCAGATGACAAAAGCAATTGTGTGAATGTATATATTTATTCTCCTACTATTCTCCTGTCTCCTCCTCTTCCTCTTCCTCTTCCTCTTGCATCTTGGGATTTATTCTAAGCTTCTTGTACAGTGTTAAAGAATACGTGTAATCATAGGAATATTGTGATTAAATCTCTTCCCTGTCAAATTTTTTCGCTTCTCCTTCGCTAAAAGTATAGAAAATTATTATTATCTTTTCTCATAACAACTATGATCACACATAATTTTTGCTTTTAAAAAATCTTGACACTTATTTTACCTTTACGTCAGAAACTTCTTTTTCCTTTTTACTTATTTTTTACTCTTTTGTGAATGAATAACGTGACTTAACAGCGTGATGAATACTGTATTTATTCAACATGAACAGGTATTTTCAAAGGGATTAAGGGAAAAAGATGCTGACTTTTAGGAGGCAACACACAAGGGATTAAGAAGTAAGGGATACAAAGGAGGATCAGAGGAGAGTCAAGTGGAGTTAAGAGAGGGAGGTGAGTGGAGTGTAAGGGAGAGGGATGAGTGGTCTTGGTGATAATTTAAGGCAAGATTTAGGTATTAACATATAAAATTAAACGAAGACAGGAATACAGAGAAGTAGGAAGAAGAATGGACGAAGTGGAAGGAGAGGAACAGTGAAAATATGAATAATATAACAATAGATGATGGAAGATTAGAAAGGCTAAAGGGAGGCGTTCAAGCAGGGAAGCAGGCAGGCTGGAAAACAGACAAACAGACACATAGACAGACAGACAGGTAGCAGGCAGGCAAGCAGTCAGGCAGACAAACAGAAAGGCAGACATGTAGCAGACAGGGAGGCAGGCAATCAAGCAGACAGACAGACATACAAGCAGACCTACATACATACATACAGACAGACAAACAGACAGACAGAAAGGCAGGTAGGGAAGTAGGCAGGCAAGCAGACATACAGACAGATACACAGGCAAATAAGCAGACAGAAAAGCAGGTAGGTAGGCAGACAGGCAGGTAGACAGGCAGACGGTAGGCAGGAAAGCAGGCAAGATGCAGGCAGGCAGGCAGGCAGGTAAGCAGGCAAGCAGGCAGGATGCAGGGTGGCAGGCAAGCAGGAAAAATCTCAAGCATCATGGAGCTGCGGACCACAGGATGTTGACTTGAATTATAGTGATGAATAAAACGATGGGATTGTGGTGACAGGGCGGAGGGTTTTGAAAAATGGTGATGGCGGCAGGCAGGGTCAGATGGAGGAGGAGGAGGAGGAGGAGGAGGAGGAGGAGGAGGACTAACATACCGACCCATTAAACTATGAGGCAAGGAACGAGTCTTATCTTTTGAACCTAACTTTAATATTCGTGATTAAACAGACAAACAGCCTCCCACTTCCTACCCCCCAGACACTCTGTAACCTCTCCCAGCACCCAGCATACTCTCCCACCGCCACATACCTTCCCCCGGGCCCCTGTACTCTCCCCCACCACCTTCCCCCACCTCAACAGTAGCCAGCAGAGAACACTTAACTCATGGCTTTGATGCATCTTGTGTGAATCAATGAGTATCAAGTTAGTCAAGAATAATGAAGAGACGAGTAATGAAAGATGATCTCCTTCCTCCATTAATCCCTACTCTCACTCCACCTCTTGGCTAGTCTGCAGCATCCACCCGCCACCCATCTCCCTCCACTATCCTTCCATCCACCTCCCACTAAGTCAGCTATGGAGGGAAAAATGCACTGATGGATTTAGGCAAAAGTATCTTCACCACATACCTGCATCTGCTGTGCTACTGAGCCAAGCGTAACAGGTGATAAAAAAATAGAATGTTCAGCTTAAAAATGAAGAGAACGACATTTTTGTTCTCTCTCTCTTTCTCTCTCTCTCTCTCTCTCTCTCTCTCTCTCTCCTCTCTCTCTCTCTCTCTCTCTCTCTCTCTCTCTCTCTCTCTCTCTCTCTCTCTCTCTCTCTCTCTCTCTCTCTCTCTCTCTCTCTCTCTCTCTCTCTCTCTCTCTGTGAACTAATCAAATCATCGTAAAGCGGAGTTGTAAAACCTAATGGTCCCGCTCGGTGGGGAGGAGGACAGGACACAGGTAGGCAGTGCGCAGGTGTGGAGGACAAAAGGGATTACGAGGGACCTACCTGAAGGCCTCAAGGAGTGATTACAGTTTACATTTACAGGTTACAGGTTTCTAGTCACCACCCCTGCACAAGCAACAGTAATGTCACCTCCTACACTGTCTATTCTTTATCTATTCTTTACCACGTCGCTACTACCACTGCACTAACATCCACTTCAAACACACTCACACACACACACACACGCACACACACACACACACACACACACACACACACACACACACACACACACACACACACACACACACACACATTCCTACCTCCTCACTATGGCATCTTCATCGTCAGCGCCTCCTACGAGATAGCCTAATAAAAACAAAGATTGCTTGTCTTCCTCTTGAAGTAAATAAATGACAGCAATTAACGAAAATAATGTTAGTGATCAGGTGTCCCCAGATTGGTTTTACCTGCGGAGGCCTTGGTGGAAATGCAATTAGCAACCTGCATCGTTTCGTAAAAATGTGAACGTATTAAACTTGAGGAGAACAACATTTTCAAACATTGCGTAGTATTAGTAGATGTCCAAGTATTAAGAACAGATGCAAGAATCCAGCACACGTGTACATCTTGATTAGTTTACCTGTAATTAATTCAAGTACTTTTAATCTAGTCAGAAATTAGTCTTACCTTCAATTACCTGGCATTTAATTTACCTGTGCTGTGTGCTTGCGTGACCTGCATTCCCTTCATGCTAAGAGTCAGAAATGAGCTGCATTATCATCCTCTATTATGGCAATCACCTTTATAACTGTATTTACCGAGAAACGTTGACGAATACAGGATCATTTGCAAGCATCCTTCAGTGTGTCCATGCAGCGTATACTTTGGCGTGCTCAGTGTCAGGGTTTTGGGTGTGTTATGTACAGTGCATTCTCGTTACAGTCAAATTGGGTAGTGTAAGTCTTTCCTTAATATTTCCTCTGCATAGTATTATCATTTTGGGTTTCTCTTTGGTGGGGTCTTTTCTGCCTTGCTGCACATGATCCATCTCCTTCGTGCCTCACAACGCTCCATCATCATCACTCACGCCATCATCATCACCTTTCATTTTTACTTCACACCACTCACACACTCTCTCTCTCTCTCTCTCTCTCTCTCTCTCTCTCTCTCTCTCTCTCTCTCTCTCTCTCTCTCTCTCTCTCTCTCTCTCTCTCTCTCTCTCTCTCTCTCTCTCGCAGCGGTGATAATAAACCTTTCCTCCACTAACTAATTTTCTCATAACCCTTCACCTTCCTCTCCCTCCCTCCATCCCTCCCTCCCTCCATCCCTTACCACTAATCTCTTACAAACAGACCTGCAATT
>JAPQNM010000021.1:4197501-4202501 GCA_029783475.1 Metacarcinus magister | reverse complement strand
TTGGACCAAGTGGATAGAAGAAGAGATTGATACAAAAAGCAAAGACAGAAGGGAAGGAAAAGAAGTGAGAGAAGAGGAAAGAAGGAGTAAATAAGAGAATGAGGGACTGCAAATCAGCATCACATATCTCCTCGCAGGATTGCAAAGTCTCACAAATCACTCGTCGAAAGCAAGAACACTTTGCCATAAGAAGCGTGCAAGACAATCTTCAATAAACACCTGCTTGTGAGTCTGATTGGCGTCTGCGACCTTACCTGACACCCAGCCCGGCGAGGAGACGGAGCAAACACTTCAAAATAACCTCAGTGGCCGGGAGGTGACGGGGAATGGCGAAAAAGAAGTATTGTACCGTCACGCGATGCTCCATAATATAAGGTTTTCACTGTTAATTCAATTCTGTACAAAAAATGGTTACGTTAGGTTAGGTTAGGTTAGGTTAGGTTACAGCAAGTATCCACTTACTCTTAGCCTATGTATGTATTTATGCGTCATTTGTTAGAGTAAGACAATAAAATACTGATTGAATTGCCTTAGAATTCTGAATTATAAAACTAATACGTAGCATTAAGCCTCAAACATAAATTATCAGACAGTGGAGGGATAAGTTGCAATTTTTTTTATATACCCAGCAAGTTTTTTGTCTATTGGCCTTTTTTTTTGCACTCTCAAGTAACAGGGAAACCTGGATCCAATTAAAGAGAGTCCACCTCTGAGAATTTGAACTTTACGACTTCCTGAATCCCAGCAGTTGTAAGAGTCCGTCTGGGAGGCCGGTCTTGGCTGGGCTACGAGGACTCGACACGCCTGGCCTCTCTCCCCTCCAGCAGTGGAACAAGGGGCTACATGGGGATGCTTTTTGCAACCCGCCAGGCTTAAGCTCAAGATCGTATCACAATGAAATCATACAGTGTAGCTCGCCAAGCCTCCCTCCAGGAACACCTAACCACACACACGTCATATCACACGCAACCGAGACCCTTAATGTGATCCGTGGCTGCAAATTTCGTCTAAGAGATACCAAATTTAACTGTCATAGCTTGTCTGTCATTTCCCAAACTCTATCAACACCCTTTCTCCTCCTTCTTTTCTCTTCCACTCAGCACAAACATATACAAAAAGTAAGGAGGGAGAGGGAGAAACTCAAGGTCTCGTTCTTAACTCGCTCTCGTTTGTCTTCTGAACCGAACTATATCGAATGAATTATACACGTCTGCCTTATTCTGTGGACGTTTACATAATATAACAAGTACATTGGAAGTAGTCAAGATCGTAGACTGGTTAGCAATGGGATGCTCCATTTATCCTCTTTGTCCACGCACCAAGAGGATACAAAGAAATGTGACGGTAAAGGATACAGAGATCAGATAAACAATGAATATAAGTTTTCAAAGCGTCTCGTTGAGGACTAAATAAACTTAGAACGACCTACAGAGGCGATATCGTAAACAGAATCCATTAATATCAACCACGACGATTGTTTGAGTCATATTATTCAGGCAAACCGCTTGGGGCTCGTGCTTACCAATTCAAACAAGACCGTAAGCGTTTGCATCGTAGGCGAGCTGTGACTGATGTGATATTGATGCAGAAGTGGGACGGATGCACCACTACACTGCTTCTATAAGTGACCTGATGAATTTTAAAATGTTGTACTGGATTGGGTGTATAAGTATAAGTGTGTCTGTGTGTGTGTGTGTGTGTGTGTGTGTGTGTGTGTGTGTGTGTGTGTGTGTGTGTGTGTGTGTGTGTGTGTGTGTGTGTGTGTGTGTGTGTTGAATAAAGCCAGTTTATATCCTGAATTCTACCTTTGTTGCACCGTTAACAAGAAGAGAAAAAGGTTTGAAGGGATCGAGGGAAGAAAAAAGGAAGAAAGGAAGAAAGCAGGACAGAGTTTGAGGAAGGAATAGAGGAAGAAAGAAAGAGATGGGATAAGGAAGAATGAGATGGAATTCATGCAGGAGTACCAGAGACTAATAAATTGAGAGAACAAAAACTACACAACTAATGCACAATGAAAAGTAAAGGGAAGCAAAGTTTAAGAGACACTTTGACTGAGTGAATACATGAACAGTAGAAAAAGAATCCACAAAACAGCAAAAACAACCACCTTCAAGCCTACACTTAAGCCTACCTTCCAGCCTACCTTCCAGCCTACCTTCTACCCTATCTTCCAGCCTATCTTCCAGTCTAAACCCCAGCCTACCTTCCAGCCTACCTTCCAGCCTACCTTCTAGACTATTTTCCAGTCTACTTTCCAGCCTACCTTCCAGCCTACCCTAATACCTACTTTCCATCCTATTTTCCAGCCTACCTTCTAGCCTAATTTCCAGCCTGCCATCCAGCCTATCCTCCAACCTACTCTCCAGCCGACCGTGCCTGCTTCAACCTTGAACCTTGGACATATGCAACCATCACGATCACTTGCCTTGTACTTTTATATCTTCCTCTGTGTGATGCTCCTTATTAGAGAGAGAGAGAGAGAGAGAGAGAGAGAGAGAGAGAGAGAGAGAGAGAGAGAGAGAGAGAGAGAGAGAGAGAGAGAGAGAGAGAGAGAGAGAGAGAGAGAGAGAGAGAGAGAGAGAGAGAGAGAGAGAGAGAGAGAGAGAGAGAGAGAGAAACAAAACAAAAAAAACCGGAGGACACTCAAGCCCTCTCCAAGCAAAAAAAAAAAAACACTAGACAATTCATGAAAGCACAAATCTTATGTAAAACTGATTTCTCTCTCATCCATATACGCCTGGATGAGTCACCGGCCATGATGGATGACTGAGAAGTGATTGGAGGGAGTGAGAAGTGGGTCACCGCCTCCCTCAGTCCCCTCAGCTACCACAGGACACGTGTTGTCTTATCTTTACCCATAAATCCTGCCATACGACCAGAACCCTGAGTAGGCCCCTTGCAGCGTCCTTCACCTAACCCGATTCATCACAGGTTATCACTCTGCCCTCTCCCTAGTCTCGACACTGGCTTCTGTGTGTCCTCGATGCTCTATTGGCAGTGCAAAACGCAGCTTGCCTATAGGATTGAGATGTCATATGGTGAGAGGTCTATATCTTTTTTTTCTCTCTCTCTTTCTCTTTCTCATGGTAGCATCTTAACATTTATTCGCAGCCACTAGTACTTTCAGGTTAGGTTAGGTTAGGTTAGGTTGGTGAGTCATGAATAACCTCCGTCAGGTGGCCTGCTAACACTTGTCTCTTTGGGGATCAGGTTGCTTCTCCTTCCCTCCCTTACCTCCCTTTTGTCTTGTGCACACTTCCCTCCGCTTATTATTCTTGACTATGTTCTCCAGCTTCTCCCCTCTCTTGTTTCCCGTCATCCCCTGCCCCTGCCCCTGTCCTACCTACATCTCATCCCCTGCCTCCACTACGACCTCCTGCCGCGCCATGCCCTCCGCCCCCTTGAGAAAGTCTCTTCACATTTATTCAGTTCGTAAACTTGATACCAGCAAATGACTCCACCCATATTATTATTATTATTTATTTTTACTTCTCTCTCTCTCTCAGTCTCTCTCTCTCTCTCTCTCTCTCTCTCTCTCTCTCTCTCTCTCTCTCTCTCTCTCTCTCTCTCTCTCTCTCTCTCTCTCTCTCTCTCTCTCTCTAACACAAATGTAAGTAGGTAATGGTGTGCCTTGTGTTAAGAAGAATCAGGACTTTACCATTACCACCACCATCACCATCACTATCGCCATCATCACCACCACTACCACCACCATCACCACCATCACCACCACAACCTCCACCCAGAACACCTTGTTACGTCTCCTCAGCTTTCTCTTCACCTGATAATTCGCAGGACTAGACTTTTAGGGCGACTTTTTCGAGTGTTTGCTTCGTGTGTGGCAGAAACAGCGGACGTGACTTAACTATTTCCTTGGTGCTTCATGATACTGAGGCAAAAAAATTACACATTCTCTATTTTTTTTCTTCATTTTTACGTCTGTTAATATGTTTGTATTGATTTGATTTGACTATTTATATTATGTGATGGTTAATAACAATAATAGGGGCATCTTGAAGTGTTTTGTAGTATGTATTGTAGTAGTAGTAGTAGTAGTAGTAGTAGTAGTAGTAGTAGTAGTAGTAGTAGTAGTAGTAGTAGTAGTAGTATAAATGAACATTCAGTATATTTCCCTAGAAGTATAAAGTCATAGTTAATTTATCCTCTCCTGTGTAAGTCTAAAATAAGTCAATTCCACTAACACTATCTTAACCTCTTGCTCATTTAATTACCAACCTTTGAAAACTATCAATTAACACCTTCAACACCTTTACCTTTGCATACACTCAAAGCCTAAACAGAAACTTTACGAATAATCCTCAAAACAATTCACAGTAAATAGACAACAATAATAATTCGTCGAAAGAGGAATAACAAAAACTCGCTGGGACGTAAATCGCTTAATCAACATAAAATAAAACCAGATTTGCGCGGGAAAATTGCCGTAACAAGCGACCATTTCCTTACAGACGGCGCGAATATTTTTCTGACCAACAATTAGAGACAAATCGAGTTATCAGCGCGGCCATCAGGGATAAGAGCAGCAGGAGAGCAAGTAAACAGGACGGGAGCTGCAGGGTGGTCTGAGTGAGGGGGCGGAACATTGCCAAAAAGGGGCTGGCATCAGTGACAGCCACGGCCACCCTCTCCCTCCCCACTCACCCTCTCTCCTCACTCTGGTTTTTGCTATCTCTCCTCTTCCATTATTCTTGTCTTTAGCTTTACTTCCTTCTCTCTCTCTCTCTCTCTCTCTCTCTCTCTCTCTCTCTCTCTCTCTCTCTCTCTCTCTCTCTCTCTCTCTCTCTCTCTCTCTCTCTTTTTGTGTTCTTCTTTTATTATTTTCTTACTTATAAATCTTTCTTTTTTTCTGGTTTATCTTTTAAGTTTATCTTTATTCTCTCTCTCTCATTTCTCCCCTTCACCTCCGCTCTCATTCATCACTCCACCAGCTCGTCCCATCCATCTCTCCAACCTAGCCCACCCACATTCACCTCTCCTAC
>JAPQNM010000021.1:4190001-4192501 GCA_029783475.1 Metacarcinus magister | reverse complement strand
GGAAGAAATGTAGGTTAAGGAGGAGATAGAGGGAGAGAAAAGTTGTTATCAGGCAGGATGGCTAAGGTTAAGGTGCGGAACACTACCTTTATCTCACCTGTGTCTTAATTAACCCACAGGTGAGGTGGCTAGGAGGACCACTTAACTTCCTCCTCCTCCTTCCCTTCTTCATTATTTTCCTCCTCATCCTCTTCCTCCTCTTCCTTTTTATTTTCCTCTTCCTCCTCCGCCTCTTTCTCCTCCTCCTCCTCCTCTTCCTCCTCCTCCTCCTTTTTTTCCTTCTCATCTTCTTCCTCTTTTTCCTCTTTCTCTTCCTCTTCCTCCTCTGCCTCTTCTTCCTGCTCCTCCTTTTCCTCCTCACTTCCTACTTCATTAAACTTTAATATAATTCTTAGTCGTCCTGTTTTTATTTATTTTTCTTTTTATCATTATTATTATTATTCTCTTCTTATTCTTATCTTTCTTATTCTTATTTTTATTTTTATTCTTCTTCCTGTTCTGTTTATCTTAATTTTTTTTTTATTGACATTCGATCTACTGCTCGTTCTTCTTAACTCTTATCATTATATTTATTCCCGCCCTTTTTCTTCGTTACTTTACGTCCTACTCTCTTTCTTTTATCTCTCTTTTCTCCTTTCTTTCTTTTATCTATTACTTAACGTTCACCTTGTTTATTTCCTTACACCTGTTCCAATAGATTTTAATCCTCCTCTCTCCCACTTTCTTTCCTCATCCTTCTCTTCCTCCTCTTCTCCTCCTTCTCCTCCTCGCTTTTGTACGTAATTAGAGACAAGATTTACACGGTACAACGGGGCTTAAGTAGGTGAATTGGCCGCTTCGGGGACTCTTTAAGTGCACTTGTTGAGAGTTACGACCGATAAAGAGAAAAAACATAAGTAAACATCTTGAAGGGAAACTTTGATAGGTTAGTGGTGTTAAGAAGCAAGATAATATTACTTGAGAAAAACGAGTCATAATGAAAGTGAAAGGTAGAAGTGAATGCGTAGACCTTTTTGATACTAATCGGTACTGTGTTAGTTGTAAAGAGTTGAATGTTAAAATGACGGTAGATAATGTATATGAGTTGTAGAGTTGAAGTAGGATAGATATGGACTTGTAAGGATGTAGAAGACATAATGAACAGGTTGTTAAGATGGCTATGCGATATTACAACTTAACTAGAGACTAAAAATATGACCATAATAAACTTACTATAAATATACTCATTAGGGTGAAATAAATAATGTAACAGTTATGATAAAGAAAATTACTGTGAAACAAAAAGTAAAGTATTACGTTTATGAAGATGATTATGATGACGTAAGAACATCAAGAACAAGATAGAGACAGACAGAAAAGGATTTCAAAAACTAGTCTGCTGATAAACGATTGATAAAAAAAAAAAATGACAAGGTTAATAAGACGTTACCTTCTGCAAACTTAAACGCAGGTAAGCTTGGGCGAAGGAATGTCAAAGGAAAAGATTATGTGGACTATTAACTCCTTACGAAAATAAAGTTAAATCATTAGTTGTGGAGCAGGTACTTTCTCTCTCTCTCTCTCTCTCTCTCTCTCTCTCTCTCTCTCTCTCTCTCTCTCTCTCTCTCTCTCTCTCTCTCTCTCTCTCTCTCTCTTTCTCTCTCTTTCTAGTGGTGCACGTAGAATATTGATAAGTTTAATTGCAGTTATGTCGCCTGTAAGCCCTGGATGATGTTCTTCTCCGTATATAATGATCCGTGACGAGGAAGAGCTTAGCTAAGAAATCCTTGACCCATGAAGATGAAACATGATTACAGGTAACGCATTACTGACCGTTACTTGCACAGGTATAACGTAGTCTAATTAACGTGGCCAGGTGATGATTCGTATAGGTAGCTTTTGATTTAGGTATTTCAAGTAATATGTAGTTTTGGTAGCACGTAGTCCAGGTAAAGCTTAGTACAGGTGAGGCGTTACTCAGGTAAGTAGTGAGAGGCGGCTCAGGTAACATGCGGCCCCGTCAGGTGGGTCATGGAAACTCCAGCAAACAATGACGAAATATGAAACTGTTTAGAGTGAAGGGGAAAAAAATGTATATATATTTACGACGAAAGACTGTGAGTTGCTTTTATTCGTTTTTACTGTCGCGTTGAGGTCTCTCTCTCTCTCTTTCTCTTTTATTTATTTTTCTCTCTCTCTCTCTCTCTCTCTCTCTCTCTCTCTCTCTCTCTCTCTCTCTCTCTCTCTCTCTCTCTCTCTCTCTCTCTCTCTCTCTCTCTCTCTCTCTCTCTCTCGCAGATATTCAACAGTGCCTGTCAGGTAAAGGCAAAAATAATTATTTACATTGAATTCGATTTAATTTATGCTGCTTTGATATATAAAAAAACAATCAGATTGCAGCGTCTGATTATCTTATAGTTAACAAACAAATGCACAAAGTGGACGCATTATTAGATTTTCGTGTCAAAACTATATTGTCTCGTTAACCGACGAAGACTTATTGGGTACGACTGTATATTTT
>JAPQNM010000021.1:4180001-4185001 GCA_029783475.1 Metacarcinus magister | reverse complement strand
TTGAGGAGGAAGAGCTTAGCAGAGTAAAATGAGGTACAGCGTGAAATTCTAATATGGTGAAATGAGATGTAGTGAAGAAACATTTGGTGGTGTGAAAATGAGGCAATACGTGAGAGTTTAATGTGGCGAAAATGAGATGGAAGGAAGGAAGGTGAGCTTAGCGGGATGAGAGTGCGAGCCAAATGTAGCGTTTTTAAATAGCCTCACGGGGAACGCAAGTAAGGCTTCCAATTTTCATCATCAACCCTTATAAAGTATGTGGAGGGCAGAGTGGACGGGGCCGCGAGCAACCATCATACAGGAGCAAAAAGTAACCCACCAACTCATTGCCTCCACATTACCTGACGGAGGGGACGAAGGAGGAAGGAGAAAGGGAAGTCTATAAAAGCAAGAATGAGGGAGAGATTACACACATCCACACACACGTACACGTATACACACACACACACACACACACGCGCTCACACACACACTCTCACGTCAGTCATATCTCGCTTGAAACTTAATCTTCTTGTCAGGGTTTTGTTTTATGATTATTTATGCAAAACCACTGCTGGACCGACTCGATTCCACTCCAACAACAAAGAATAATGTTACAAGATTTTTGCATTTTTGAAACCTCCATCTTTCTCTTCCATATAAGTTGAGTTTACTGGAGACTTACTTTAATTTGTTTCTCTCTCTCTCTCTCTCTCTCTCTCTCTCTCTCTCTCTCTCTCTCTCTCTCTCTCTCTCTCTCTCTCTCTCTCTCTCTCTCTCTCTCGCTCTCTCTCTCTATCTATCTATCTCAGAACGATTAATAACCGACAAATATGTGTTATTACATAGAATATTGAGGAGTTTTTCATACTTAACTTTTTTTTTCCATTACTTGTTAAAATGTTCCTTTAGGGGAAGAGAGATAGAACGGGTTTATTCTGTTTCACTTTGTATTACTCTCTCTCTCTCTCTCTCTCTCTCTCTCTCTCTCTCTCTCTCTCTCTCTCTCTCTCTCTCTCTCTCTCTCTCTCTCTCTCTCTCTCTCTCTCTCTTTCAATATAGACGCCTCCTTTACCTCCTCCTCGTAACTCGCTACAACGCTTCTGGTCATTGGTGCCTAAGTGGGATCAAAATCTTTATGCAACTCGCAGGCGCCAGACATCAAACTCAGACGTGCTCCTCCTTCACTCCAGGTTATGTTATCTTAGTAGTGTTTCCTTCTTCTCGTCTTATTTTTCACACCCTCTAAGAGAAGCGGCGATACATCATCAAGTTCAGATACGAGATAAGGTCTGATCGGTGCAAGCTTATGCATATCAATGAAGTTGCTTGCTTACTATTAGTTTGATGTTACAACGCCGCTCTTGGGCAGTCTCCATCTGTCTGTCTAACTGCCGTCTCCTCCACGTCTTTCTCTTCCTCCTCCTTCATCTCCTCCTCCATCTCCTCTTCTTCTTTCTCTTCCTACTCTTCCTCCTCCTTCTCTTCCTCTTTATCTTCCTCCTCTTCCTTTTTCTACGTTCTCGTCCACTTCTTCTCTTCCTCTTTCTTATCCTTGTCTTACTGCTCTTCCTCCTTCTTGATCTTCTCCTCTACTACTTCCTCATGGTAATAATTAGTTTTCTTTCTCCTCTTCTAATTCCTTTTACTTGTTGAAGTTTTTACCCTCCTCCCATTTTCCTCTTCCTCTTCCTCCTCCTCTGGGCGCAGGTCATTTGGTACTGGGTTCATTCGCATTGAGGTCATCTGGTCATCAAGTATCTAATATCCCAAACCAACTGAGCTTCCATGCTTTTCGGTAGAGAGTCATTTGTGCATGAGGTCAATTTGAACCTGAACCAAGTACCAAATTAAATGTAACCCCTTCATTTAGCCTTAAGTAGTAAGGTGATGGAAAAATGTGTCACCAAGCATGAGTGGCTGCGCGAAGGGCTGTAGGCTAAAGGTCAGGTAGTTTGTCTTCCCCAGGTTAATCTTAAGTCCAAGGGAAACGCAACGCCACTGCAGCAGTTATAATGCCTACAGAACATGATCTTGATAACAGTGCTTTGATATGATGTGTACCAGGTCACCTGCATAACACAGAAGCTGCACACCATTCCAGTAAGAACCCAAAAAATGCCATTCCACGTAGATGTTGAAATGAAACGGGTTGAGGCAGCTTCCATGTGGTGTGCCTAGGGAGTAAGGCTACGGGAGGGGAAGGAAAATAGCCTTGGAATCTCATCACAGCACTGCAACCCGTAAGAAAACCAGCCAACCACTGTAGGAGGCGGCCTTTGACCCCTTTCCGCAGAAGCCCAAAAGTAATAGGTGGGTATGCCAGCTCAAAGACCTTCTCAAAGTCTAGGAATACAATCATCCCGGAGAAAAATCTATAATCGCTAAGATAATGTCACGATCATACACATTAATTAAATGCATCGTCATTTGATTAAAATTTTTATGAAAGCTTCCATGCAGAGACTTGCTAAGTTAGAAGCCATTAACTGCCCTTCACCCACCTCACCTTTCCTTAATTACTGGTTATCCAAAAGCTTATTACTACACACATTGCTGCCAACTTGCCATAACCCCTTCCAGACCCTAACTTTAATATTTGAGCCCGATATTAGTGTGTGTGTGTGTGTGTGTGTGTGTGTGTGTGTGTGTGTGTGTGTGTGTGTGTGTGTGTGTGTGTGAGTGTGCCCTTGTCTTGGTGTAGTGTAAGTGAATTCGTGTCTTTCCTTTGGTGGGTCAGAGAACTCAGTACGAATGGACCCAGTACCAAATGACATGTAACCCTTCTTCCTCCTCCTTCTTCTCTTCTTCCTCCTCCTTCTCTTCTTCAAACTTATCTCTCTTTTCATTGCCATCCTCATCCTCATCTTTTTCCTTGCCATCCTTCTTCTTCTTCTCCTTTACCATCAACACCATCTCTTTTTCTTCTATCACTTCTTCCTCCTCCTAAAATGTCCTTCCTCGCCGCCTTTGACTCATGCCTCACATTAAAACAGTCACACCGCCTCATTCTCACGCCGCACTCACCAGACAAGAGGCGGTGACTTAATTAATGAGGAAAGTGTTTTTAATTTTCTTCAGAATGCTTGGGTCAGGACGCTTAAGGAACCTCATACGTGTCTTTGTTGATCTTTTCTTTTTGTGGGAACTGGTGGTGGTGGTGGTGGTGGTGGTGGTGGTGGTAGTGGTGGGAGGTAGGGAAGAACAGGGAAGGAGAGAGGGAGGGAGAGACAGAAGGCAGGGAGAAACGGAGGGAAAGGAAGAGGTAAGCACGAAATGTGGAAGAGAATGAAAGAAAAAGATGACAGAGATGGATAGAGAAAGATGGAAGGAAAAATAGGACAAGAAAGGAAGGACGAGACGTGGAAGGAAAGGAGGGAGAAAAGGAGAGACAGAATGATGGAATAAGTCAAGAGAAGAGACAAGTAGATACAAGGAAAGGAATGGAAACTGGAGGGAAGGAGATGGAGGGAAAGCTGAAATGCGAGTTGAAGAAATAGAGTAAGACAAAAAGAAGAGATGGAGGAAAAGAGAAGGAGATGAGAAGAAAAATAAAGCAAGCAAGGAAAAGGAAGATTATTTACATCAAGAGAAATAAGAGATATAAGAGAAAACGAGAAGTAATATAGCAGACAAAAAAATAAGGCATATAAGGAATATGTTAATAGAAAGAAGAATATATAAAAAATAGGATGAGAGAAAAAAAAAAGAGAGGGATAAAAAAAAAAAAAAGAGAGAGAGAGGTGAGGGCAACCTGGAAACCATCACGCCAGCTTTACTACAAGAACCATCAATGGAATTAGATTGATTAGCATAAAAGTTCAAAGAAAACATAACGTAGAACAACCACCGGACCAACTTTTATCACCATTAGGATGACAACGGGAGGAAGAGGAGGAGGAAGAGGGGGAAGAGAAGAAGAAGAGAAGGAGAAGGAGTAGGAGGATTAGGGACTGGTAGGAAATGGAGATAGCCCAAAAAGAGGAGTGAGAGGAGGGGATCCAGTAGGAGGATGGAGATCAGCAGGAGGAGGGGAGGAAAGAAGGAAACAAAAAAGTCGATAAAAACTAAACCACCGAACGATCATCGCTTACTCATGATAATCTGAGAGGGACGCGGCCGCTGATCAAGGTGGGGGGGTGGGGGGGCGGGGGGGAGGGGACGGGCACCTCAAACCCACAAGGGGAGGCTGAGAGAGTTGGGGATTAAGCCATAAATCATCACTAACTCGCCTAGTCATCTCCCCAGCACCATTCTTCCCCTTCACTACCCCTTCCTCACGTATCATCTTCCCCATCATCTCCTATTTTCTAGTGTCCCATCACCTTTAATTTCATAGTCATCTCCTTAGGTAACCCTTCTCTAAGCTCCTTTATCTCATCCATTATCTCCTCATCTCCAGCATCTCCCTAGCATCATCTCCATCAATCTATCACCCTGTCTTCACCACTATAGGCATCTCTCCCATTACTTCTCTCTTCTCCATCATTATTTCTATCTCCACCACTGGTTTACGCATCTTCCCATCACCCTCCCCCATCACTCCATCAGCCCGTCATCCTTCCCATCATCATCTTAATAAATAGCATGAGACTTCACCTGACACATCATTTCCTATGTAAATTATCCCAAGAGAATGGTGTGTTTTTTTGTGTCTCATTCTCTCGCCTTCTCTATGATTTCCAATTCCACTTTTTAGATCCCTGACTAAGCCTAAAAGGGGCGTTCTCTTGGGCTTTTTGTAGGCTGTGGAGGAGGAAGAAAAACCAGCCAGTGCATTATGGGGGCATTGTTATGGGCGTTGGGTGATAGCTATCGGGGTGGCGCGGGGCGGGAGGGTGGGAAGGAGAGCAGGGAGGAAGAAAGGAGGAAGGAAGGGCGGTTGAAATCAAAGGTGAGGAAGTGCTGAAAGGAGTGAGAAGAAGAAAAAGAAGAAGCAGAAGAAGAAGAAGAAGAAGAAGAAGAAGAAGAAGAAGAAGAAGAAGAAAAGAAGAAGAAGAAGAAGAAGAGAAAAAAAGAGG
>JAPQNM010000021.1:4172501-4175001 GCA_029783475.1 Metacarcinus magister | reverse complement strand
CTTTAAGATCACACTCGAGAAAATGATTATTGTTTTCTTCAACGTGTTCTGTGAGTTGAAAGTGTGATGTCGTGATGTGCGATAACGAGAGAGAGAGAGAGAGAGAGAGAGAGAGAGAGAGAGAGAGAGAGAGAGAGAGAGAGAGAGAGAGAGAGAGAGAGAGAGAGAGAGAGAGAGAGAGAGACTGTGTTCACCATGGTTTGGAGGATCACGCGCTAGACTCGTGATTGTCAGCCATTACCCTCCCCGAAAGAGCTCTGAGCCGGATCTATGGGTGAGACTTAGACCTCTCACACATCACACCTTTCCATCCCCTTGTTCACGGGGGACAGTAACCACTCCCTGTCAGTGAAAAATCCTTAGCGATCTGAGCGAGATTCGAACCCACGCCTGCCGGCCTAGACAGGGACGATAACCATTGACCCACGGGAGTGTGTTTGTGTGTGTGTGTGTGTGTGTGTGTGTGTGTGTGTGTGTGTGTGTGTGTGTGTGTGTGTGTGTGTGTGTGTGTGTGTGTGTGTGTGTGTGTGTGTGTGTGTGTGTGTGTGTGTATGTGTGTATGTGTGTGTGTGTGTGTGTGTGTGTGTAAGAAATAATGTGAAACTAAAAGCCACGGATGGAATATCAAGAACATCAGAATATCAGAAAGGAGGAATGAAGTAAGGGAGAATGAAAAAAAGGTAAGAAGAAAAGGAGAGAAGGAGGAAAAAATTGACAAACAAAAAATAAAAAATAAATAAAAAGAAACTGAGATGAAGAGAGGAACAGAGGGCGGGAAGAAGGAAGGAATGGAAGGAAGGAGAGAGGGAAGAAGGGAAGGTAGAAAAGGAGAGAGCTACTGATACACTTATAAGAACAAAATTACCTACCTAATACAGCACACTCCCTATTCTTATTCTCCTTTTTACCTCTCCTCTCCTCCCTCCACCACCCTACATCCCTCCACCCCTTATATGTCCACACACTCTCCCTTCCACTTTATGCATTCCACCTCCTCCACTATTGTTCTCTCCATCATGCACCAAAATAGACTTCATTCCACTTCCACCTGATAATACTCTCATTCCTCCACTAACACCAACCTAATATTACAAGTCATCTATATCTATTCTCCACTCTAATTCACCTATCAATGTACTCGTATATATCCACCACTGCTATAATCCACACATGACTAGTTCCATCCACTCAAACACTGTTACCACAACCTCCATTTACCTAAACCCTGTTACCAGCCAACACGACCCACCTACACCTACCTACCTCCACCTACCTAGACCCTGTTACCACCTACTTAAGACCCACTTGCACTCCTCTGAAGGTCACCTGCACGAGGCCACACCGACAAGTTGGTGGACGTGTTGCATCCAAGGATCCTCATCACTCTAAACTGATATCTCTTATGTTTACTCAATTTACACTGATAAGCCGCCCTGGCAAGCCGTTTTAGGAGGCGGCCGAGGGTGGAGTGAATGTTGATAGACGTGGAAAGGGGAGAAGGGACGGTGGGGGGTGAGGTGAGAGGCGCTGGTAGAGGGAGACAGAAAGGTGTGGGTGGTGGAGAGGGATAGGGAGAGTAAAAGGTATAGTGGATATGGTGACAGGAGGAAGTGTGTGTTTATGTGGCTGGGTGTATGATGGACAGGGAAAGGACAGACGTATGATGGAGATTGAATGAGGGGAAGAGAGAAGATAGTGGTAGCAAGGGGAGGAATATCATGTATTGTATATGTGAGGGGGTTACGGAAGGATGGAGAGGGAAGGGAAGGGAAGGGAAGGGAAGGGAAGGGAAGGGAAGGGAAGGGAAGGGAAGGGAAGGGAAGGGAAGGGAAGGGAAGGGAAGGGAAGGGAAGGGAAGAGTGTGTCATGGGGACTGAATACTGACCACTACAAAGGGAAAGTTGTTGATTTGGTGAGTGTCTTCAGGGGACAGATAACCGGAGCGCTAGAAGCCTTCACTGCACTGTGTTATCTCAGGTGAACTCAGGTGAGGCTGGGATGCGGAAATAAGCCGAGACAGTTGTTGCGGCAGGGCAAGGAGGCGTAAAAGCAACACTCACCTCAATAAACGTCAGATGGAGAGGTAACAACATGATGTGTGATTAATGGTTAAGGGCAAACAAAGGAGGCTATGGCTGGCTAACCACTGCATCGCCTCCCTTCCGCCCTATATCCACTTTGCAACCCTGTCTTGCTCCAACCAGTGCCACACAGCCAGCAAACCACCTTCGGTCTTAACCCAAGATCTTTAGCCCCGTTTGTGTCCCGTCTCTGGATCCCGCAGCTCCCACACAGTGTCAAGTTGAGGTAGATTGGTATTAATATTGTCAATTCATTAGAAATATCATACAAATATACTATTTCTGCGCGAGTGGCAGAAAAAAGGTGCAAGCTCACTTGCGTCCACGAACTGCAATTGACTCAAATTATGAACTGTATCACCTGGATCTGAAGCACAATTTCGGACACCCCGTCATCAAGTGAACTATCAAACTGCTCT
>JAPQNM010000021.1:4152501-4167501 GCA_029783475.1 Metacarcinus magister | reverse complement strand
AAAAGATAAATAAAGCAGATGGATCCGGGTTGCGTGTGTTGATTCTTCTTGTTTGTTATGGAAATCACCTGCTGGAGGTTTGGAGGCATTTGTTAATAGTTCTTTCGGAGTAATGTAATGTGCGTGCGCGTGTCCTTAACAGTGAACTCGTGAGTGAAAGTACGTGTCTATGCTTGGGCTCATAAATATGCAAATGTTATTATCTAGGAAACAAATAGGTACTGTGCAAAAGGTAAGCAGAAGGACATGTGTGTGTGTGTGTGTGTGTGTGTGTGTGTGTGTGTGTGTGTGTGTGTGTGTGTGTGTGTGTGTGTGTGTGTGTGTGTGTGTATGTGTGTGTGCTTTTGTATTTACGATGTGCTTCAAGGTACCAAAACAAGGGTGGAAGTACTAAACACACACACACACACACACACACACACACACACACACACACACACACACACACACACACACACACACACACACACACACCTGGGCCACACTCACTGCTAAGGTGATGCAACGTTCAGCTCAGTGCAACAGGTAACGATAAATTAGCGTCAGGTAAGGGTCACCTGAGCTACCAACTTACCTGTCTCGTACCGCAAGTCTTTCCTTTCAACTCAAAAGAAAAAGGGAGTTGGGTGAGGAGCAATTTCTTAGAGTAAAGCGATTTATTTGCTTCTATTTGAATGCACTGAATACCCACGAGAACATTTGCATAAGCACAGGGACATTTACATGCATAATTAAGCACTGACATAGCCTACGTTCACTAAAGTTGGGTGTAAGCGTTGCAGTGTGGTACAGTCTATCATTTTGAGCCATACACCTCACCACACTGATGCAATACCTACACCGGACACACACACACACACACACACACACACACACACACACACACACACACACACACACACACACTCACACACACTTACACAGTCACACGCACAGTAACACACACACACAAGGCCTTTTATTTCACTACCACCACCACCACCCACCACCACAATCAACACCGCCACCTCTCCTCCAGCAGATGTTTCTTATCCCCTTAAGGAAGACAGCAAGAGGAGGCCAGTGTAGCCCAAGGTAGTCATCCATTACCACACAGGCTCGCGACACCGGTGAATCTGACACCTGTTGCTCTATTTTTGTTGTTTTAAAGGTTTATCTAGAGAAGGTATTGCGTCACATCACTCTCCTCTTCCTGCTACTCCTCTCCCTACTCATACTCCTATTAATTCGCCTTTTATATATTTGTTTTTCTTCTTCTCGTTCTTCTTCTTCTTCTTCTTCTTCTTCTTCTTCTTCTTCTTCTTCTTCTTCTTCTTCTTCTTCTTCTTCTTCTTCTTCTTCTTCTTCTTCTTCCTCTTCTTCTCTTCCTTCTTCTTTTTCTGCTTCTTTTTACTGTCCACTTAATTCTCTTCCTTAATCATTGTTATCTTGTGTCTTTTTAGTCTCCACATCTTACTCTTCATCTTACGGCTTTTCCTCCTCTTCCTCCTCTTCTTCCTCCTCTCCCTCCTCCTCGTCGAGTCACCCACACACTTTATGTTCCCGCCTCTAATCTTGGCCTGAGGCAGGGCTTATTGCCGCCCCCCCTCGTCTCATAAACACAGGACTCGCTGAAGTAAAGTCTATGTGAAGGAATGTTTCGCGACCTCAGTTGTAAAGAATGCAAGGTAGGTGAGTGTACTACTGATGCTACTACACTACTGCTGCTACTACTACTACTACTACTACTACTACTACTACTACTACTACTACTACTACTACTACTAGACACTGCAACCCACTATCTTCACTACACCTATAACCTCAAGCACACTATCATCTCTGCTTCTCACTGCAAACTCGGTATCATGAGTAGAATTACGAAATAAAGAAACTATAATTATTCATTTTTGGGTACTAAATGAGAGAGGAAAAAAAATGTATAAACTCGTATCTAGTCTAGCAAGCTGGACGTTCAAGGATGAGTCGTGCTGGGGAAAGTAGTCAAGAAAATAAAAGAAAGAAAAAAAATAAGGTGTTAAGAAAAGAATCAAGAAACAAAAGCAGATCAAGAAGCGTGAAGAGAATACAATAATACGAGTGACAGCAAGAAGAGATAAGAAGAAGCGCTTGACATGAAGGAGACAAAGAAAAAGAAGAAGAAGTAGAAGAAGAAGAAGAAGTAGCAGAAGAAGAAGAACACGAAGACGATGGAGAAGACAAAGAGGCTGTTAATGATGATAATGGTGATGATAATGAGGATGATGAGATGATGATAAAGTAAAGACAGAAGAAAAAGAATGAGAAACAATAAGAACAAAAAGAAGAAGAAGAAGAAGAAGAAGAAGGAGAAGTAGAAGATGAAGAAGAAGAAGAAGAAGAAGAAGAAAAAGAAGAAGAAGAAGAAGAAGAAGAAAAAGAAGAAGAAGAAGAAGAAAAAGAAGAAGTAGAAGAAAAAGAAGAAGTAGAAGAAGAAGAAGAAAAAGAAGAAAAGAAGAAGAAATTAGAGAAAAAAATATTCAGACGTGAAAATATTGAAAATGACAAGAAGAAAAAAGACGAACAGCCATGACGGGAAGATGAAAAAGTATCGTTTCATCTATGATTTATCGTGAGTTGCAATCCATCATACGAGAAGTGTCTGGAGAAGGAAGAGGAGGAGGAGGAGGAGGAGGAGGAGGAGGAGGAGGAGGAGGAGGAGGAGGAGGAGGAGGAGGAAGAAGAGGAGGAGGAGGAGGAGGAGGAGGAGGAGGAGGAAGAGGAGGAGGAGGAGGAGAAGCACTATTGCCAGATGTTACTGCTTCTACTGGCGTCAGGGTGAGTGAAAGTGAGGCTGGCGGTAAATGTCGGGCTGCTTCGTGTGGTGGGGGGTGAGGGGGGGTGAGGGGGTGAGGGAGGGGGCAGCGGAGAACAAGGAAAATGGCGCCTCGCTTTCGTACTACATCAGAGAGTGTCGTACAGCAGTCTCCTTGATTGCATCGTTAGCCCAACCTTTGTTTTGATAAATTTGCGTCGACTAAATTTAATGCAAACATATACAGACCATTTTACAATAGGAGTGTCGTAAGGCAGAGCGACAACTTTGAAATATTTCTTCATTAAAATAGACAGGGAGAAGAGTTTATTTTTGCACATTAGTCGAGCCGCAAAATAATGACTATTGTTAAAATATTTCTTTTGCAAACGAGAAAATGGATTCCCGCTGTGATGTTTTTATTTTTTGTTTTAAGGGGGGTAGGGAGGGAAGGCATCATTTGCTTCGAATAATGAATTGAGAAATGCAGAAAAAATGGCAAACACTAGATGATGGTGCGAAATAATTATGAAGAAAGTGAACGTGCGCATGACTTGTTTAAATAGAAAAATAAGGCAAAATAACCCTGACATTTTTCTCTCAGCTTGACGCCATAAATCAAAGAATGTGTGAGCAAAAATAAAAACAAATATGTTAGAAATATTTGTATGAGGAAAATTGTTTTGCTGAAAATAAAACAAAGAAAATAAATCGAGGAGAGTTATCATCTAAAAGTAATGACCCCTAAGTAGCATGTGAGCTGATTAATAGATGAGGTTAGTGTAACGGTGAGGTGAGTCAGAGTACAGGTAGTTAAGTTACCTGGTGAGTCAATGTAAAGGTGAGGCAAAGAGTAAGTACACAGGTGAGGTGAATAATGCATGGCTCAGGTGACTTAATTAGTTCACAGATGAGCCAGTCACAAATTAAAGGAGTCACAGGTGAGTCACTGTAAAAGTAAAATGCAATCCATCCACAGGTGAGTTAGTATCCAGGTAACTCAATTAAAACCAATCAAATTAACGCATTAGGAGCGTAACCCAGCAAACCTTTCCTCGACAGTAAGTAGCCAGAACACCGCCCTGCTCCACCCTGCCCTATCCACGCCTCGCCCTGCCTCGCCCTGCCTGCCATGCCCTCACTTGCCTTTCCGCCCTCCCGTTACCATTTATCAAGCTAATGATTCTATTCACTTTCGCACGCTCTCATTGATAATATATTTTCCTGCGCGCAAAGAGGCGACGCGGCCCTTCCATCGCCTAGCGGCGGGCGTGCGTTGGGGACGAAAAATAGCAGCAAAAAAGGCGCACGAAAGACACCCTGAGGAATTCCTGCACCACATTCCCGTCTTAAAACCGCACGAGGCAAAAACATCGACGCGGCGATAGCTTTGCAGCTTCGACAAGTCATCTAATAAGGCAGCGGGGGTGTGAGGTGCATGCACGCCTCCGAGGTCGTCTTTAGGTCGTTAGCTGATGAGGTCATACTGGCAGACCTGACACACCCAAAGGCAGGTCAGTAGGTCACCATGTCGCCCTGGGAACTGATGACACATCTCCTGTAGGACCCCCAGGACTCCCCCCTTATGATCTTCGTACCTATGGTCCTGGGTGGTCTGAGGACTCATGAGACTGCAGGAGGTGGAGAAGCTGACGACACATCTGTCTTCAGAAGGACTTCCAGGAAGCCCTTCCCGTGCCCTTTTGTCTCCCTGCCCTGTGTGGTGTGAAGGGTCACAGAGGCAGCAGGAGGGGAGGGGAGCGGCGACCCGTGGGGTAGGTGTCGGGGTCACCGGTGAAGTGAAAACACAGACACGTGTGTTTTTAATTTCCTCTTTGCCATTTTGCCCTCAGAATCAACAGGAATCAACGACAGGAAGCGGCTAATTGTTTTTACACTTACAAAGGATTTATGATGCGTCTGAACTCACCTGTATTTGAACATGCGTTTATTTTTGTCAATATTCTTTTCATTTCTCTATGACTTTCTTTTTCTTATCTCTCGCCGCTCTAGTTCTTTGCACGTGACCTGGAGAGAAGGTGAATAAGGGAGCGACAAAGAATCAAGCAACAGTGTTTGGAGAATATACAAAGGAAAAGAGTGAATATACTACAAAGTGAATCTACGAGTGACTATAAAGTGGATAAAACACGCTTTGGTAGAGTGTGAGTAATGGAGAGGCGGTGACAAGTAGTAAAGAAGCAGCAAGGCAGAGGAGTAAGTGTGGAAGAGCAGCAGTGTGTGGAGTGACAGGGCAAAGAATAATGTGGAGGAGGAACGACAACCCAGGAGCGACAAGGAGGCAGTTTTGTTACCTGGTAGCCTGCTGTGCCTTCCCGTAAAACTGTCTATAATTCTCTGGTTGAAGTTTTTCGTTTTGCTGGGTGTGACCTGCTACTTTGGGCCAGTTATATCAGATGTTTGGATGCATTACTATTATCATTATTATTATTATTATTATTATTATTATTATTATTATTACTTTCCATTATTATAACTATTATTATTATTATTATTATTATTATTATTATTATTATCATTATCATCATTGTCATCATTATCATTATTATGATATTCATCATCATTATATATATTTTCATACTACTACTACTATACTACTTCTACTTCTACTACTACTACTACTACTACTACTACTACTACTACTACTACTACTACTACTATTACTACTACTACTACTACTACTACTATTACTACTACTACTACTACTACAAAAGCCAAATCATTACGACAGTTTCAGTATTTTATCCCTATTCATCTGTCAAATAAACACACTAAAACAAACTTTTAATGCTGTACCTAACCGTTCATAAATTTATGTTCACGTGAGGACATCAAACAAACTCTAGTCAACACATTTGCTTACATGGAGAGAGAAAAAATAAATAATCATGGTGAACGTCTCCTAATATGACTTGATGGCAATTAGTCATTTAACGCGAGAGAAAAGTTTATGCAGTAATATCAAGGCGGAGAAACAGCTGGTGTTGTGAAGCTGACTTATGAGAGGTGAGGTGAGACAGGCCGCAACCCACACCCCATGCGTCAGTCACGGTGTGTGTGTGTGTGTGTGTGTGTGTGGGTGTGTGTGTGTGTGTGTGTGTGTGTGTGTGTGTGTGTGTGTGTGTGTGGTGTGTGCGTGGGTGTGTGTGTGTGTGTGTGTGTGTGTGTGTGTGTGTGTGTGTGTGTGTGTGTGTGTGTGTGTGTGTGTGTGTGTGTGTGTGTGTGTAAGATAGCAAGACACATGTGCAAGTGAATCCTATATCTTCGTTATACAGCAATCATACACTGTACACATAACAAAAGAACAGTCAGAAAGAAAAGAAGAAAGCAACACTATTTAAAAAACCACAACAACTATAGAACATAATTAAATAAGAAGCAAAAACAACAAAGGAAAAGCGGAAAACATTAAGAGGACAGAGAAACAGACGTCCTTCCCCCTTCCCTCTTCTCTGTCAACTGAAAACACCAACATGGAGACGAAGCATTAAATATCATCAAGCAGAGAAGACAATACTTCACCTCCACAGGCCGTCACTCACTCCTTATCAGCACTTCCAAGAAAGGTAAAAGAAGAAACAGACCCGCATAGGACATATATAACGCTCACGGGTATCACTGAATCCTCCAAGCTATGTTGTGAGCTGAGTCGCGCCGTGTAGTGAGCGGAGTGACGCGGTGACTTCGATAAGACGGGGCCGAGCTGTCTCAAACCTCTTTAAGCATTCGGTACACGGCTAGCTCACCCGCCTCGCGCCAAGTGTCTTCACCGCACTTTTAACAGTCACCCCAAATAAAAAAAGTCAATAAAATAAATATACGAACTTGCATGCAGAGAAAAGCAAAGCAGGCAAGCACACACGCATACACACACATGCACACACACACACACACACACACGCACACACACACACACACACACACACACACACACACACACACACAGGCACGTAAGTCAACGCACACAGTCAGGTTTACATATTGAGGGTCATGCTTACATTTGTTATCACAGAAATCAGGTTTTTAAAAGACTTTTATAGAAGAAACTACCTGTTCATGTTTACTGAAGATGCTGTTGAGAATCGGGAGAAGGTTACGGAAGGTTCGCTGCTCACTAGGTAGGAACGCTAGGTAGCTAGACTCAAGGTATTTTATTCCCGCTCACCTGAAGCTTACCTTTGAACGATATGTAAATAGAATCACCTGAGTGGAACGAAAGATATGAAACTCGTGAAAAAAAATACCAAACGGAGGAGTTATAAATGAGAGCTTTCAGTCATATTATGTAAAGAGAATCAGTTGGGTAAAGAAAGATAATGACGATCGGGGTTGTAAAAAATAATGTTAATGAATGGAAGCCCTTTTTTTTTCTAGCGATAAGTGCACAGAATTAAAAGAGTGGAACGAAATTTATGAAACTTGTACAAAAAAATACGTCAACTGATCGATAAAGTATTAGATAAGATGAGCGAGATTAGGATTGAAACAGGTTATGGCGTCACACTTTTACTTCGTTGCTGTTTTAGAAAGTTTATGGCACATGGACGCCCATCTACCCTTTCCCTTAACCCCTTTTCCCTCACATTAATTACCCCTTTACTTTTATACCGTCCTATCACATCTCTCTTTTTTATTTCTCATTTCTTTTCCTCTCACCTTTATGTAATATTTTCTTCTTTCTCACTTGTGCTTCTACCTCTCTTTAATCCCCATCTCTTCCTTTTACATCTCTTATCTTCCCTTCCTTTATAACAATTTCAATCACTATAACATACTTCCCTTTTTGACTCTTTAATCCTTACCCTATAGTACAGTTTTTCCTTTCAATACTTTGCATCTACACTCACTCTCCTTCTCCTCCTCTCACCTGCATACAACCTTTCCTACCAAATCAACACCTTTACACACAACACCCACGACATAATCCATCCTTCGCCCACACCCTGTGAAAGCAGGAGTCCAAAAGCATCACGAAGAGAACAGGTTGAAGTTAAAATCCCTGAGTATATAAGTTTATTGAGTTTTTTTCGTGTAGTGGAAAAAACGAGGAGCAGGAGGAGGAAGAGGAGGAGGAGAGGTTGAGGAGAGGAAGAGGAGGAGAGGAGGAGAAGAGGAGAAGGAGGAGGAGAAGGAGGAGGAGGAAGAGGAGAAGAAGGAGGAGGAAGAGGAGGAGAATAGGATGACAGGAAGAAAGGTATGCAAAATACTGGACTTGCATCGCATGAGTAGGAATAAAAAGAGGAGAAAGAGGAGGAGGATGAGAAGGAGGAGGAGGAGGAGGAGGAGGAGGAGGAGGAGGAGGAGGAGGAGGAGGAGGAGGAGGAAGAGGAGGAGGAGGAGGAGGAGGAGGAGGAGGAGGAGGAGGAGGAGATCTTTCTGTATCAAGTACGTAAAAGAGAAGGGTTAAAATTTGCTTCTTATGCAAATGTTGTGGGATCCTAGAACGAGGCTTACGGATTAGGCAAGGAAAAAACACGATTATCCACTTGCTTATCCAATGCTCTCTCTCTCTCTCTCTCTCTCTCTCTCTCTCTCTCTCTCTCTCTCTCTCTCTCTCTCTCTCTCTCTCTCTCTCTCTCTCTCTCTCTCTCTCTCTCTCTCTCTCTCTCTCTCTTTGTACTAGGCCGCCAATGCCCCCCTGCTGGGTCCATTTCTTATTTTATTTGCACCTTCAGTATTCAGTGGTCATGTTTACAGGTTGTGGGAGGTAGTATTGGCTTGTCCCTCTGACGTGATGACCCGACCAGCCTGTACCAAGGTGTTCTCTAAGGTGCTGGTGCTGCCCTCTTGTGGCGGAGCGTGTGAACACATTCCTTTTGACGCCTTAGGATTATTTCATTCACTTGATAAAGAGGTCAGGTTGAGGTGAGTTGGAGATGTGGTCAAGAATGTGAGTCATGCATTGCCTCGTGTTCAGTCGATTCGCGTCGTTGCCCAAGGTCATGAAGACGGCATGAATTGCAGGTAAGGAGAAAGGTCGGGTGAGTCGGGTGAGTCGGTGAGGCGGGTGAGTCGGGTTCCTCAGCGGCTGTGAGTGCTCAGTGAGGGGTGAATCGGGGGCTACTGTTGGCTTAGCTACCGACCCACACTTACATCTGACTCCAACAAGACTACTCTGACCAGTCCTGTCTTGCTTCCCTTGCCCCCTGAATGTCCAATGTTCCCCGCCCTGCCCCACCCTGCTCTGTACCCTGCACCTTGCGCCTTGCACCTTGTACCTGCCCCCAATCATGCCCTGTATACCCACACCTGTCCGTTCCGCCTCGCTGCACTTAGTTTCGTCATTCAAGACAAGATGTAAAACAAATCTCATTCTTTCATAACGAAGAAGATTGATTCAAAGTGTGAAAAGAGAATACAAAAAGAGAGAAAAAAAGTCATAGAATACGACTTGCAAATGAAGTAGGATATCATAAAACAACGAATAAAAAGCCAACAATTAAAACATCTGGAAAGGGTCATTAATACAACCATTTAAATTCATCAACTGGAATCCAAATACTTGTAATGACCCGAGATGCGAGGCCTAATTACCCAGCATTCTAAACCTTCTCTACAAGTCGGTCGATTAGACTTATGCTAATGTATATTTCAGGGGCGGGGCGGAGGCGTGGTAGGGGCAGTGAAGGGTGGGTCAGGCAGGGTCGGGGTGTGGTCAGGGCAGTTTGCAAGGTAAGAGAAAGAATCCTTGTTTAGCGAGACTATAAGGGGCGGGTATGATGTGGGGCAACAGCATGGGGTATTTTGGGTGTATGGGGCAGTTGTATTCATAGGGTGGAGGTGAGTAGGGTGGGGAGAGATGGGGCCGGGCCGGAGGGGATATTAGAGTAATGATGTAAGGGTCTGAGATGTTGAGGTTATGTCTGTAATCTCATTAATGTTGAAAGGAAGGCCGCTAAAGGCTGACCTCACATTGTTGGGCTTTCTTATCGCTCCTAATGCCTCTTACCTCCTCTCCCTTCTACTCTCCCGCCCTCCTTCAACCCGCATTTCCCTTCTCCCGTTTCTCTCTCTCATATCTATTTCTGTTTTAACCTACTTCTCCTTCCACTTTTTTTTTGTCCTACCGCCTATTCTGTCTCTCTTCTAATTTTCCGCTTTATTACTGTCCTTTTCCTCTCCTGTCCTCTCGCTCATGGCATATCCTTCTCTTCTTATTTTATTTTCTCGTTTCCTTTTTGGTCTGTGCTTCATCTATACTCATTCTTCCAGTTTTCCTCTTCTCTATTCAGTCCTTTTTTCTTCACACACGCACACGCACACGCGTACACACACACACACACACACACACACACACACACACACACACACACACACACACACACACACACACACACACACAAACACACACACGTTCTCCTTAATAAGCGTCTGGCTGATTCTCTATGCAGATCAATTGTTTTTTGTTTTTGCTGCTTCCTTGTAACTTTTATTTGCTGTAACTCTTCCTTCTTCCCCATCCCCTCCCCTCTCTCTCTCTCTCTCTCTCTCTCTCTCTCTCTCTCTCTCTCTCTCTCTCTCTCTCTCTCTCTCTCTCTCTCTCTCTCTCTCTCTCTCTCTCTCTCTCTCTCTCTCTCTCTCTCTCTCTCTCTCTCTTTCTCGAACTCAGGCAAGCTTGAAATATTTCTCATACATGAAATGAGATAAAAAGCTTATCCTACAATCTATTTTTTTGTATTATATTCTTAATGGAGTTCATATATCAGTCTTGAATTTGTTAATTTAATGCTCAGGTAACTCCAACCATGGTCACAGGTACTCTCAGGTTTATCAGGTAATTTGTATCTTAGTCACAGGTGTGGTCACGCTTCAAGTAACTCAAATACCTGGAGTCTCAACACCCAGGTAATGGGCTTCTTTTTCAAGAACTCAAGGTAAATTCCACCTGGTTGCAATAGTTTCAGGTAACAGAGACTCGGTTCTTTACGGGCTCAGGTGTGAATTAATTTAGCTGTACATGGAGGTATTTTATTGATATTAGTAATTCATGACCAGGTGTTTGCAGGTAATTGAGATCCGGTCCCTAGATGCAGCGGGTGTCCGGGTGCCTGGCCCTGGGGTGGCGCCAACCCGCTGTTGCTGCCAGACACTTGCCAAGTTTGGTGATCATTAGGCCAACTTACACGCCACCGAGATGCCACCCAAAGCACCTCCTCCTACTCCACCACAACCACCTCCTTCTCCTATTTTTCTTTATCCACCTTCTCTTCCTTCTCTTCCTCCTTCTTCTCCCTTCAATTTACATCACAAAAACCTAAGCAAACACACACCTCATCCGTTAAGTTTCCGTAATTGTGATCCTCCCGCGGCAGATGACGGACCATTTTTTGTTGCATTTGCATAAGACTTACTGGAAGAAACAAACGGTATGGGTGGCGGGAAGAGGAGGAAGTAAAAGAGGAAAAGGAGGAGGAGGAGGAGGAGGAGGAGGAGGAGGAGGAGGAGGAGGAGGAGGAGGAGGAGAAAAAGGAAGAAAAAGAGGTGATGGTGATAAGTCTGCGTGGTCTTTTGTGGGTGTGTTTTCTCATTCACGTTCTTAATGTGAATCATATGGTAAGCAAGGCAAGGTAGGGAGACTGTGGAATTCTAGGTCTTTGTTCCTCCTCTTCCTTTACCCTCTTCTCCTCCTCCTCCTCCCGCCGGCGGCCATGGAGGCGTGACGCAGCAGAGGAGGTTGAGCTTCTCGCATGGAAATCTTACCCAAGCTTACATGGTTTCACTGCCCGTGGTCCTTATGCGAGTAACAATAAATGAAACTATACTCACTCTCAGGATTGGACTCGCCACGACTACGAGACGAGGGCTGGAGGGCGAGGTAGGAGTGTGGGTCTTTAGATGCTATGAGAGTAAGACCACACCAACAGACGGACCACCACCACCACCACCACCACCACCACCACCACCACCACCACCACAGCGCCACCCTATTACGCGTTCCAATTCTATGAACTCTTTAGGTTTTTCAGCGAAGTTTCCACCGGACCACCCGCCTAGTGGAGTATTCACATTCCATTTTCTCGGCTCTAAAAGGAGTCCAGGTAATGGGTGGCAAGAATTTGTAGGAAAAAAATATATATTCCATTCGCTTTTGCCCTTCCCGATGAGTCTGAAAATTGAATTCATAAAAAAAGGCGGTCACCTTCTCGTTTTATGGTTCCCAGATGGTCTTGTGTGTGAGTGTGTGTGTGGGTATGTGTGTGTGTGTGTGTGTGTGTGTGTGTGTGTGTGTGTGTGTGTGTGTGTGTGTGGGTATGTGTGTGTGTGTGTGTGTGTGTGTGTGTGTGTGTGTGTGTGTGTGTGTGTGTGTGTGTGTGTGTGTGTGTGTGTGTGTGTGTGTGTTCCTTGGCAGGGCGTCGAGGGCTCCACTCCCTCCTTAGCGGCCAGAGGCTCCTCACCGCCCCTTCAGCTCCTACCAAGATTGAACAGTTCCATGAAAATATAAAAAACGATACTAATCAACACCCACTCCTGTCCCTCCCCACCTCTTCACCACCCTTCCCCTCATCCCTGCACCTTCTCATCTTACACCCCACCTCCCCCTTACCCTCAGCCCTTCCCTTGCACTCTCCACCCCTTGCTCCCCACTCCAGCCCTTCCTCATCCACCACCACCACCACCACCACTGACAACGTGTGAGAATTAAGCCTCCACACCACCACAACGTCCAAGATGAAGACGGACAGCGAAACAAGCACGTACTGACGGACACAAGTCAAGGTTATGGAACGTATTACACTCAGTGAAGAATGGTTGCTGTCTAGGCTTTCTTACTTAAGCACTTGTTCTTAACCTCCACCTGTCCATCCACGTGTCATGTTACTCACCTGGAGCCACTGAACGTTTATTTATTGAGCTTGAGTTTTGCAGTGAAATGTGTGCACCTGCCTACGACTTTTCTCCCTCCCTCCCTCCCTTCCTTCCTACCTCCCTCCCTCCTTCACTCCCTCCCTTTACTCCATTCCTCACTCCCTCCCTTCCTCCAGCCGCCTATGGTGTAGAATGCCTTTTAATATACCGTCCACTATCCATCAATTACCTTCATATTAGCGTTCTTTTCTCAAGGTTTTATTATCGTGTAAGTAGCTGGGTGGCGACATTAACATAGCGATGGTGGCCACCCTGCAACATTGGGTATAATAAATGTCCAATAAACGTTTGAATATTGCATAAAAACACTTGTCAGATTGAATTCCGCGACTCGTCCCCTTGTGAGGCTGAAAGACGCGCTCTCGGACCCTCACTGACTTCCTCCCGCTGTGTGTGTGTGTGTGTGTGTGTGTGTGTGTGTGTGTGTGTGTGTGTGTGTGTGTGTGTGTGTGTGTGTGTGTGTGTGTGTGTGTGTGTGTGTGTGTGTATAGCAGCGACCCACACGCCTCTCACACGATCCTCGGGGCGTAGTTTGGCATGGCCGAGCGACACGTGATGGAGTGTGTGAAGAACGCAACTCTAATCAAACAGGTCTTGCCCTCAGCCTACCTCCTTCACATCGGGTATTCCCCTCACAACCTCAACGTCGCCGCCCGCGTATCACACTTAGGCGGCGAGGTGATGACGTGTCTAGTTGTGTGATGAAAATGATGCATTGCCAAGGCAGCACACGCGAGGACAGGAAGTAAAGGTGAAGAAATATATGAAGCCTTTTTGAGCTTTAACGAGAGGACAGGATTCCTTTGGTGTGTGGTAAGGAGAGGGGTGAGGCAGGGTGAGGGTGAGTGATGCTGTGAGGGAGAACAAACTGGGAGATGAAGTTTGATGGGATGTTGTTAAGAATGAGAGGAGAAGTAAAAGAGGAGGAGGAGGAGGAAGGAGGGAAGGCATGGTGGTCGTGGAGGATAAATTATAGAGTAGATAAATGAGCGTCAAGTAAGAAGTAATAGATTGTGTGGTAGGAAGGAGGCAAGCAGACGGCGAGGACATCAAGACTCGTGCTTCTTTCATTGGGCGACTCCACGCATCAAATTTATAGTTCAGGTTTCAATTAGCCATCAACACCTTACTTAGTAAGGCCTTTACGATATGACAGCTGATTCCTGACTTGCTTTCTCCTGCCACTCACAGTAGCACGGCGCCCTTCCACCTTCGGTCTGGCTCACCTTCTGCATCAATAAGTAACTCGCGCCCTACCACCTCCACCTACCTGCCTCCACCATGGTCCGCCCCACCTGGTCACCGAGGCAGGCTTTGGTAAGAGATCTATACATGCAGCATTGAATTATCTTCGGTATTTTAACTGAAACTTCAAATCTACGATCAAGTTTACATGCCGAAAATATCTCTCCTGTTCATTAAGGAGAAGGAATGAGTATTGGAGAGTTTATGTACCTGTTTTTTTTTCTTCCCTCTCTCTCTTTTCTCTCTCTCTCTCTCTCTCTCTCTCTCTCTCTCTCTCTCTCTCTCTCTCTCTCTCTCTCTCTCTCTCTCTCTCTCTCTCTCTCTCTCTCTCTCTCTCTCTCTTCTAGGTTACGTGATGCTTTAATTGAGAGAAAAGAAAGCAAGACACCCCACTGTTCACTTACCTTTCCTTTCTCCTTTCTCCTTTCTCCTTTCTCCTTCACCTCGTCAGAACTCCAAACTTTCACACCTTCAGAAAACTCGTCAGCTTGTCACTAACCTGAAGGAGGAAGAGAAAAACAAAATATAAGTAAAAGCATCAAACTACTATCTCCACCAACATTCCCTCCACCTCCACCTCCACCTCCACCTTCTCTTCCTCTTCCACCGCCGCTGTCTCTCTTTTCCTCCACCATATCCAGGCTCATCATCATCATAAAAATACAGGTAAGGAAGACGACGGTCACAGCCTCATCATCATCAAAACCACCACCATCACCATAACACCATATTGAAGAATCTCTCATGCTTCCTTCTCCTCCTCCTCCTCCTCCTCTTCCGCCTTTTTCTTCTCCTTCTCCTCCTCTTTCTTCTCCTCCCATAACACCATATTGAAGAACCTCTCGTGCTTCCTTCTCTTCCTCCTCTTCCTCCTCCTTCTCCTCTCGTTCATCATTGTTTTAGGAGGGAAGGAAAGGCCAATGGAAGAAAATAAATGGAAAAATAAGTATGTGAAGAAAAATACATTGATTGAAGGAAAGAAAATTGCGACTTAAAAAGGAGAAAGGAAAAGCAGAGAGAAAGAAAGAGAAGGAAGGAAGGAAGGAAGAAAGGAAAAAATGAATTAATCAATGATGGTAGGAAAAAAAGAGAAT